>OZ014492.1:43386820-43784820 GCA_963966045.1 Xestobium rufovillosum
CTTTAAATATGCAACCCAATATTTTGTAGTCTTACATAAACGTCTTTAGTTACCAAGTGTCTTATCTACCACAATTCTGTTGACACCATCACACAACAAATCTTTGACGTGAAATTTCATGGTGACATTTCAAATAAGTTGTTATTGGTTGTCATGGTAACAGAACAAAACTGCTTAGGCTGACTAAATAAGAGTACCCCCTCGCATCGATGACACGAACAAGAATCGAAGAGTATTCTTGAGCATCTGAAAGCTAAAAGGAGCAGGAACGTACCCAATGCAAATTTAAATTCGCATAACCGACCCTCCGAGTTCTAGGAACGGATTCGCGCTTAGGAGATGACCTTACACGTGTTCCGACGGCGTGCATACATTCGCAGTGAGGAATTTGCGATCATAGATCAACCCTCTTATTTCTCTTTGATGTCGTCCTGTGTGGCCTTACCTTAGGCCCGAAAAGAAGCCGGCGGTTCGACGAGAGGACGAAATTTGTGCAGGCGAAATTTATCTGTCTGGCGTCTACGGCTTAAAATAGACTGTTGTTATTAGAACGTGATTCGAGTATTTTTAGTTACACTTTTTGCATTTAGAAGAATCGAAAATAGCGGAGTTTTTATACGAAACTGCGGGCCATTCATATCGTTAGTGCGAGGTCGTCGGTTTTTGCAAATGCGATCTCTGTTGCGGGGTGGTCCATGGTCCTTCCACTACAAACTCGTTTGAAATTTCTCTGCTGCAAGTCCCTTGCTTCCTTGCTTCGGATTCCTTTTATTGCAGAACTTTCCACTGTTGCAAAACTGAGATAATCAAAAAAGCTCATCTAACGCATAAATGGCAACTTTAAATGCAAAAATGAAATCTTTATAGCCTATTGTTAAAATGACTTATAAGTTGCTGTATAAAAATGATTACATAACACCACCAAGTGGCATGATTCAGAAAAGTCGAGAGAAAAGTTACTGTTGGAAATACCGCATTGAAAAACCAAAAGAAATAACCTAAGGCAATATTTACAAATTTGTAATTTTCATCATAATAAGGTTCTCAGTTCGAAGTGGCAATGCCTTCGTGAGCTCACGAAGGCATTGGAAGTGGGGTCCGAAGATTGGTTGGACGCATACCTCCATCCTTTTCTATCCTGAGCTAACTTGAGCAGTAGTCTAATCTAGGCCTACCTCTTTTTATTCCTATCTGTGACTCTAGTTTGTTGCGAACTATTCCTTCGTGTCTTAGAAGGTGTCCTACCATCCTATCTGTCCTATTCTTTATTGTCCTCCATACCTTTCGCTCTTCCACAACTCTTTCTAATACCTCCCTATTGCTAACCTTATCTATCCACGATATCTTCATATTTCAAACGCTTCTACTCTTTTTCGATCCGTTTCTCCTATTGTCCAAGTTTCGCACCCGTATAATGCCGCACTCCATACATACGTCTTGAAGAGTCTCTTCCGAGTTTCTACGTTAACCGTTCCCGAGCATAACAGTTGTCTCTTTTTGTTAAACGCAACTCGACCCTGCGCTATTCTTTGTTTTATATCGTTAGTGCTCCTACCATCTCGAGTTATTTTACTTCCTAAATAGAAGAAATCCGCGACCTCCCCTGTCTTCTCATTTCCTATTTGTATTTCAGTTTTAAGTTCTATTTTCACACCCTCTACTTACCAAAATTTTGGTTTTCTTTTTATTGATTTTCTTGCCGTAGCTCTCTGTCAAAACTGCTTCCATTTCGTTCAAAGCCATTCCTAATTATTCTTCTTTGCTAGATACTAAAACTGCTCAATCATCTGTAAATCTGAGCATGTTAATTGTAGTTCTTCAAGTTAAAATAATGGGGGTTTGTCATATAAATTTTTTCTCTTAGACGCCTGTTGGTTGAGATACAAGGTGTTAAAAGTTCTGCAAAAAATGTAAAATTCAGCATAACTTAAAATCTAAAAGAGATTTTTATTTCAAATTGTACTCACCTTTCTTATTTTTCCTTGCCTACTTTTTGATAGTGCAATCAATAAAAAAATAACCAGTGGCGTACAAAATGGATGAAGTTAAAATCCTTTCTGAAAAATAAATGGTACGTCACTGGTTTTTGCAAGTTTGTTGTTTAATTTTGAAATCTACCATTGTTTCCTCAAAAATTGTTCTTACTTATAAAAGGTCTGTAGAACTCACCGTTTTCGAGATAATTAATTTTGAAATTTTGGGTGCAGATAAGTAAGAACAATTTTTGAGGAAACAGTTGTAGATTTCAAAATTAAACAAAAAACTAGCAAAAACCAGTGACGTACCATTTATTTTTCAAAAAGCATTTTAACTTCATCCATTTTGTACGCAACTGGTTATTTTTTTATTGATTGCACTATCAAAAAGTAGGCAATGAAAAATAAGAGAGGTGAGTACAATTTGAAATAAAAATCTCTTTTAGATTTTAAGTTATGCTGAATGTAACATTTTTTGCAGAACTTTTAACACCTTTTATCTCAGCCAACAGGCGTTTAAGAGAAAAAAATTATATGACAAACCCCCATTATTTTAACTTGAAGAACTTGCATATCATTTTTTGAAGCATAAATGGGACACCCTGTATAAGTTGAATAGTAGAGGTGACAACGCACATCCCTGTCCCACTCCCTTCCGGATATCTACTTCTCTTCGTTCCTGCTCAAATTCTATAACTGCCTTTTGCTCTTTGCAGAGATTATATATTACTCTTCTGTCCCTATATTATTTCATCCCTACCTTTCTGAGCATTTCGAACATCTTCCCCCATTTTACGTTGTTGAAAGCTTTTTCTAACTCTGCAAATCCTATAGGTACAGGGTGGCCCGAAATTAGCGTGCAATATTTTACCAGCGTGTTCTGTGGCCAAAAATAAGACAAAAAGATCCTATAAGCGTATACCGAAATATGCTTGGTAAGGGCGTTATAGCTTTCTAAAAGGGAAGGCCTGAAGACGTTTTCTTTTAAATATCTTCGAAACAAGTCCAGTTAAAATTATGAAATTTAATGGAATGTGTAAGTACCAAATGACGAATCTTTTGCTGTAAACATAATTAATTTTTTAAATTTAACAGGGGCGTCTCAAATCTGGGGGTGGCGGAGGTAAGATTTACCCCAACTTTTTTTAGAACATGTTATTTTCAATTTTTCCATAAAAATTTGCAACTTCAGAGTGTTTTGCAAAAAGAATGTGCTTCTGTCTCGTTTTGATAGGAGGCACCGTTCTCGAGCACAATCGATTCAAAAATTTCGCTGCATGCCCAAAAAATTCCTACAAGAAGTGGAGAGCTTTGTTTGTATACTTAAACGAGACAGGAGCACATTTTTTGCAAAAAACTGGTTGAAAATTTTGACGGAAAAATTGAAAACGACATGTTCTAAACAAAGTTGGGGTAAATCTTACCTCCGCCACCCCGAGATTTAAGACGCCACTATTAAATTTAAAAAATTATGTTTACAGCAAAAGATTCAGCATTTGGTACTTAACATTCCATTAAATTTCATAATTTTATCTGGACTTGTTTGGAAGATATTTAGAAGAAAACGTCTTCAGGCCTTCTCTTTTAGAAAGCTATAGGTCCCTTGCGAAGCATATTTCGGTATACGCTTATAGGATCTTTTTGTCTTATTTTTGACCACAGAACACGCTGGTAAAATAAGGTAAATGTACGAGTCAGTGTGTCCAGATTGCGCTAACAAATGTCGCAACAGCGTTGCCAGTTTGCCGCCCAAAGTCGCAACCTTGGTTGTGATTTGTCGCAACCACAGAACTTTGACAGCAACGAACTACATAAAAGATATTGGAATGTGACTATGAAAATCGCTAGGTGTTGCTTTATCGCCCAAAGTAGCCCAAACTTTAAGGAATATAATAGGAATATAATAGGTATATGGGAATACCTAACAAACCTAACCCACCTTTTATTAAATTGATGCAGATGACAGGGCAGTAAGTACTATGAACTAAGGAGCAGTTATGGTAGGAAAATGAGACACAAAACAACCAAACATTTACAGGACATAAAGCTACATTCATTCTGCTAGGGTTCCTGTATTTAGAGAGTACCGCAATCAATAGCTCCACTATGTTTCAGAACTGTGAGTAAATATGGCGGACTGCCGTGTCAGCAGCAAAATGTCATATGTCAGTCAAAGTCCAGCTGAAATGTTGGTTTGTTTGGTGTTTATGTTTTATCGTTTTTTGTGAATCAGTGATATATATTTCCACAATCTGGTCTGTAGTATTATTCCTCAACGTATTACAGTCAAATTTTATTTGTTTATGGATCAAAAATCAGAAGGTGAATCCGTAATTTGTAACACATGTCAAATATAAAATCTGACGTTCCGCCACAATTCAAATTTGGCGGCTGTTATTGTGAGTAAACATGGCGGAGATTGCGGTACTCTCTAAATACAGGGACCCTACATTCTGCTATACCTTACTGCCATCTGCCAGTGCCAACCGCCATATTCACAAAAAGATATTATAATCTATGGTATTATATCTCCCTTGTAGACGCTCGCTATCACTACAAGGGGGCGCACTTTTGCAGATACATTTAGGGTCCCTATATTTAGAGAGTACCGCAATCTCCGCCATATTTACTCACAATAACAGCCGCCAAATTTGAATTGTGGCGGAACGTCAGAATGACATTTTGCTGCTGACACGGCAGTCCGCCATATTTACTCACAGTTTTGAAACATAGTGGAGCTATTGATTGCGGTACTCTCTAAATACAGGGACCCTAGATACATTCTACATTTAAACCTTTTATAACTTTTTATAAGTTGTGAGGTTGTGGCACAAGCTCAAAATTGAAAATCACCCAATTTACGACTTGTGATTTGCTTCAAAAAATCAGTCGCCACTATCATTTTCAAATCGCCCAATTTGTGATAAATCGCCCAATCTGGACACACTGGTACCAGTATTCGTCAGGTTAAGAGTAAGTCACAAATTTCAAGTGTAATATTTTTTAAACTATCATCTTAAAACACTGACCTCTGAATGAGTTAAGTAATAAAATTGCATTGTTTTGTAACTTTACATTTGTAGATATATATTAAATTTTATTTTATTTAATAAAGTGTCATGTGCACCAGTCTCCGTCATACCAAAAATGATTATGCACCAGTATTCGTCATGCGGCAGTTCCAGAGTTCGTCATAAGCTAAAAGCATTTATTATACCATTCTAATACATGCCTGTATCGTTGACAAAAATTGTCCTAAAGGCCTTAGCAAATCATCCAACCTCGTAAATAAATAATAAATCTTTACTTATTCAATACATATAAAACAAACATATTTTTTTACTTTTTTCGAAACTCCCGCACAATTCTCGTGTACCCATTTAGAACACTTCATACATTTTATCATGTCTTCTTGGCTACTAGTCTCGCAAATGAAACAAAACCAACTTTCTGAAACATTTTCAAGCAACGTTTCAACTTGTCTGATACCTCTTTTATTAGATTCCTTATTCGTCTTCTTTATTTCTCTTTGCTTTTTCCGATTTTCTGTATCTTCGATTTTCTTCAATTTTTTCTCTTCCTTATTTTTATAATATTGTTGCCATTCATTTGAAGTGGCAACTGAAGGAACCTTCTCAGTTGCTTTTCTTTTTTATTACTTTTTGGCGAATTTGGCCAAAAAAGAACTCTTTTGAAAGGCGAGGGTATGCCCTCAGGAATCTTACTCGTGGAAGGTAATGGTGGAATTTTTTCGCTTGCTCTGATGTTTGAGGGTGAAGGATTTTTTTCCGCTTGTTGAATTATGCTATTAATGAGAGAATGTGTAGAACTTGTCTCGTTCTGTATTTCATCAGTGGTTTCGTCACTAAGTTTAGCTTTTTTTACTTCTAGGCTCTTGTTATTAATGAGGCAAGGCGAGGGAGTTTTGTCACTCCGTGTTTCAGTATGGACTCTTCCACCAATTTCAGTAAGAGTTCCACCTTCGTCAACCTCATAAACAATTACTCTTCGATTTTCAAACAACTCTTCTCCAATATTGGTATTTTGTTCTTCATTGTTTCCGTCTAGGTCGAAGTTAAACTCTAAATTCTGCTCTTCAAAGTTTGTAATGTCGTTGTTAATAAGAAAATTCTGCTCTTCAACGTTTAGGTCGCGGTTCCAGTCCAAATTCTGCTCTTCAATATTAACATTTGAATCATCTAGAGTAACAAATACGAGATAATACTTTTTTACTAAGAGTAGGTAGATACGTACCTATTCCAATTTCAGAAGAAATGGTCTTTTTATTGCCTTCTGAAATAGCTGATCTGATTTTCTGACTGAATTTTTTCCATATATAGAAGAGTTCGGCGTCTTGTATGGGACCAGTCCATTCTTCTCCGGATTTTCTAAATAATTCCAATTTTTTATTTGAAATTAAACTTTCAAAATATTTGAAGTGAGTTTTCACTTCATTTTCATTATCTTCATTATTAATGGCATCAATATTATTATCAATTTGACTTTTTATCCTGAAGTACTTTACAGCATTTGGGTTTAGAGGAAATAAACCGCAAGTTCTAAATCCATTTATCGGGAGCTGAGGTTTAATTGTCTTTTGGAGGACGGTATTCAGTAAGATTCCAAAATTGTCGCGACGAAGGCGAATACCAGCATTTTCAATTCTCCAATCATATACTGCCTTTTTCCAGGCTAATTTCAAGGGATGGAACACAGAAACATCCATTGGTTGAAGTATGTGTGTGGCATTAGGATACAACGCTTTCAGTTCAATTTGTTTCGATTTGCAAAATTGACTGAGAGGCAAGGTCAAATGTGATACGTGTCCGTCAAGGTAGAGAATGATCAGAAAATATATATTATTTTCTACGAGCCATGGGTAAAATACATTGCATATGTATTCAAAAAAAGTCTGACCAGTCATCCACCCGTTGACCGATTTTCCTATTGCCCAGCTGGATGGAATGGAAGTTGCTAAATTTTTGGGCACTCTCTTTAAGTTAACCACAATCGTGGGAGGTGCTACTTTTCCTGCAGCATTACCCATAATTAGAGTGATTATACATTCTTTTTCATCCGAATTTATAATTGTATGAATGATCTTTTGCCCCCTTTTCACTAGAACTTTATTGTTACTTGGACTGAAAAAAATGCAGTTTCATCACAATTAAAAATTCGTTCGCTATCTGAAATTGCTTCTAAGAGATCATATTTCTCAAAGTGCTGTTGTATCTCCATAAACCACCCTCTAATTTTATCTTCTGTAACTATTGCCCTCGTGTTTGTAAAATTTTGGGCAACTCTTCTTGCAACTTCTGGATGCCTACGAAGAAATGCTTCGTACCAGTGTCTTCCTGGTGGATCGTTAGTAAAAGGACAATTTGGTTTTCTCAACTCTTTAATCAACATCTGCACGCTATTTAATAATTGTTCCTTTCCCACAGCAAATCCTTTTTGAGCTGAATGAAAAATCCAGTTTACTAGGGCTAACTCCTCTTCGTCGGAAAGAACAGACGGAGGGCCCATTTTCCTAAAAATAGGAGTTTTTCCTTTCGCCTTAAGGTGCTTCGAGGAACTTTAAAATTTTTTGCGGCAGAATAAATGGTCGATCCATTTAAAGCACTTTCCATGTCATCTTGACTATAATTTAAACGGGCTATATTCTCTAAAAATGAAAAACCCAGTGTTCGTCAGTTCAATGTTTCAGTGTTCGGCCTAAACTCTAATAACGCACAGCTTATTCGTTTAAACTATATTTATATGACGACTACTGGTACGTATATTTGTTTGGTTCACAGGAATATCGCCAACAAATTTAATTTGATGTAAGCGTTATAATAAATTAGAAATTGCAGTTTTGTTTTTAGTCATCATGGTTCCAGTGTTCGGCACACATGACGATGATTGGGAAATAGCCAATAATCTGAGTACCAGTAATAGTCACAGTAAAAAATTTAAATTAATTTGGTTGTAGCGTACGAATTCTTGTATTTTCATAAAAAATATAGTTTATATGTTAAGAAAAACTTACTTGATGTGGTTCGAGTTGAACTAGACCGGTTTTTTCAGTTTAGAAGTGGGAGTCACTTCCTTAACGGAACTGATCGTTTTAATATGCACTAGCACGCAGTCGCAAAAAATGAAAATTTTCAAAATTTTTTACTGATAAATAAATTGACAAAACAGTAATGTAACTTTACAAAGCTGATACGAGATGGCTCTAGAAGCTTAAAACATTGAGATCTAATTTGTATGGTCCTATAAAGTCTTAATTTATGTTGCCAAAGTGATTTTATGTCGATCACTGGGACAATGACGGGCACTGGTACATTTACCTTATTGCACGCTAATTTCGGATCATCCTGTATTGTCTTTTTTTTGTAATTACTCATAAAGCTAGAATTTCCCCGCGCATTCCTCTATTTCGTCTAAATTCGAACTTATCTTTTCCTAATATTTCTTCCGCCCTTTCCTCCATCCTTCTTTGCACAATTCTAGTTAAAATTTTTGACGCGTGGGAAGTTAAACTGATAGTTCTAAAATTTTCGCACTTATCCGCGTCCTGTCGTTTTGGCAGAGCGACTATGATGTTAGGATCTTGGACATTATTTCTATTTCGTAAATGACCATTTATCTCAAAGAGATGCTCTGTTAAATAACGCCCATGATATATTTCCCTGCAGGTCCTGACCTGACCCAACCCAGGAAAGCTTGCTGGCGTGCGGTCAAAATGAAAATTATAAATATCGGTTTGAAGTATGAACTACAACGAACTACGTAGGTATTAACATGAATCGAGCGAGTGCTTCCTGTGTACTGTCATACCTTAAGATAGAAAGCAACTGGGTATACAGGTGTTCAAAAATTTCCAATAAACAAATACGCCAAGTTCAAGTCTTATAAACGCCAAAAACAAAGGTGCGTGGAAAAATAAGAATTCTTGTCTATTTGCATCTATCCAACTTTAGTTATTTGCGCTTATTTCGTTCTGTAAAGAAACAACACATTTTCCAAGAGCCAATACCCGTCTATAAAGCAAAATGTAACCGTCCTAGTTTCAGTTTTACGAAGCATTAATCCTGGGTGCCGCATTACACGCGAGCGAAGAAAATCAATTTTAAAAGACGGGATATACCGACAAATTATCTGTAGAAGCATCTGAATAATATAAATGGCAATGACTCTAACCATCTACGGTCTTGTTTTAATCTATTTCTTTTCCAACTCTGTACGAAAGTGTCCATTTAAGGATACAGCAATGTTCGTAAGTCGACAACCGAGATTTTAATAAAGCTCGGTAGTCAGAATCGCCCACGAAGGCATTCAGAGACATTAAAATGAGTTCTGGATTAGTTTATTAATTCACAGTTAAGCAGAGAAAATCTATTAGCGCTGAATGGAATTTTAAGTAACTCTACATCCCACTGCTTTTATACATTTTTCATAAATCAAAGTGTCATTATATTTTCCTATACACATACACACATTCTTGAGAACTGAAACACATACGTACATAAGTACATCAAGATTAGACGGATAGAAAAGTTATAGTGACCCCAAAGCTGAATCTTCATGTTCTTCATGATTTTATAATTTACTGAAATTTCTATGCATTTTTTTTCTAATAACTTTAGCGCATTGTATGAGCTTTGGCATATCCAACGGCTCCAAAGGAGTTTTTGGAGATCCTGGGCTCTAGGGGATACTCCAAAGTGTGGCAGCTGCAGAAAGTTATACTGAAATGTAAGGAACCAACAGAGACGACAACAATAAGTGAGGTCGTAGGGGTTTGCACGGGAAAATGCCATCTTCATAGTAGATGTCAAAATACTCCTAGGGTGAGCTCCGAGCTTACTGAAACCGGCCACTGAGAGATGTTTGCGAACATTACAACATCGCAGCTATTAACGTATGGGTGTACTCCAGATCTCTAATTCACAACCAAAGCACTTTTATGGAGCAATATAAAAATTTATGTTTATGTTACAGAATTGCGGTAGCTTAAAGAATTTAAACGCGATGTCGTTACGCCAAAACTCGTAAACTCAAATATAGCGGCATTTCCAGGATAATTCAGTTTTCTAACAGCTTCACGACACGATAACTGAACTTTTTAAACGTATATTTTTAATTTTATGATGTAACTTAAACTTAAAATAGGAGATGTAAAGATGATGTTGAGGGTTTTATGTGCAGTAGTAAGTATTTGTGTCTTTATTTCAATTGAGATTTAGCGGAAGAGTCAGTGCTTAAAAATAGTTTCAATATGAGATTTAGTGCTTCGTTTAGAAGGTCGAGGTCCACGTGGAAAATCTCACGTATTTTTCTAACGTGCCGCCTGATTACCTCAATGAGCCTTTTTGGTACACAGTTTGGGATAGTACAACCATTTTGTTACATTTTCAGACAATACATAACAGATAAGCTATAGAACTCTAAGCCTAAGGTGTATCCAGGTGTCTTCCTTTAGAATTCCTCTCTATTACCAACTTTTTCCACTTTCTCCGATCAATTTTACCATTTCTCTTGCCAAGTTTTGCTCATTTTGTTCCATGTTCGTCTGCCATATATTTTTGACTTGTCTCTCTTCTCCTACTCTTACCTTTTAGGTGTCTTCCCCGAATTTCGTTTATTTCTTTCGAATATATTTTTGTTTGGATGTCTTACTGTTATAGACTGTTCTAGAATGCCTGATTTGGACAGGCCGCCATTTGTTGTTGGAGGGCACACGTTTATTCATATTTTATTTGGGAAGTTAAAATTAAGTTTTTATTACCAGAAATGAAATGTCTAGAACATACTCGTCAGTTTTTTTAATTGGTTTTTGCTCAAAACTCCCCTTTTTAAGGCTTTTACCCACTTTTCACGTCTTTTATTTTACAACTCTCCAGGATGATTTAGTGCGGCAGGAATTCTAAAAAATCTTACCAATTACCAAATCCCTTTCACTTCTCCCACAACACAACAAAACAGTAGCATACTAACTATTTAATAGTTTTAGAAAATTACAGTTTACTCGTAAAGTTCTGTGTAAACTGTAAACAAACAAATGTTTGCCCTCCAGCTGCCAATTGTGTGACGACATTCTGAAACACACTCATAACCTCAATGTGTTTGGAAAGCACCAGGGTCAAAAGTGTCAAATATTTGCATGCTGAGTGTTACCAACTTCAGTCGCATTAGATTAGTTGCAGAGTCAATGATCTACAATCATAAACTATTTTTTAAATAAAACGATATTCTAGACATTTTCGATTTAGAGTCCGCTACACTGTACCTAACCTAATATAAAATCAATACATAAAATTGCTTTAACCGAATAATCGCTTTATGTTAGGTTCATTTCAATAATTCAAAAGCTGCGTGAGGTCACCTACACTCGAAAAGTTCGTGACATCCTCCACCGAGGTCGGGATAAATGAAAGTAAAAAGTAACGTTCAAGTTGCTATGGTCTTTCATCGTAATGATTTTTCCTGTTTGCTGCTCCGGCTCTTTGAAATATTTGAAGCTTTTATTGTGGAAGATTTTTTGGGTTAAACGTTTATCCAGGTCGATGGGGCATCGTCCTTTGGGAAAACAGTTTGAAGATTTAATGCAGGACATATTATCAGGTAAAACGCTGTTATACTGTATAAATAGCTAACAAAATGTCAGGCAATTGAAATTATTTAGTAATTAGAGGGATAAGGTCAAACTACCCCTTTTTATAATGAGAAATCAAACAATTGCGCGTGTATAAGCTATTAGATTTTATCTTGAACATTTGTTTTTAATATCTACTATAAAAGCTAATGTGGGTTTATTACATCGAGGTTGTCACAAAAACCAATAAAGGGCAATAATTTCCATTCTATAAATCACCACGAATTCGTGCACTACAGAAAATTAACGTCAATTTTTATTTAAATTGAACCAATCAAGACAACACACCATAAAATGATATAGGTATCGTTTTTGGTCCACTGCCAGTGGATGTGACGTACTATTCCGTGAAATTACCCCGATTGTACCACCACAGTACCTGCTTGTCTTCCCCTCCATCCACTGCGCCAATAACAATAATGGTCGCTGCTACGAATGAATAAAGTGGGGACAGAATCAGCGTGTTTGCGTATGCCCAAGTCCTTTCCCAACTTTCGGAACAATACGCCAGAGCATTCTTAAAATTAGTGAAATTCCCCATTTATCAATTATACTTATACTTATACCTATTAAAAATATGCTGTTCATTGTCACTATAGACCAACCAGTAGTTGAGAGCTACAATTCCATTGGCAAGGACTTTGCCTGGAAATTGTTAGCGAGCATATTAAATGAAAACTTGCCCCAGTAACGTCAGATTTTAATAATAACCAAACAAGTAAACACTGGGAACCTCCATTAGTTTTCAACGAACATAAAATTAGGCCCGAAGCCAGGGGGTAATAGCCGCGAACTAGGGGCGATTTGTCTAATTTACGACCTCATTTTCTGCTTTTGATGAGGTGTCGCCCAGTACATATTTGCTCACAAAGCCAAAGGGGATGCCGACCCTTCTCACACACCCGAGATAATATAATCTTTCACCGCCACCCGGAGAATTGCGGCGGACGCTTTCATTTTAATTAACATGGATCCCCGCATATTGACACAGTCTTTTTTTATTTACTTTAATAAACATAAACAGTTTTATGTTTTTACCTACGATCGATACACATATTGCCATACTTTCTAGACATTTTCCATTTTTAAATCCCGTAAGAGATCTCGTAGTACGATTAGTTCTATCATCCAATGCCTGGCGGGGTATTGCCCGAGAAGTAGTTGTTCGAACGGACCCGTACCACTTATTTCTTACTTATACTATTTTTCTAAACGAAATGGATTTATTTACTGACCCACATTTCAGTCGATCTTTGTTCTTATAGTGATCTGCTTCATCTTCTCCTTCATTCGATCTCCTCCACAGATCCCTAGCAACGTTACGCAACTTACTCAGGATCTACATTTTTAATTATATGAATCACGTTTCTGTTTTGGCCAACATACGTATACAATTGCCAGTACAAAGCCTTTGCTTTGACTGTGTGCATGTAACTAGCAGAATGTCATATTTTAAGCGAAAAAGAGTAGGTAACTGGCAAAAATCCAGACGATGGACTTAAAGTATAAATATTACGGATACATTATAAACTTGTTGGCAGGGCCTAAACTCGTAAGTTCCAAACTTTATTGGTCTGGAATATCCCAGTCACTGTACCGTGTAGTTACGTTTCCCAAAAATCCAAATATATTCTGTTGCATCCTCTCTGCATTGTGATGTGTACATCCACGTGGGGGAGTGCCTAATCCGAAGGGCAATCCTAAATGTTTGTTATCGAGATTAACTTGAAAAGGAATTCCCCTTATCTAATCGCAGTTTGTCTGGAAAAGAATTACATTCTCTATGAATCCATAAAGTAATATTGTCACGATAAGAATTTAAATAACGCGGCGCTTTTCCAGAAAGTATATTCAGTTATTTCTTAAAATGGTCCTAGATAACGCGTAATACACTGCTATTATTCAAATGGACAAAGTAATTTTCATATTGCATCTGCATAAAATAGCTGCTAGAAGAGTGTCTCCATACGACTGAAAATAGTGAATTGTATGGCAAGGAACAACACAAACCCCTAATTTTACACTGCAACATTTATTTTACGCAGTGACTTGTTTTGGAAGAATCTGTCATTACTCATATTTCCAATTAACCATTAACCAAAATCTACGTCCAGAGAAATTTTAAAAAATCGTGTAGTTTCCGATAAAAAAGTACCTATATTCAGTCCTTAAACGCTCTCGTTAAGTAATCTACATATATGCAAAACATGAATAGCGACTAGCAAGGCGGAACCCACCAGTGACAGAAACGTGACAAAATCGCATTAACCACTCCGACAAATATGTCAAGAAATAGAACGCTACTTGTTCTAAAAGTTGGAAACGTGGAAAAATTGGAATTCAACAGCGAACTCCTGAAAACGTGTTCGCATTAATTTTTGTCACACTGTCACCCTCGATGGACGGGACATTACTACCTAGAATTCACTTCCAACAGTATTACAAGAGCTACTGAAATAAAGGGTCATCAACTTCTAATCCTTGGAGTTGAGACATTTTATTTTCCATTTAATATAATATAATATTATTTAGTCTGGTATCACTAATGTAGGTATGTATCAAACAAATTTGAATTCGTATTTTATAGCATAAAGCACAAAAGTGCAGTGTAATATTAGGTAGGTGGGTAGGTATGTTTAAATGCGAAGATGAAAGGGGCGGAAATATCCAGTTTTTGCTAAGGTAAATTTGCTCTCAAAAATTCTTTATTATTAGTAGACACTACGACCATTATAAGGTTTATTGATCTTAAGACGGCCTTAAATGCAGTATGGTTTTTTAATTGCTAAAGGAAGTCTTAAGGGTTTTGTTATAACTTTTATGCGCAGTTTTAAAGGGTCCTTCTAGTGACTTTTATCACTATTATTTTCTCCTGGTTTTAATAATACTCTTTGCTCCGAGTGAAGTATTTCATAAAACTTTATCACACAAGGTCTTCAACTTGCTTTTAACAATACCAAAACAGGTTCCTTATAAATCAAAGTATTCTTAGAAGATCATTCACAAACAAAATTGCTATTTGAAAGCACCATTAATAGTTATTTACGAAACGAGTGCGAGAAGACATTTTTCGCGCATGAGCGCAATGTTTGCGCGAATGCGCCGAAGACGTCTTCGCGCATCGAGGTTCGTACACTATTTTTTGAAACGAACATTATAATTTTTTAATTATTATCTAATACGTTTCCATTTTAAAATTTCAAAAAATCAAGTGGTTACATTGACAGATTTCCATTTGACAATTGTAGAAAATGACATTTGGTTTAATTTATTGAATTGAGTTGTCAAAGTGTCAATCGAATTAATAACGATTTATCTTTATTCTTTCACTATTTTCAACATCCAAATTGGAGAAATAGCGTTTTGTTAACCAAACTTTATTACTATCAAGTCAAATTATTTCTAGAAAGCCTGAAAGGGCCAGTGCTTTTTGCTAGATTTCGCGCACTAGTGCGCGAACACTATGTTTGAGTTTGTCTGTCGGGTTCGCGAAATGTCATTTTGAGAGCGGTGAGTTCAAAAAATATTTTGATCATTTTGACAGAAGTTTTCTTGTTTGTGTCGGCTGGTGTGTACACATTTTTGTAGATTTTCCCTTCTTTATTGTTTGTACAATTTTGAACGACACTATAGTCTCCTAAATTCACAAGAATATATATAATTATTATAGAATGAAAGCAGAAAACAATGTACTACTTATATACACATATGAATCACAAAAATAACTTTTTGAACTCACCGCTCTCAAAATGACATTTCGCGAACCCGACAGACAAACTCAAACATAGTGTTCGCACACTAGTGCGCGAAATCTAGCAAAAAGCACTGGCTCTTTCAGGCCTTCTAGAAATAATAAATTTGACTTGATAGTAATAAAGTTTGTTTAACAAAACGCTATTTCTCCAATTTGGATGTTGAAAATAGTGAAAGAATAAAGATAAATCGCTATTAATTCGATTGACACTTTGACAATTCAATTCAATAAATTAAACCAAATGTCATTTTCTGCAATTGTCAAATGGAAATCTGTCAATGTAACTACTTGATGTTTTGAAATTTTAAATTGGAAACGTATTAGATAATAATTAAAACATTATAATGTTCGTTTCAAAAAATATTGTGCGAACCTCGATGCGCGAAGACGTCTTCGGCGCATTCGCGCAAATGAAGCACCCGCTCCTTCATCGCTCGTGTTTCAAACATTGCGCTCATGCGCGAAAAATGTCTTCTCGCACTCGTTTCGTAAATAACTATTACACTTTGACAGCCAGGGACTCCGTTTTTTGAGGTTATGTATGTATGCATAGTAAGTGCATGTGCAAAATGTACCATAAAACCAATTGGTTTTATAATACACCTATGTAAGATCAAAAGACTCTGGTAAAGTACAAAATTCATAGTATAAGATTAAATGTTCTTAGAAAATTTTAATAAATTTTAAGAAGGTCTTTCTTATAGCAGTAATAAATAAAATGAGTTTAAAATTTGATAAGTTTGCGTGCACTTGATTAACTTTGATTTTATTGTGTCATCGTTTTTGGCCTAATGGATTTATGAGAATAGCGGCCATTTTGAATAAAATTTAGTTGTCAAAATATAAACCTATATTTCTATTGTGTTTATGTATAAGATTAGAAAAGAAGATATGGTGAGTTGCATTTTTATGATTAGCTACAACATTATTTTGTAATTGTGTTTATTAAGTTGACAATTAAACATGTTCCAATTTACCGTTTCCTGTTTTATATATTTACGAATCCCCGAAATGAACCGCCTGCATTGTTCATTGCTTTTTATTATGTAAGAACACTCTAGCGCTTGATATTCCTCATCATAAGGTTCTCAGTCCGAAGACTGGTTGGATGCGTACCTCCACTCTTTTCTATCCTGAGCTAACCTACGCATTTCCCTAAAAGTAGAACATCCTACCTCCCTAACTATTTGAGAGCAGTAGTCTAATCTAGGCCTACCCCTACCTCTTTTTATTCCTATCTCTGACTCTAGTATGTCGCGAACTATTCCTTCGTGTCTTAGAAGGTGTCCTACCATCCTGTCTCTCCTACTCATTATTGTCTTCCATACCTTTCGCTTTTCCCCAACTCTTTCTAATACTTCCCTATTGCTAACCTTATCTATCCACGGTATCTTCATCATGCGCCTGTAGCACCACATTTCAAACGCTTCTACTCTTTTTCGATCCGCTTCCCCTATTGTCCAAGTTTCGCACCCGTATAATGCCGTTCTCCATACATACGACTTTAAGAGCCTCTTCCTAGTCTCAATATTAACCGTTCTCGAACATAACAGTTGTTTCTTTCTGTTAAACGCAACTCGGCCCTGCGCTATTCTTTGTTTTATATCTTTAGTGCTCCTACCGTCTTGAGTTATTTTACTTCCTAAATAGCAGAAATCCGTGACCTCCTCTATCTTCTCATTTCCTATTTGTATGTCAACTTTAGTTCTATTTTCACATCCCCTACATACCAAAATTTTAGTTTTCTTTTTATTGACTTTCATGCCATAGCCCTGTGTCAAAACTGCTTCCATTTCATTCAAAGCCGCTCCTAATTCTTCTTTGCTAGATGCTAACACTGCTATATCATCCGCAAATCTGAGCATGTTAATAGTTTGACCCTGTACGTTAATCCCTGAGGCTGTTCTGTCCTTAACAATATTAATAGCATCTTCGATATATAAGTTGAAAACTAGAGGTGACAATGCACATCCCTGTCTCACTCCCTTCCGGATATGTACTTCCCTTCGTTCCTGCTCACATTCTATAACTGCCTGTTGCTCTTCGTAGAGATTATGTATTATTCTTCTGTCCCTATATTTCATCCCTACCTTTCTCAGCACTTCGAACATCTTCCCCCATTTTACGTTGTCGAAGGCCTTTTCTAAATCTACAAATCCTATATAGACGCTCTTTCTCTTTTCTATCGTTTTTTCTATAATTACTCGTAAAGCTAGGATGGCCTCGCGCGTTCCTCTATTTCGTCTAAATCCGAACTGATCTTCTCCTAATATTTCTTCCGCCTTTTTCTCCATCCTTCCTTGCACAATTCTAGTTAAAATTTTCGACGCATGGGAAGTTAAACTGATGGTTCTGAAATTTTCGCACCTATCCGCGCCTTTCCTTTTTGGCAAAGCTACCATGATGTTCCGTTTGTAATCCTCTGGAATCTCGCCTGTCAGGTATATGCGACTAACTAATTTAAATAAACGATCTATTACCTCTTGACCTGCGCACTTTAAGATTTCTGCCTGCAAGCCATCTATACCTGGCGCTTTATTATTCCTTAAACTTTTTAGTGCTAGATCAAACTCTTCTCTCATTATATGATTCCCTAGGTTATCCCCCTCTACACTGCTTTCGCTTTCTAATATATCTTGCATTTCCTGTCCCGCATATAAGTTTCCTAAATATTCTTTCCACCTATCTGCCTTCTCCCTGCTTTCGATTAGGATATCTCCTGCCTCATTCCTAATGCTTTTGGTACTAGATCCAATTTCTCTAAAATTTCTCCTAATTATTTTATATGCTTCATCAGTCTTTCCTACTTCGAACTTATTTTCCACTTCTTTGCACTTATTATCGATCCATTGCTCTTTCGCTTTCCTACATTTCCGAATAATTTCCCACTTGATCGCCTTATATCTTTGTTTCCCTATTTCATCTAACCCATTTTTATATTTTCGTCTTTCCTCTATTAGACTCACAATATGTTTTGTTATCCAGGGTTTCCTACTTTCATTCTGTTTATGACCCAAAATATCCCTAGCTGAGGAAACTAAACTATTTTTAATGCAATTCCATTCTTCCTCTATGTCCCTAACAATATTTTCGCCCGCGCCCTTTAGTACTTCGTTTGTCTTTTTCTCGAACTTATCGCGCGTATCATCATCTTTTAGTTTCTCTGGGTCAAGATACCTTCTTCCGCTTCGTTTTTTCAAAATCTTAAATTTAAGATTGGCCTTCATAACGACTATATTGTGATCACTATCTATATCTGCTCCTGGATAACTTCTACAATCCCTAACTTGATTTCTAAATCTTTGCCTAACAAGAATGTAATCTATTTGATATCTCCCTAGGTCTCCTGGCATCTTCCACGTGTAGCGTCTCCTAACATGATGGTGAAATAGAGTGTTCGCGACCGTTAAGTTATGTTTATCGCAGAACTCTATCAGTCTAACTCCCCTATCGTTCCTATTGCCTAATCCAAAGGGACCAACTATTCGGCCCTCTCGCCCTGTGCCTACGACAGCATTGAAATCTCCTATAATTATTAAATTTTCGTGTCCTCTCACAAAATCTAGCACATGTTCAATATCACTATAAACTGCCTCTACGACCTCATCACTGTAGTTAGAAGTGGGCATATATACCTGTATTATTACTGTTTTTACAGGTTTCGAATCTAACCTAACCATAACTACCCTGTCACTTTGCTGTAAGAAATTTTCTACACTCTGCCCTACTTTTTTCCGCATAACAATTCCTACTCCCGAATTTCCTCCTACAGATCCTGCGTGTATTACTCTAAAATCTCCGCTCCAGAAGTCTCCGGCTTCTGGCCATCTCACTTCACTAATACCTACTACGTCTAATGCTAACCTATCCATCTCAATTTTCTAATTCTCAAATTCCTATACTCCTATATTCCTATATATCCTGCGCCTCCACCTTAATTTAGAACTCGGTAACAAATGCAGTTTATTGCGACAGTAGAGGAATAAAAAATGTGTGAATATAAAGCCACCTTATTGGAAAAGTATCTGCTAGGTTACAGCTCCCCACATTTCGCGGTCTCGTGGGTATATAGTGGATATTGATTTCCCTGTCTTATCGCGCCTCCCTAGAGGTTGCCTCGCGGCCTTCCTAAATATAACATTGATTACCCTCTTTATGACTCTAATGCTCATAATTAGCCTGCTAGTCTTATGTTCTTTTCTCCCCTGTAACGCCGCTGGGGAGCCACAGCACTTAACCTACTATCTTCCTGTGAAATCAAGGGTGGACTATTTATTGTAGGCGTTGTAGTGCGTATTTCCGTTACTGTGTAAGGAAAAACTAAAACCAGGAAGTCTACCATCGAAGGCTTTTCATGTCTGCCAAATTTTATTTTCAGGGACTTTGGCTATGTGCGTAGGTGTTAATCTCGGTGTTAATGAATTGAGGCCTCAAGACGACGGAGTTGTTGACAATAAACTGCAGCAGTGATGGTTACGTTCCTCGGAGGCAGTTCATAATAGACGACGCCTTTTTTGTCCCACCAAGATGCACATCATCAGCTTACGAGGATGGGTATCAGTTTTTGGTCCGGGAGTTGACTTTCTGTTAGGACTAAGTCATTCTTTTCTGTTCTTGATGGTGACGCAAAGGCACCATATATCGTCCCCAGTAACCTTGCCCTAATGTTGAAGCTGCTGGCTTATTTTTACTGTAACATAATTATCGACACTTTGGCAACGCACCTTCCCATAACTTTAAACTTTGCAAAATAAGGCCATCTAAATCAATTAAGGCCATATCAAACGTGAGACTGTTGCTTGGAAAATGTACATAATGATTATAGAGCACGCACGAGAGCTTTTTGATACATTTTTTATTGTCGCAATATTAGGGGCACCAATTCATCGTCTAAGTCAGGCTCAATTATAAATAAAATGAAGTTGTTTTGCAAGTAAGGTCAATGACCCTTTTATTGAAAATATTAATGAACTTAAATTGGGGTATTTTCGAGTACCTATATCCCAGGAGATTAATGGTTTTGTTAAGAAAACATACTCCCTTAACGTAATTTCGTCAGAAATTGTGCCACACCTTAAAAACATTAGAGAATCTTAGGAATCACTTACGGCTGAAAATTTATTTTCTCGCCCCTTTGAAACGCCGAAATTCCTGAAAATTCTTGTTGACGTATAGGTAGTTATACGTCGAGTATGCCAACAGATGCATGCAATTTTGTACCACACATGGAGAATATAAAGAAATAAATCGCGAAGGTCAGGAAAACTTGGCAAGGGTAGTATGGTCGGCTTCCATTTGAGTTAAAGAAACGAGGTATATCCGCTCTGTAGGTAGTCGCCAGGTGGGCGTCTGAACTTCAAAAGTGTTCTTAATTTTTTGCTATAACGATCCTGAAACTATTTTTAGTAGCAGGGTCATTTTGTATCTACTACTTATACGCACATTGCAATGAAAATTTCTAATAATAGGGAGACATTCGATTCACAATAGGTTACTGAAATATACAGGTTGTCTCAGTTTTTTCTCTTATTTGTCGATTGGCTTGCAATAAACTACACTTCGGTAACAGTCTCGTGCTTCATCCTGTACATGTATCTAAAATGGGAATCGTAAGATCAGATGTGCCAGACGATTTATGAATGCAAACTATGATTAGATTTGCCAAACTGACAATAGAACAAGGACACGGCTGAACTTAAATAGCTCAATTTCTGAGAACTATCGTTTGATGCGAAATATAAGTATTGTGGACCACCGACGATGTCGTCGCAGTGCACGAATTTAAATCTCGCCGTATTGCCGATTGATTTGATAAACGGACCTAGTCAACCGACAAAAAATTAAATAGATTAAGCAATAATACAGGATTTTTGTCCCACGTTGGTGTTCGTTCCTACCGACAAGAGTCAGTCCTTGCGTATCATATTTTTGTAATAAAGTATTGCTGGCCTAAAACATATCGGCAAATTTCGCTTCTGTCAATTGCCGGTGACGGCCATTTAGCGCGCTGAAATGCTCGTTAGATTATCCGGCCTCATCCCTTGTGATCTCGTAATGCGGCGTGAAATTAGACGTTAAACGAGGTTGGACAGGGGCCATTTATGCGACAGCTGCTGCGGTGTCTGTATCGATGTCAACGGCAGCCGTGTCGTGTGCCAGAAGTGCTGTCAACGCATATTAATTATAAACATGCTCCGTAGACGGCGGCTCGAAGCATATCCTCCTTCTCTAGGTCGTTATTAAGCCGAGTGGTGCATCCACCTACGCGCGGACAAATTTGCACTAATTTTTACTTTTTGCAAGACTAAACAGACTAATAAAGTTGATAAACTTACGGCTAATTTCCGAAAATAAATACATACAGAAATTGTAAATTAGATTCTATCATATTTTATGGACAATACGCGTTTCGTTTAGCCAAAATCCGAAATGTCTCAGGCATATTAGACAAAACACGTACCGTCGTTATATCAAGCATTGGTCATATCAGCAGCTCGTGCAACCGTAGGGCTTCGGTCCTTTTTCTATTGATCCCGTTTTACTTTTTGACACAAAAATCTACCAGGTTAAGGCCAATCGGAGCGAAGCAAAGCGAGCGGAGAGTTGTTAGCGTTTATAATATTATTCTCTTCAAAGATTATTTGCTTGAAAAACACATGGTTATTATTGAGAATGCGCGTTTAGAGGGTCGCGCTGCATAAATTCAAGCGTTGGTCAGCAGCTCGTGCAACCGTAGGGCTTCAGTCCTTTTCCTATTGATCCCGTTTTTCTTTTTGACACAAATATCTACCAGGTTAAGGCCAAGCGGAGCGAAGCGAAGCGAGAGTTGTTGGCGTTTATAATATTATTCTCTTCAAAGATTATTTGCTTGAAAGACACATTTTGCATTTTGTCCGTAACATATACAGTGCATTTTATTAATATTGCATCATACGTATTTACATGGTATAAACTCGTGTTAATGGTTTTCCTATCGATAATTTTGAAAAGATTTTTGGTATACATTTAACACACATCATTTTTTAAATGTCATGATACTCGTAGTTTTTAAAATGCTAGAAGTGAAAATTTCTTAAATTAGTAGGCTGTGTACACTGACAAGCAAATAATACAAAGCTGTCACTTTAATTTAAATTTCATTTAAAGCGAAGGTATAAGAAAATAAAACGTGAAAATGCAATTTTATACGACAGAAGAAAAAAAGAAAATTGTTAGTACTACTCTCGGGCGATCATTTTCCAGTTTCCAAATGAAGTACCTAGCAGTAAATAAAATAAATGGCGTTACACTTCACAGTATAATGTTATTCAAAGTGACAAGCTACGACAAATAGGAGAGGATGCTTGTTAAACGCCCCTAAGAAAAGTTTATTAACCTAATAGGGGAACTCCTTGGAAATTTACTGTTTACTACTCGTAGAAGATTCGCCGAAAGTCACGACGACACATTAGTGTAGTATGTAGGTAGTTTTAATGATTTTCACGATTCGAGTTCACTATTCTAGCTGTCTATCTGTCCATTGAAATTTAACTGCTACATACGTGGGCTATTGAAATATTGTCCTGTAATAGGGCTTTTCATTATACAGAATTGCTGAGACGCATGCGCGACCGCCATGGCAGTTTCGGACCATGACGTTTTCTTTGCATGTGTTTATATAAATTTTTTGGTCTATACACTAATATTTTATTGCAAACGTGCCAAATGAGTAGTAGTTCGGAACTCCAAACATGGTGTTTTTTGGTGACTGCAACGATTTTATCCTTTTCCCAAACCCTGCCTAACATTTAATAACTGAGTCGGTGACCATGCGAGGACTTGTTCCACGTACCTAAATAAATTGTGATGCGTGGATGAAAATATGGAAGAGGCAAGATTCGAAATGGAAAAGTGTATTGAACGTTTTCTAGGTTACGTCATTATGACCTATGAACAAGCTCCAGGTGCTGGACATTCGAAGCAGTAACATTAATTTGACTGTTAATAGACTTGCCAGCAAGTTACACTTGAGTTTTCCCGAAAAACGACGAATAATAGTAAACCATTTCGATACTAGATTTATTTTCAATCTACCACGCTCGAGTGTCGTAAAGATCAGTTACACAAATTAATTTTTACATTTTTGCACCGGTGAATGTTCACTGTATCTTATTGCGTTTCAGCATTAAATTAAAAATGACTGCAATTTCAATTAGAGTCTGTATCGGACTCAACAAGAATCAAAATTATGTTTTTATTGTAAATGCCAGCTAATGAACATATACGCGTAGATAGGTACTTAATGGGAGAGCAGGGGGTGAATTTGTAACGGGGCTGAATAGCCTAATGCCTCTCAACATCATTTGTACACATCCCATGCGGTGGTAATTGCGACCCCATCGCAGTTTACAATCAACGGTATTGTGTTGCCAATGTCAAAAACATCTAGTAAAATCATTTGAAGAACATCGTCGTCTGAGGTCGGGGAAAACTGCGCGTAATTTGGGCCAATTTTCTGAACTACGTATCATTTTAATCGTTTCGACCGCTCTGTACCGTAGTAAATACGAGAGATTACCCGCTTGATTATTATTTGTGTATGGGGCATATTTTAATATGGCGACTACAGTATGTTATCTAGGTCAAGTCTACGTTTTGCTCGACCATCGAGCATTATTTACCTTCATGTACGCGGCAATTGAATAGGTTCATAGTACTTTGTGACCGTGGATATGATAGGGGTCATTTCATAAATTATGATTAATAATCCAGGATATCTAGGATACCTACGACAATTATGTTATTTACCTTTTGCTATCATGACGACGTTGCAAAATTCGCATGTTTGATTGTAAAATGTTTAAAACTCGAGTCTCCCAATGCGTATTCTCATATTCATTAAATTATCTAGCCGAATTAGACTCGAACTTTCTATTTTGTCTCTAGACTTTGGAAATGGTTGCAGCTGAAGATGTTAGTAACAAATTGATTTTTGAAATGAAGTGAAGCACCTTTGTTCTGTATAAAACAGTGTTACAAATGAAGCGGAGTAGTTCAGGGAGACGGGCCAAAATTAACGATGCCTTCCACAACATTCGTCATAAATCCCACATCTCTCTCACTATTCTTGAGTCGGTGCGTAGAGAAACAATACAAGCGTTCCATACAAAAATAAATACATCAGTTAGTTACTATTACGTGAATGTCTAGTCTGAAAAGTATTTGGGAAAATAGTAAACGCATCCGAAAATAGCCGAAGGAAATTTTATTTTTTACCGGCCTGTCCAAGTGCATCAATATTATTGGCCGGTGCGGCATGGTACACTAGATTTCAGACAAACAAATAAATTCTGGGGTTTATAAATAGTTATTGCAGTACAGAAAAAGAGTATTTTTTCATGAGTTTTGTATAAACTGGGTTGTCTGGAATAAAATTAGATGACTAACAGAATAGAGAAGCTTTGGTAAAAGGAAAATTGGCACATAAGACTTCTCGTAAGACTGCATTTCGGTAGTTTCTTTCCACTGTTCGACATCTACAAGCCCTCCGCAATACCATCGCTGGAATTCGAATCTTCCAATCAATGAAATTCAATTAATGAAATTATGCGTGAAAATTTCACACAATATGTGCGTAGGTGATAGCAGAGTAATAGGATGCGGGGGTGGAACATAATATCACAACAATAACCTCCAAAAGGAAGTGAAATTTGCGTCATACCTGATGACGTTAAAGGGGTGCGTAAATTAAATTTTCCAGGAGATTTTAATTTATTGAACGTGCATGACAAGCCTATTTGCACATAGCAATATACAAGAGAAAGTGTTAAAGGTCACTGAAAAGCATAACTGTCACTGGGGGGAAGCAAAATAATTCTCCGATGAACTCTGTGGGTCAAGGAGTGTTTTGTTTTATTCCCAAGAAGCCATAGTTTTCTCCATATCCTCTTTGTTACAAAAACACTTTCGTTACACCATTACCCGATCTCGTAAGTGCCATAATTCAATCGTCTCGTCTATGGATATAGTTGAATTTGTGGTGACTGCTCTAAACGACACCAGAAGTAATAGATTGTCTCTCAACAGTGCGCATAATATGGTTTACAAAATCCCAAAAGCAACTTTGTCAACCCATATTTGTGGCAAAAGTGGGCAATAGAACAAAGCCCAGGGCAGAGCTACGTGTTTTTCATAAAAAGAAGATGAGTAGTAATTAGCAGAATGTCTCTCAATTATGGAACGTTGGGGTTTTGGACTCGGTCGGAAAGAGGTGCCAATTTAATAATAATTGTTTTAAGTACCTAATTACTTAACAAAAATTACTTTATGTTTAGGTGCTTTACATTATATGTTAAGAAGAACAATCTTTATACTTCCTTCAAAGGTGGCAAACCAGGTAAAGACTGGTTGTTAAGATTTAGAAGAAGGAACAACCTCTTAAGTAAAAATATTCAAGAAGGAAAATGTGTGATCCATTTGTCATTTACGAATATTTTAATTTGTTAAGAAAACTTTGGATGAATTAAATATGATATGGAATATGGATGAGATAAGCTTGTCAATCGACCTTTCTAAAACGAAAGTTGTCGGTGCTATAGGACAACCAAGTACCTGAATAACAAGTACTTCGGGCAGAGAGAATGTGACAATCTTATCGACCGTCAATGCGAGCGGTCAAAAAGCTCCCTCACTGATAATATTTAAAGCAAAGTTTGTGTGGATTACTAAGAAAATGAGGGTTGTTTTCCCGGAATTTCCTATGCAGCCGCTCCTCTCCTCTGGATGGAAGCAGAAGTTTAAGTTTCTTAAAAACTACTTTTTTAAAGGCTCTAGGAGATAGTCGTCCAGTTTTATTAGTTCTTGATGGACATGGTACCCATGTGGATCAAAGAGTTATTGAATTTGCTCGTTCTAACAGAATAACTATTTTAAAAATGCCTCCGCCTACTAGCCACTTGTTGCAGCCATTAGATATACATATAGGATGAAAAATACCTAAGAAAATATTTTCTGAAGTGGTAAGCAAAACATGACTTCAAAAAAGCTGGCTTGTAATTATTGTAATCTTATAACCCCCATGTTGTACCTCGAGAACGATTTGATCTAAATAGTGTTAAAAGGTGGGAAGAAGCAAATAATCAACAACATAATCGACAGATGGAACTCAATCCAAGACCTTCAAATATTCAAGAAAATAGAACTGAAGCCGAAGATAAAACAGTAAAACAATGTCAGCCTGGATCTTCGGTAAGAAAGAAATATCAAACCAAATCCGCTGAATCCTCAAAACGTTGAAGCAAAAGCAAAAGAAATCGTTCCTATAGTAGTAGCAGTAGCAACGAAAGAGAGTAATATCAATTATGAAGAATCATCAGATGATGGCAACTTCACTATGGGGATTGAAGCAAAAGAAAATGAAAATGTATCGACAAATGTAGAGGTTGGACGTGTCCTTTTACGCTACAAAAAGTAGACTGAAGCATTATGTAGGAAAAGTTAAATTTTTAACAAAAACTAGAGGAAGAAAGTTTTGTTAGCCACAGGTCGAAGATGTTCCCGAGGTCGATGAAAACGATAGTGAAAAAAATTTTCAGGCTCCACAGATCGACCACTGGGGCAAAATTTCGTTCCAAATCGACTTTAGTTCATATAATTTATCCTAAATGTGTCACATTTACCACCTAGCCAAAGAGTTTAAGTTTGTACTTATTCGTATTTGTACACATTTTTATTATACTTTCTGGTTCCCCAGTAAAAATGTTTAGACATAAAAAATAAAAACAAAATTGCATTATTTCTCGTAAACCAACTCCTTATTTACACTAGCCCCTCAGTCATTTAAATGAACTACTCATTTGTGATATGTTGAATATAACGAATTTTGCTTAAGACAATAAAAGAGCGAGGACCATCAGTATGTTAGGCGTCGTCTCTCTTTCCTTGCCTTACGTATAATGTTTCTCCAATCCTAAGTTCTGAAAGATAACTCTCTTAGGTATACCTATCTCTTTTATTAGTTGACTTGCGTCAGGACTAAATGCGGGGGTTTATGCTTCCATACTCCGTCTTTCGATTTTCTGTCCGTTTATTCCATATCTGTTCCCATTACCACAGTTACATATTCAGTTCAGTGTCCTTAATAGCTTTGGCCATTTTTAAGTGCATATTTAGTTCAGCTTGAAGAGCTTCTTGTTCAATACAAACATAGTAGGTACATGAGTCAAGCAAGAACATAAAAAAAATATTATTTGGTCAATACTCATTTTGTATTTAGTTTGATCGATAGTCATTGTACCATATGAATATTACAATGCAGTTTTATTACTTAGGTACTCAGCTTTAATTAATTGTTCCTGAAATTTCTTGCCCAAAACATTTTTTATGAAATACATATTAAAATTTTTTCCTCGATGTACAAAGACGTTCAAAGCAATATAATTTTGTAGTTTAATTCATCAATTCACTTCCTACACATGCTGCACATATTCTAATTTTTCTCTTTTTAAAATCAAACAGAAAGGTCACAGGTTAAAAGCTTACACCATTTTCGTGACACCTGTTTGTATTGTACATAAACCTACATATGTCTATTTAGTATTCTTACATTCATTTACATATTACTTTTAAAAATCCTTTTCTCATATTAATTATTTTTATTTTCTTTTCAGCGGCCGGCATAGATCCTGTGGGCATGGTGTCCTCTGCGACATCACCCGGTCAATCTATCGACCTCCTGGGTGCTGCTGGTTTACATAACAGCAGTTGGGCGGGCGTTACCTTAGCACCAGGACCACAACAATTACGACCCGCCTATTACTTACAAGGTGATTATTTCCGACAGTCTTATGATTCACTACTTTCCACTATTTGACATTTAGAACTGATTACTTTTAGAGGAAAGCAGTGGTGAGGGTAGTAATTAATAATGAAAACAGGGAGCAAATATTCATTTATTTTCGAGTCACTTTGCTTCTCTACTTCATAAATAAAGCGAGTTCTACACCGATGAGGTAGATTCTCAATTTTCCAAGTAAATATTGCAGCACTGATTGTTGATATCGCTACTGTAGTCACCAAATTTTACTATTGGTAGGTAGGTATTTACATTTCTGTTTGAAGTGAAGCTTTTACAGTAAGGGCTCGACTTCTTTCACTGCAAGCATTAATCGTAAAAACAAACAAAAATCCATTAAAAGAAGATACCACGGTAGAAATTAATCAAAACGTAATCTATTACCACTCCGTGATCTTCCCCCTCGACTCATTAAATTAGAACGTCAGTCTGCACGCAAGTCTGCACGTCTTGGAACAGACGAAATTCTTTCTAAACACGAAAGCAAAAATGATGTTCATGTACGGACGTAACACCTAAAACCATTAAGAGCTTGTTGAATCCGGCGGCGCCCAGTTGAGAGTAACATGGGTAGATTACCTACGTCTTAGACAACGTGTACGACATACGGGCATGCACATTTTGTTGGCACCACTTCTTTTCCAATTAATGTCTTCATTACAGTAAAACATAAAACAACAGTAGGACGGATCAAATCACGCCACGTGAAGTCAAATGTGAGGGTGGAACGTAACAACAGCATAATCAGATCATCCCGCGTTAACGCTTCTTTGGAATCTGCGACGGGTTAATCGCATTAGAACAATCTCGGCTGCTCCAATTCCCGTCCACACAGTACAGCGAGCAACACAGATTACAAAATCACAATCCCATGCGCCAGGCGTAAATGTTTTGGCTGGCAACGTGGAAAACGACTGATTTATCGAAATAATTACCTATTTAATTTCATGAATTAGACGATTAGACGATTATCATTTCTCGTCTTGTTGTATCTAGTTCTTTAGTCATCAGAGTATATGAAGTGTACCTAATATGGAAATTTACGGTCTATTTGTGTGTTTCAAACCATAATTTTGATATATAAGTAAGTGTTACAGCTTTAGGATACCAAAAGCATTATACAGGGGCTAAAGACACACTTCTCAGGGAGCAAACCCATACATGCAGATAAAAATGCAAATGACAGCCTCAACCAACACATTCCGCATAGGCTGGGATCAAAGGAGGATTGTGGACTAGCCAATTGGCTGATTGACCAAACCAGCATTGTATGGGATGTGAAATCCTTTGCTCCTCGGGCTCAGATGGGATATTGCCGATAAAGCCACAGCGGACATTGAAGCATTAGCTTCACACCTTCGCACACTATTCAAGGTCAGTTTGGCTCTAAGTTTTATGCCATATGATTGGCGAGGTCTTACACAACGGTCATAGGGCTCATCGTCATCTACGCCTCTTTGGTATGGTGGACGAAAACTCGAGAAATTACAACGCGACACAAACTGCAGAGGCTGGCGTGTATGGGAATAACTCCCACGACAGCCATAGAGGTAATGCTGGACCTGCTTCCACAACAAGGAAACTGGCAAGGACATTTAAAGATTCTGGAAGAGGGGTAACAAACTTATCCTTACTTGGGTGCTTGGTCATCAGGGGATAGGAGGTAATGAGAAGGTCGACGAACTGGCTAGAATAGCCTCTAAGACACCATCCATTGGACGGAACCGTTCTGTGGTTTAAATAAAACGGCCAGATGGCTAGAAGTCGAATGGTGGGAAAGGAACAGAAAACGGCCCCATTGGAGGAAAAATAGGAACCTATTAGATGAAAGGTGAGAACAGAAGACCTTGCTGGTCACAGCTCAAAAGGGCCCAGCAAGAATCGTACGCCCAGGTGTAATCGTTTCGTCCAATCAGCTTGACTTCATTTATGCTAAAGACAGGCATATAAGGGACTGACACACCAGTATGTTTACCAAACCGGTAAACCCTGTGAACTGAGCCTGAGCCTCCATGAGCTCACATACAGAATCTAAGAGGACTTGATCATCAAAGAAGTTGCTCTGGGGATATAGACAGCTCATTTCACTCGGCTAAGAGAGCTGTTGACTGTCGCGGAGTCGATCCTCGATCGGCTTATAGCAGAGCGGATTGACTACATGGGGTAATAAGTTAGCTTACTGGCAATGTGACTAGGGACTGGGGGTTTTATCGCGCCTACTATGGAACCTGGTGGTGGACGGTCTTCTCTGGGAATTACAACGAAAAGAACCACACGCTTAGGAATATGTGAATGACAGAACTACTCTGATCATAGGGAAATTCGGAGGGGTAATTTCAAATCTCATGCAATGAGCCCTGGAAATAGTAGAAAGAATCTTCTCAGGTTCTGAAGAGGCTTCGGTTGTGGCTATGGGGTGAGATTCAACTTGGCAATAAGGTTAAGTATTCGGGTTGGTACTAATCTAAAATGCTCCATACATGCTTGAACATATTTGGCGAGCAACGAGCATGTTGGTGAAAGTAGTTGACAACTGTTTGATCGTGTGTGGATTCTACGAGCCTAGTTAGAGGTTGGAGTATTCTACTCGGCGCTCGTCGATCCTTTCCAACACGACCAAACGCCGAATATGTGGGTACATGTATGGCAAATTGGCAAGCATATTGGCCATTGGCTATCATTTTGTCTTTCAACTCTGTCAGAGACAAATTGCAGGAGTTCTTGAAAAGATGAATCCGTTTGAAAAATGATTTAAAAGTTTTATTAATTCACTGTGCTACTGGGGAGCTGGCGACTGTACCTGCGACTCCACTGCTCACTCGGAAAATCGCCCAACGGATGTTTAGCGAATGTCTATGAACTTTCATTGTCAGGGAAACGACAAGTACCATAAAACATGGAAATGCTGAATATTTATGGAGCTCGCGGAGTAGCGCCCTTTCCGTTTTTTATGCGCTATACTCAACTTTACAGTCTAAGTGCGAGAATAAGGATACACGCAAGATAAATAAAAATAACAAAAAATATATTTTAATAATCTTAAATAGACAAAAATGAAAAAAAAAATAGGGACGTGATTTTGTTTATTTTCTTCTAGAAATTTTCGGGAGACCGGTGCCCCAGAGCCCTCCATTGCGAGCGGCCACGTCGTACTGCTGCAGCTGCTGGATGTCTTAAGCTATCCTGCAACATACGAGAAGCGTGAAAAGGGCAGCTTGACTGCTTGACTGTTGTCGTTCGACATGCATTAGTTGTAAAAAATTCTCATTGGATTTAACCTAACTGGATACTAACTTAAATTACAATTTTTTTCCCCATGAATGAATGAATGAAGATTTTTAAATGCTGCAGACCGGCAAACGTGAGGAAAGTGCAGAATTTTACCTACATTTTGAATTAAAATTAAAATGCCATATTAGAAAACAGCTAAACTGGGCCATGTCCCGTATCATAGTGCTTTTCTCTACTCATTACAAAAAATGAAAAAAATATCAAACATTAGACGGTACAGAGAAAATTCTGTAACTCACGAAACTACACATTTTAGCCATCCGAGTTTTGTGTGGAAAAATACAATTTTGGTAAATACGCTATAGGTACTTACCCACTAAATACATACATACATACCGTGTGGGTAAATATTTTTTCACAACATTACTCCCAGGAATTGACTCTTGCGTCTTGCTTCAAAAGGGTATAAGGGTGCATATATGAGTCACACAAGACGAAACCAGGATAGCTTAGGTTTCCCCCAGCAACAATAATTTCCTGATAACTTAATTTGAAAAATCTGCTATTTGATATAAACATATTTAAAAGAAGTCTTGGCATCTCTCATAAACAGCGAAGAGTCCTAATACTTTTCCGAAAGTGTTTGCGTTTTTTGAATATACTTGTCCGTTTTCAATATTTCTGATGCCGTCGAAAACCAAGCTGGATAACGTTGGTGATACTGTATTTTTAGGACAATTTCCTGTCTAGATATTGATGACTGTTTCAAAAGAAAATGTACGTAATTGCTGATAATCGGATTGTGAAGATCTGAAGTGTAGCAACCGATTTTACAGTATTGCCTTGTATCTACCATTTAAACGATTTTAATTTTTAATTCGGTGTACCATTTCAGGTGACTTTCGGGACCTAAAATTACCACCAGCAGCGTTCGAGCAAGTATCCGATCTACTGCGTCGAACGTCCGAATTCACGATTTCCGCCTGGCTGCGCCAGGAGGTCGGCAACACGGGAAGCATAGTAAGTTTCGCCCATGGACTGAATAGGTACCTGGAGCTTCAATCAAGCGGTCGGAAAAACGAAATTCGGCTGCACTACACCTCGCGAGTGGACTCAAAAGTGTACGTGGAGACGTTTCACTACCGTCTCGCGGACAATTTGTGGCATCATGTGGCTGTGTCTATTAGTGGTTCGCAGGCGGAACTCTTAGTAGATTGCCATCCGCTGTACAAAAGACTTTTGAGGCCCGGGGCGCCGGATCGGAATTTCAGCCAATCGGAACAACTCTGGCTGGGCCAAAGAAACAAACATTACCATTTCAAAGTGAGTACAAACTTCGCAAATTCACCTGTTCAAAATGCTGTAAGTACATACGTTTCCGAAAGTTGCCGAGTTATTACTTTTTCGACGGATTCCAGAAAATTCCCTACCTATGCGCGACTGATCGTAACATTTAATGTTGATTGAGGGAATATTCCCTCAATCAACGATATTAGTCTGGCTACTTTGCAGACATGAAGTCTGTGGTTCAGTTCCCGGTCGCTGATCCTATTAGCGATTTTTATTGTATTTGTACCACACTAAAAGACTTTAAAAAAGCAATCCGCCCAAACCTCGGGCAGCTAAAATGTGCAGTTTCGTGAGTTGCAGAATTTGCTCTCCACCATCTAATCTTTGCTATATCTCCGCAGTTTTCTTATAGAAAAGATGGTACTATGCATGGCGTACTATGATTATTTCTGTTATATTTTTGCTTTAATTCAAAATGATGCAGACATGGATTTTTTCAGGAATTTACCTAATTTTTGCCGGCTTATAGCATCGTTATTAAAGTGTTGAATACCATTAATAATATCTATTATTGCCCATAGAACTGTATTTTAACTGTGAGTATCCCCAAATGTTCTTCAAATACAGAAAGCCATGAATTAAACAAACTGCTCGTGTAGGTACTTAATGTGAAGGCTATAAAAGTTAATTATGTACCTACAATGAGCTTTCGGAAGACGTAATTAAGCCATACATTATAAATATGTGTCAACACACCGCGTAAAGTTCCTTCCACTTCATTTTCTGAAATGTACTGCTAGTTTGACAACACAGCCTTCACAACAACTGATATTGCCGCGTTTTATAGATTCTGATAGCTGAAAAATGGGAAATTTATGCGCATAGGTAATACTTTATTTGACTGGAGACAGAACGCGAGGCCATAAAACGGTAAAAATGTACTTGCAGGAAAACCGTATACTTACATGCACAGACATAAAAGTCACAAAACTTCAAAGGATAAATTTCATTTTGGTCGTAAAACAAGTCGTCCTGCATTTTATTACTAAGTATTCAAAAACCAGACACTCTTACTCGAATTTGTATTACATAATTGGCATAGACATCAAAAAAGAACTTGATAATAAATTATTATAGCCTATGAATTTTTTGTCTGCGTGTCTGACTGAAAAATAGGTGAAAAATTGTCAGTTTCACGTTTTATGCGTAACCTTGGGGCAGGTCGGTTTTTCATTCCAAACGAACAACGTGTCACGTGCTCTTGACGTCTGTCAGAGTTTCAGTTACAAAACATTTTAACAAAACATTTGCGAAGCACAGCACACAGATTGAAAATAAACTGTGTTCACTGCAAGACTTTTATAATCAAATAGCAAAAGTTAGGTTAAGTATTTTGTAAGTGACGCTGACAGATGTCAGAGTACGCGGCTTTTGTTTTGTTTGGATTGAAAGTTTGAAATTTTTGACGACACACTTTTGTGATGTAAGCTTGTAAGCAGTCAAGTACCAAAGCGAATTTGAGTACTTGAAACTTTGCTTAAGACTATGTAGGTATAATGTTGCTAAGAGTCCTAAATTGAAATTATGTTGAGCCTTCGCATCGGTGGTATGATTTATGATGGTGACACACATTCAATGTTTGGAGCCGCAGTGCGCCACCAAACAAAACGTGGGCCGTCGGGACTTAGAAATAGTTTGCTAGAAATTGTATTGTGATTGTTACCACTAACCCGAGCACTAACCTAATAAATTTTACACACATATACATATTAAACCAAAACTTTCACTTTATTTATCACCTTAAGACTGTTTTCGCAGTTTTTCCCGCATTTTTTTAAATTATACGGATTTATTCAAATTTGTTATGCTATTTTTACAAAAGAGTGTTGTCATTTTATGTGCATACGTGCCAGGTAGGCCACCACAAAATTGTAGAGCTTTATTGTCGAAAATAAATTAGAAAGATGGGAAATTTGTTGTAACGGTCGTTTTTCGGTATTACACAATTTTCTAACTTTGCTCTTGAAAATAATGTTCTAAGATTTTGTGGTGTCCTACCTGGCTATTATGCACATAAAGTGATGGAGCAATTTTTTTTAAAATGCGTTCCAAATTTGAACAAACCCATATAATTTAAAAAAGGCGGGAAACGCTGCGAAAACAGCCTTAATATACCTACGAAATTTCAGTATGCCGTCAGCATAAATAAAATTTCTTCTTCTGCCGCTGATTAGAAGCACAATAGTTATATGAAAAGGGGTCCCAAATTTGCGAAATATATCGTTTAGTGAATCCTTCTGACTGCGCCAAAACTTCGCTGGATTGAAGGTCAAACTTTTCGATAAACGTCCGTATAAATGCTATGAGTATGCAAAGATAATTCTGATAACACTGATGCACCTACGCGCAATTTTATAGGTGTTCCATCATATAATAACCAGAGCAACAACATAGAATGTAAGAGTATTAATTCCCATTGGCCATATTAATTATTCATATTGTACACGTCACATGACACTATCTAATGACTGACAGATAAATTAAAAATACATTTTCTTATTAAAAACATGATTTAGAAATTTAACTCGCAGTTTTTAATGATTCGTCCATTTAACATATATTTTGTCTCTTGTAAAAAACTGCATATCCCATAATTTCGGTCGAAAAAATAAAAAAATAGAGGCGATCATGCCACATTGATAATATATTACATGCAATAAAATTTGAATGGGGGTAGAAAGTATAGTTTTCACTCGTTTTGAGTTTTAATAAATTTATTTATTTTTGGTCTAATCTACTTATTTCGATCCCTGGAACCTGTGATAACTCTATGTACACGGAATTTTGGGACATCCTGTGTATAAAATATTGTACAACCTCATTAAGGAAATGACAACCGCGTCATGGATTGGCTGGATGCCGACGTTTCATTCACTAACACAAGGGACATCTTCAGGTCTGCTGGGCTGGCACTGAACTGGTGGGCCTAAGATCTGAGGGCTTCTTAATACTCGAAGAGTGGTCAGTCAACCGGAAAGCTTGGATGAATCTCTACCGTGGAGTGTGACGGTTTCGGGTGACTGATGATTTTCCATGTATTTTGTAGGTAGAAGCCTCGGTAGAAGCCGTTGCCATGATTGACATTGAGGGGGCATTTGATGATTTCTATCGATTCCTATTGTAGAATTTGAACGGTCAGTGTGAGTGGGTCTCCTGTAAACCGAATGACCGAGACTTACCAAGACATCAAATAAGGGCAACTTTCCTTCAACTTCAACCTCCATGGGGAACCGAACATTGGAGCGATGGTTATTGAGATGGCCTGAGAATTGATCCAAAGTGTCACGACCATGTGGCGAAATTACGAAAGTATCATCGACATATCTGAACCAGCATTTGGGTTTAAGGCTATAAGAGTCAAGGGCCTGTTCTTCAAAAGACTCAATGAAGATATTGGCGACCACAGGGGACACATGACGTAACCTGAGACTTGTTCATAGAATTGTCCACGGAACAGGAAATATGGGGAAGTGAGGCATACTTCAAAGAGAGAGTTCAAATCTGATGAAAAAGCATTGGACGTTAGGAGTTGTTTGATGATTGCAATAGAATCCAAAATAGGAATATTGGTAAATAGGGATTCGACATCAAAACTGACGAGGATATTTTGAGACTTGAGTTAAGGATAAAAGAGTCTGTCTTCCCTGCAAACGATTTTAATATGGAAGCGAGATACCTGGCAAATTTGTAAGTGGAGGAATTAATCGAACTTACAATCGGACGAAGAGGATTATTGGGTTTATAAATCTTATGGAGACCATAGATAGAGCTTTGGCGAAACAGATAATCGAGGAATAAGTTTATTCTGAACTTCAAGAGGAAACCCCGATGATTTTATGGAAGAAATGACAGTGGTAAGAAGACGTCCCTTGTGATAGTGGATAAAACGTTGACATCCATACAATCCATGGCGGGGTCTTCGCCCGGAAGCCAAGGTAACCATTACGACAATGGCAGTGGAAGCCTACAGCACCGTTTAAGAAAATGAAAATTTGTTCTGTGAAATCTATTCGAATAAGTGTTTTTGGGCACGCTGAAAGACGAATTCAAATCTGCGTCTGCGCTTCATACGGTGTAAGATACTTTTGTATCTTTACCTTTGGAGACAGGAGGACCTAACACTTTACTCTGGTTTTATTCCAAAAAGTTATACGGCAACGGTCTCTTAAATTCTCCAAAATTTCGTGGTAAAATGGATTACATCAAAAGCTGAATTTTTATTTCCAGGGAGCCATGCAGGACGTTCGACTGATAGCGGGTCCTCACGGTTACCTCTCGCTGTGCCCGAGTCTGGATTCGACGTGTCCGACATGCGGCCAGTTCTCACTCCTCCAGAGCACCGTGCAGGAGCTGACGCAGCACATCAAGGAACTTTCCGAAAGGGTATATGGACTACCATGTAACGTCACTTATGCGTTCAGTAAATTGTATTGATTGTATATAATTCTGTGTTTTGCAGTTAGTAGCAGCTGAAGGTCGTATCAGTAAAGTTGAGGATTGCGACTGCCAAAAGTCATGCCGCGTCAACGGGACGGTACACGTGGACGGTGCCACGTGGCAACGCGGATGTGATTTATGCGCATGCGTGGTTAGTAAATGAATTCAGTCTTTCGCGAATGGCTCAAAAACAGGCGCCCACACTGTACTTATGGCAATTTATTAAAATATTGGGTAAATGCAAAAAAGTGTCTCGAAATCATAGATTAAAATAGCGCGCAAGTTTAAATTTAGCAAAATGTTGTCAAATTTGAACTTTAGGCGCCCAAAGTGAAATTTCAAATATCTGTGGGAAATGTTTGTTGAGCCGCGATAATACCTAATCAAATGATAATATTTTTATATTCGAATTCCGAAACGAGTCGCATATTTTGGCAGTCCAAACATAACTTTAAACAAAATGGAAAGAATAATCATTGTTTTATATTTTCCTTAGCATGGAGAAGTAGAATGCCATCCTGTCGAATGTCCGCCTCCGGCGTGCAAGAATCCTGTTAACGTTTCTGGCGAATGTTGCCAAACTTGTCTTAGTAAGTTTAAAATTGATGGAAAATAGTTCAGGCACATTCAACCCGATTGTCCATTACCAGTAATTGAATACTGCGCTAATTGCCATGTAAATGCCGGTAAATTAACGCTTCTTAATGTGATATTAATGGATAAAGGGAGGTGGGCAAACTCAGTTGATACAAAAGGCAATTATTCCGAACCTACCAAGCTAAATTTTAAATAAAGTTGAATGTACCTGAATTTTATACACGTGACTGTAAGGGCGCGACTTTTCAGGGATACAGAAAGGATGCAAGACAAATTATATGACTGGTAGGATGACCCACGAACCATGACATTAGTTAATGTAACTCCGTTGGTAATCGAGTTTCTTTAGCCTGTCAATCATTGGACCAATCATCATCCACTATTCCTTAAGAGCGCCATTCACGTTGAAACGGTCGCAGGGACTGTTGATGGAACCGTCGCAACGAACCTCCGACATGACCTTGATCGTATGGTTCGCTCTCCGACCAAGCCATTCACGTTTGAACTTGTCGCATACGACCCAAGTCCGTGAGATGGTCCCTGCGACCGTTTCAACGTGAATGGCGCGCTTTTAAGCGCCCCATTCACGTTGAAACGGTCGCAGGGACTGTCGATGGAACCATCGCACCGACAGTTCCATTATGATATATTCGATTGAACGGACGGTCCTGCAAAATATGGATCTCTTTGGTGAGAAGTGAGATCGTGTCGCAAGGTTCGTAGACTTGTTCAACGAACCTCCGACATGACCTTGATCGTATGGTTCGCTCTCCGACCAAGCCATTCACGATCGAACTTGTCGCATACGACCTAAGTCCGTGAAATGGTCCCTGCGACCGTTTCAACGTGAATGGGCGCTATATAGTTTTTGTGACTTGAACCACCTATGGGTCCATGGGTCTAACTTACATTATTAGCCTTTCTGTTAGACCACTCATCACTGCTCCTTGTCCCATGTCCGAAATAAGGCAGAATCGAGTGTCCCCCACAAAAAAGGAAGAGTCTATTTTCGTTGTTCAATTCTTCCAAAGAAAACCGAGACAGTTTTTGTTTAAGATGTATTAAGTTATTGTCCAAAATCGTTCGTTTAAAAATAAGCGCCATTAACATGTCGGCATGTCGCCATGACGTCAGAGAGTGGTAGGCAACACATGTGGCATTGTGGTACTTGGCGCTCGAATAACCCCTGCTGGGTGTTTGGTTCTTTGAGTTGGACGTGCCATTGTCTTTCAAAGTAGTCAGATATTTTGTAACCTCTTTACATTTTTTCTTTGCGTGGAAATTATTTAGGTACCTTAATTCTGAAGTTTAAAAGTTGGGCTTGGTGTATTTAAATATTGCATTTATGGAACGTTGTCTGGAATCAAGGGGCTGTCTCGCTTGCATGCGTTAATTTACCCTGTTAATTATGTGCTCGTTTTTCATACATTATACTTCCAAATTTCGGAGTTTTTACCTGACGGTCTTCAATAACATACAGTTCAAGGCCACCATATGCGTCTAGACAACTTCAAAGACGCCGACACTAACTGACACTGCTGTTCTATACCTGTACTTTACCAGTGTGACATCAGATACATTTTGCACAACCACGACTGACGAGCCCTAGTACCAATGTAAAAATACACAACTGGCACTTCGCTGGCCCAAAATACCAAATTCTAATACAAGATTTGTCACCAGGGCGTTGTTACTTTTATGATGACATGTATGATCATGGCGAACTAGTTAATATTAAGAAGTGCACCAGGTGTGAATGTCAAGATGGAGTGATGAGGTGTAGAAAAATTGATCCTGAGAAAGCGTGTCCGAAGCTCAACTGCTCACCGGAAGAACAAATCACTGTGTCGGGAGAATGCTGCAAATTCTGCCCAGGTATTTACTATGTTGGAACTTTTTTATTACTTATAACAAGTACTTAACCGAACAATAACATCTGGCTAAGCAATTTTCTGCATTACTAACATCGCTCTAACATTGGTGCTTGTTATGTTTGCCTAACAGGAGTTGACTACTGTGCTAAAGGGCACACTTGCCATGCTAACGCATCCTGCCTCAACCTGCAGACTACTTACACTTGCCATTGCGACCAGGGCTTTGAGGGCGATGGGCACAACTGCAGCGGTATGACCAAATACTCAATTTATCTTTGTCTGATCGTGACTGATAACGTATTACCATTGTCTATACTTTGATTTTCACCCAGCATTTTGGGGAAAAAGCTAAAAGTTAAAATTTTGCTGTTACTATAAAAGTATAGACGCAGAAATGACAACATTAATTACTGTTGTTACGATCAGACTATCCTCCATTTCATCGTCCTTAGCTTCAGTGTCTTAACAAAGCATATCATCCCACATCAAGCTAATACCGCCAGCTTAACTTTTAGTCTTCAAATTCGCTATTGCATTGTAGATATCAATGAATGCCAGCAGGAAGGCGGACTTAACGGTCACCATTGTCACTCGAACACGCGCTGCGTCAACACTCATGGGTCCTATGTATGTGAATGCCTACCTGGTTATAGAAGAGTGGATAAATTCAACTGCGCTGAGTTGGACGAATGCAGTACAGGAGAACACAACTGCGACGTTGATGCTGACTGCATCAATACGCAGGGCAGCTACCATTGTGTGTGCAGAGACGGTTATACGGGAGATGGTTATAAGTGCTCTCGTAAGTCATTAATTTCGGAATTTAATCACCATTTTGAGTCGATTTTTTTTCAGCGGTCTGCAGTCAGAATTGTTTGAATGGAGGAGTATGTCGGACGCCTGGACAGTGCGCTTGCCCTACCGGGTTTACTGGGACAAGCTGTGAAAGAGATCTCGATGAATGCACGACGAATTCTCATAGATGTACAAGTGCCTCCGTTTGTGTGAATAAAATCGGATGGTATTACTGCGAGTGCAAACCTGGGTACAAAAGTCCTGTTATTGACAATAATCTAGGAACGCTTTGCCAAGGTTTGTATAGCTTCTGATATAAAATCGCCCTGAGTTATAATTTCTCTCTTCCAGATATCGATGAATGCGATAAACAGTTGCACACTTGCCACCCATCGGCACAGTGTGTCAACACAAACGGAAGCTTCCAGTGCTCTTGCCCTTCGGAAAGGGGTCCTAACTGTAAATTGAGTTGTATTTTCGAGGGTACCGAAGTAGCTCACGGTGTTACGATATCTCCAGCTGGCCAGCCTTGTCGGCGATGTACGTGCAACTACGGCGTGATGACCTGCGAAGAAGCAAAATGCAACTGCTCCTTGCCAGGCATTCAACAAAACAAGTGCTGCCCACAGTGTGACAAGAGTCTTGCATGTGCCCATCAGGAAATATCGGACGTGGTACTAATGCACGGGGAACGCTGGTCATATCAGTGCCAGACTTGTGAGTGTCTTTATGGTGAAGTGGATTGCTGGGATATGATATGCCCACCATTGCCATGCGACAACCCATTTCAAGCACCAGGCGACTGTTGCCCACACTGCGACGATCTCTGCCCTACTGGAAATGGCACAGGTATATTGGGTCAACCGTGCAATTACATGGGCAAGATGTATGAATCCGGAGCTCAGTTTGCGAATCCAAGAGATCCTTGTGTGGCCTGTAATTGTAAGGTTAGTGAATAAGAATAGTCTCTGACAGTGTTCCTTAATCTAACTGACTGTTTAATGGTCTGACTGTCTCAATATTACTAATGCCCGCGGTCAGGTATTGTGTCCCAATAAAGTTTTGCTTGCCGCATTTCTTGTGCATTAGATGGCAACTAGCTCCTGTGTACCCATATCTTAATTCATTCTGTCATAATCATGTACCTATTCATCTTGTTTTATACATCGGCTTTCCGCAGACATAGAAAACTGACTCAGCAAATCGTTGCCAGAATACAGACATTTTCTTATTGTTTTTTAACTGTATCTGGTTATGATTTGAGGTTGCAGTAGTTAAATAAATTCAATTGAAGGTGCGTGGAATATGTGGCCACAAATTGTTACTTGGAGGGCCCTTGTATAAGACAGCCATGGCATGGCTAGCCGCTGCATAGAGTCGAGGGCTGGCTTGCTACGCTAGGCCGTACTAACAATTAACACTAAGTTCCCTTGCAGGTGCCGTTCTGCGCCCAACTGGTGAGCAATGTCGCGTGTTGTGTGCATCGGTAATCACATCACTCTAACTACACACAATACTATACACACCTCTAGTAGTGTCTGTTGCCTGCGTCAGTAGTACCAGATTTGTTGTCTACATAACAGTCATACGAAAGCACTCTACAGATGTGTATCGCTTACTAATGCATGCTTTAATAATAATTTTTCTTTACTAATATTGTCTTAAATGGGAATGACAATAGTACTTGGATGCGTGTGGAATTTTGACTGTGTGGTGCATGTGCATTTGTCTGAGATTACACCGTTTTAGATGAGGCAATGCGAAGCCTCTATAAATTGGCTTGCTCTAACCAAATTATTATTATTGGCATCCAAATTAAGAGGTTTTGTAAGAAAAGGTAAGGAAATTGCATGTTAGTTTTGCTCTAAACTCACTTCTAAAATAAATAAGCAGTCTCAAAGTTGGATTCAAAGTGTGAGTGAGATTTTCATAGTTGAAGACCAGGCTGGAAAAGAAGCATCTTAAACTAAAATAAGGATAACAAGTTCGTTTCTGCAACTGTTAATTCATTTAATTGACCAGGAAGTTATAAAGTGGTAGCACATAAAACATACAATTTTAGAAACAGGAGATCCACGATATAGTGAACTCCGCTTTCCATGAACTACCCTGTAGAGTGAACATCCAAAAATGTTATCATTGCGTTGCGCGATATAGTGAAAAGCGATAAACCCCGGTAGCGTGAATTATAGAAAGCATGACATACCAGAGGTGGCACATATGAGAATTTTACTGGCACGTGAACGATTTACTACAGGTGACATGAGTTTACACCCTAATAAATCAATAAAATTCTGCAACAATTTGCAAATTTTTGTTACTCATACCTACAAAAGGTTCTCCACCACTGAACTATGGCAAGCCAATTAATTTTATAGGGGATTTCCCTTGTAGTTAGGAATGTGTATTTTACATCCCATTCCACTAGTAAATCTCGTCACACACAGAATTACATTACATTACATATAAGTTTGAGATTTTACCCAGCCAAGGTGCCCCGAAAAAAATATAATAATAATAATAATAATAATAAATTCGTTTATGCATAAAATGGAGAAAAAAAATAAGTACCTATTGATACTTATTTTCATTCTCGCCACAGCAGTTTACAATTTAACAAAGAAAGACAGCTGGTTACATATGAGCCGCCTGGTATGGAAAAGATTTTTTATAGAATTGTCTTTTATGTGTGACACATGTCCTTGAAACGTTAGTTTTTCATCGAGGAGTAAGCCCAAGTTTTTCACTTCACTCTCAATTCCGTCTTCCAAACCAGCCATCCTAACCATCAAACCCTGTTCAAGCACCTCTGATTTATTCTGTTCACTTCTGAATAAAATGGTTTGTGTTTTTCCACCATTCAGCTTCAGACCATCTTTCCCAGTCCACGTTTGAATTTTGTGAAGGTTTGAAACTGATGGGAACCTGAAGATTGTCGGCATAGAGATGAAGAGAGCAGTGTTTAACAGTTTTTTCCAGGTCTCTTATAAAGATGTTAAACAACACTGGTCCCAGGATAGACCCCTGAGGGAGTCCAACTTCCAATCAACTTGTGTTCCATTCCTTATCTCTACAAGCTGACTTTGTTCCAGGAGGTTGCTCCAAAACCATCTTGATGCTGATGTATTTCTAACACCACACTTGTTTTTGACATGTCCAACAGTATGACAAAAGTAACCATAGAACTGTCAGTAGCTGCCACGATATAGTCTGTTACATTTAGAAGAGCTGTGGTTGTATGTACTATGCATCTTGCGGAAACCAGATTGAACTTACGATATTTTTCACTTCCATATATTCCTCAAGTTGTTCGTTTATTACTCTGTCATCAATTTTGGAGAACACTGGTAGGACACTAATTAACGCATCAGCTCACTGACCTCTTGTGCTGCTTCCTTTTTTGGAATTGGGTCCCTTTAGCAATTTTACAATTAAGGGAGATAGTCCGTCTCGCCATACTTATGTTAAAAATTGTGGCAAAGTTCATTTGCACAGAAGGGTAAGCACGGGTTTAACATGCAGACCGATATCTGGTACACTCCTTGAGCATTTGTTTTTACGCTGCGACTCGCGGCACGCTAACGTGCCTCTAAAATAAATATTAGAGGCACGCGAAACGTCATCATTGTTACGTACGTCACACGTCGGTTCGGTTCGCGCGTCGCGCGTCGCGTGGTTAGCAATGGCAGGCAGGAATATTATTTTAATTTGAAAAGGCGTTTAAACGAACATGGATATTAGTAATTGTAGTGCAATAGGTATGTGAATAGATTTTGTAGTCTAGTTTTTACTTCCGTAACGTAAATGGACCAATACACATACACTACATATAATAGTTATATTCATTTTGTTCCCACTACCCGCTTTCCCGCCAATTCGCCAATAGGCATGGCTTATGTCTCTTCAGCTATTCAGTAATCAAACTGAAATACTAATAGGCATGTATACATGTATAACTTACATTAGGTATTATCTTATTGCCTATATACGGGCAAAAACGTTTGCAAAACTGAAGATTAAGTTTTCGTTGAAAATATTTCCGCCTACCGACAAGGCTCCACGAGGATGATTCATAACGAATATACCATATTTTGGGATGATAGAGGAGTTGAAAATAAGATGCTGAGACCATATTTCCTAAAATGGCTCTCTACAAAGATACAGGGTGTTGGAGTTTCTAAATAAATCTCGGAAAATAGGGTAGGTACTTGTGCTATTGAATTAAAATTTCGTGGTCAATTTTGTTCTCGGTTCAAAAAACATTTACTGCCAAATGGTTTCCCAGGTACTTTTAGAACAACAGCAAGTTGATGCATTGTTCATCGAAAATGTAAATTATGTACCAATTTATAAAAAATAAAAAACCTCAGAGTCGTAAAAAATTCAGCCATACTTTTTTACTTACAAACTGAATTCAACATTTATAAATTTCAACCTCATCGGTCATCGGTAAAAACCAGTGGTGTTACATTGTTTAAGCTGAAGGAATGGGTTCGCCACTATGTTAATGGCCCCCAAAATTTGAACACTCAATAGCTTTCGAAGTTTCGAAAATACTAAAAATAATATTTCTTTTTTGATAAAACTGTATTTTTGTTAGTAATAATTTTAAAACACATGTCCAAATAAACTTTTCTTGTTATTTTGACCTTCTCTATCATCTTCATCTGCCGAAGTTTTTTAAACTCGCTATGAATTACCCCATAATATGTTATTCACCCCAAGAGTTGGAGTGATATTCACCTATCTCGATCATGCACATTGATTGTGGATTGGTGTTCGTTTTTCATAGATTAGGTACTTAAGCAACTGTAGGAAATTTTATCGGAAATTTTGCACACATATAAGGCTTCCTGTTATGCAGAAATGCGCGTAAATTACGGCGGTTTTTTGTAATTTCAGAAGGAGTCTTATTTCACAATTATGTTAAAAAAATAATAATCAAGCATACTTCTTACGTACGCTCTTCTGAAATTTCAAAGCTCAATTTAGCATAACAAGTTTAAGCATGCAAAATTTCAGGTAGAATTTGAAATTTGCATTTTCTTTATCAGCTAGTACTTCGGGAATAATCAGAGAACCACTTGAGCACCAACATGAAATATATGTAGGTCTTCAGTTTTCGTCATATGAAGATTTAACAGTATTCCTCAAAGAATACGAAGTTTCTAATAAGCAGAAATTTTATAAAATGAGTACATAGTCGTACAGTTGCAGCTTCTTCGAACATTCATGGGCAAATAGTTTTTGCATTATGTAGAGCTACATATGTAGGTAGGAAGATAGGTAATATCAAATAATTAGAAAAAAACAAGAAATCGTACTTATTACTTACGCAATTTAAAATCTTGCTAATAAATATTGTTCAAATTTGTTCAAAAAGCTGAAGTTCAAAATGTGATCAAATTGCAGAAATGTCGAAATTTTGTCTATAAAAACTTTGCCGAAAAATGTTGCGTTTTGGAAAGCGTCTGCGACAAGTTTGTGCAAAATTTAATTTTTTTTTAATACAATCAAACTCGATTTAAGCTTTTTGGGCGCAATTCTGAACAACGTTAGTAAAATTTTACAACAAGAATGTCGAATAGGTACGATTTCTTGATTTTTTCCATTTATTTTGGTATCCCAACCTTGCATTTGAAGGAACTAAATGACCCTTGATGCCCATAAACTCTAATGAGTTCTGTCTTTGAGGTGAATTTTGCTCAAATCCGGTTAAAAAAGTTATGAAGGTGATATGTACACTTTTAAGAGTGGCACACTGTATACTTAAAGACTTATTTTGTTTGTATCTGTGCCAATTTTATGATTAAAAGTTTTATAAGTGTTTTCGCAGGTACTGATGTTTGGAATCAATTTTTTTTATCTATTTTATTAAAAATTACTTTTTAATACTAGCATTATTTCTTGATTATGTACGTAAGAACGTGCGAACGTGGTATGATGTGAACGTATGACGTATACACAATGATGACGTTTCCGTTTCGCGTGCATGTAATATTTATTTTAGAGGCACGCTAGCGTGCCTCGAGTCACAGCGTTGTTTTTATTCTCTTTGGATCATCAGTCCGAAGACTGGTTGGACGAGTACCTCCATCCTTTCCTATCCTGAGCTAACCTACGCATTTCCCCAAAAGTTAAACATCCTACATCCCTAACTATTTGAGAGCAGTAGTCTAATCTGGGCCTACCACTACCTCTTTTTATTCTCTGACTCTAATATGTCGCGAACTAAACCTTTGTGCCTCAGAATAAAGTGTCCTACCATCTTATCTCTCCTATTCCTTACTGTCTTCCATAAATTTCGCTTTTCTCCAACTCTTTCTAATACCTTTCTGTTGCTAACCTTATCTATCTTCATCATGCGCAAGAATAATTCACTAGTTGCCTGCTTCGAACGAATTGATGCCATAACCTCGAATTGATTGACCTTGGCATGATTGAGGGATTGACTTCAAAAATTCTGTAGAAATCAGAATAAGGTAGTAGTAGTAGTAAGTAATCTCTGGTGAAGATGTTAGTTCTCTTAGCTTCTTACATGGATGTTTTACAGTTTTTAATGAGATTAGAGTCGAGGGCTATTTGTTACGAGCCTTTCTTTAATTCATGAAGCGAAACGAACTTGTTATCAGTACTTGTCTCTAACCTTCACATATCATCTATTTCAAGTGCGTATAAACTTTTTCAACTGGCTTTAATACGTTTAACTCTTTGGCAGATGCGCGGGCGCGCAAAAGCAAAATGCATAAATTTATATGCTTTCTTCACCAAAAGTCCATGACTTCCTCTTCAATATTTGCCAAATTATTAAGATTACAAAAGAAAATTTTTAAATTATTTTGCGATAACACTTTACAGATTATACCACAATTTAGTACTATTACAACTGATACCACACTTAAAAGCTATAATTTTTGTATTATCAGTCGTGCTTGTCCCTATGGTTACTGTATACAACCTTTAACAGTAAATAATTATTGAAAGTGCGGCACTCTGAAGGGTTAAGAAACGTTATGAGAATCTCACTTCCGCATCGCACTTCCTGACCATTAAAACCCTGCCTCATTTAAAGCCATCCGAGAATCAATCACGAAGTCTGTGAATGAAACACAAGACGAGCACCTTGGTAGATTTTTGCCAATTTTGAGAGCACCCTTCCGACGTCTTTTGAGTCACAATTTTAAAAGTTCTAAAATTCTGTGTCTGCAGGACGGACTGCTTTGCTGCCGTTATAATTTCCATTGCGGTGACGATGCACGTGCGCTGGGATACCAAAACCCTTCGGCCACCCCATCTGGACGCCGCCTTGATAAGACTAAAAGTGCTGACTTTACTAAACAGTATAGTGCTGCAGTACGAACGGCTAATAGTGATGGTGGGACTGTGTTTGTCAGTGACTCTCTGGCCGGGAGCAACAAGACTGAGGGTGCGACGGGGGATTGAACACCTCGGAAGCAGGAGGACCGGTATAACATTCCTGGACACTTGTGAGCCTTTCGTGCAATAGCGTAGGCTGCTCGCTAGGCCGTATTCAAGTGTCTTCCCGTTCAGTAGCGGGCTGCTGCATGTTGGCGCGTTGCCAGCTTCTTATTTGTTATACACATTTCAGGGCTGGTGCAGGCGGCCCGTTCAACTGACAGTACACTCAAGTGCGAGTTTTTTTTTTAATTCATTCAGAAAATACGTATGTAAATGTTTTCCCTTTCCTTTATTATTTAACTGCAGTAAAGTTACAGAAATATAACAGTGGAACGGGAGGGTAACTGTGTGCACATCAGATTATGCCATAACTTTTGGAGTAAGATTAGCCAAATACACCGATATATTTTTGTAGCACTTAAAATGAAAAATGTTTTAATGGTACCAGTTGAATGTGGCCCTCAGTATGGCCTTAGTAAACAACAATAGCGGCGATTTTTACGCTTTACGTTCAGGTGGCGTAACTCTAGTCAAAACAACCAGGCTTGCTAGCAAGCTTAAAAGTGTTTTAACATCTTTACCGCAAATAGAGTAATGGAAGCATATCTAGCTACTTAAAAAAAATTATTGCAATATTGAAATTGTGATATTGTTGAAGAGACTAATAACCTTAATTAAATGTAACTTTTTCCATAAAATTAAATGTAAATTAGTTCCTGAATGATGATATACTGCTGCCACACGATGGTGTAGATCAGCAGATCGATACAATATTAATAAACTTAGCACAAAAGAAACTACGAAAGTAAATTTAATAATATAGACTGTATGAACATTTTCCGATGTTCGGTACACTTTAAAACGCAACGAACTGTTTAAACTAATACTCTTCATTTGTTTGCAACAATTATTCAGTTCTAGGAAATATTGTAAATTCTTGTTACTTGTTAAATGTATTCAGCAATTATATCTGAATTGATGATAGACAACAAGTGCAAAAAGACAAAATTCAGATGTCACTGCTGGATATCAATATTTGAATGTACATACTCAAAAAAGATCTAGTAATTTACTTCGAAAAATGCTGGGTCCAGCGATTTATAAAGGCTCTAATGTAAAACACCATGTTATTTATCGTCAGTGGGGTTGCATACACCAAAAGGTGGTCGAGCACGTTAGAACTCTAAGCAGTGTCATAAATTGATTCACTTTTTACTGGTTTTTCGTTTAAAAAGCACAAAAGCAGTATTTCCGAAGTCCATGAAAAGTTTCAGTCATTATCGAAAGAATCTACAGTAAGGAAGTAGCTAAAGGGCATCGTGCAAGAAGATAGGTGTGCAGTTTTGTCTGCTTCATAGATAAGTCAAGACTACCTTGTCATATTTTGAAGCTTATTTCACAACAGACATCTAGTATCACTATCTCCTACTTTCATGCCAATAAAGTAGAAAACTTCGCTTGGGCACTTTTAGCGCCACCTATTACAGAAATTATTTAATAGTAGTCAATAATTTATTGCTATATTATAACAGTAATTGTATTACAGTTTCTTTAAATTAAAATTTTTTGAAGGTATTATTGAAATCGTATTTATAATAATACTATTAATCACACACTATATTATGGAAGAGAGCCAGAAATAAAAAAATATATACAGGGTTACAACTAATTCAAGGGCCACTATGGGAATATTTGAAACCGTAATACATACAAGGTTGGTCAAATGGAATAAAAGTTGTGAAATTATGGGGACATCTCACACACATTTACAGATCTCGAAAATATTTCATGGATCACTAGATATAACAAGAAATGTGAAATTTGCCGATTTCTTTAATCTTAAATATCTTTTTTGCTATTAGAGATAGTGATCTGAAATTTGGTACCGTTGCATAAGCAAATATTCTACATCTAATAGTACTCATATAATCTTCCTAAGCCTCCTAGTTTCTTCAGGGTGATAGTGAACTTTTGTTTTCCTTATGGGCGCCATATTGGTTTTTATTCATATTAAATAGATAGAAAAAATATGAATACAATGATACCAAAGACATTATAAAAACTTTGAAGAAAAATGCATATTAATAGATGCATATTAATAGATGTGATGCTAATAAAAATTTCGTTTGCAAAAAAATTATTTTCATCGTAAGAGATGTCAACTGATAACAAAAAGCAGTGTAATTGTCAAAATTCCAAAGCCAAGTTGAAAAAATGAAAAATATCATTTTATCTATTAATATGCATTTTTTCTTCAAAGTTTTTATAATGTGTTTGGTACCATTGTATTCAGAGTTTTTCTGTCTATTTAATGCGATTAAAAACCAATATGGCGCCCATAAGGAAAACAAAACTTTATTATCACCCTGCAGAAACTAGTAGGCTTGGGAAGATTATATGACCGCTATTAGATGCAGAATATTTGCTTATGCAACGGTACCAAATTTCAGATCACTATCTCTAATAGCAAAAAAGATATTTAAGATTAAAAAAATCGGCAAATTTCACATTTCTTGATATATCTAGTGATCCACGAAATATTTTCGAGATCTGCAAATGTGTGTGAGATGTTCCCATAATTACGCAACTTTTATCCCATTTGACCAACCTTGTATGTATTACGGTTTCAAATATTCCCATAGTGGCCCTTGAATTAGTTGTAACCCTGTATATTTAAATTATTATCCTTTTCACAAAAAAACTTATGCTTCAGTCTTATAGAATACTTCAACCATATATGTATATTATTATGCCGTAATAATATTAGGACGTAATATTATACAGGGTGATTCAGAACGGGCGTGCCAAATTAAAATGGGTGCTAGAGGAACTCCAAATAAGACGAAACGTTTATATGAACATATGTCCTAAAGTGACTACTAACAAAGATACAGGGTGTAAAATTTTTCATATTTTTAAAATATTTTTTGATTATCTTAGTAACTAGGAAAGTTATCGAGTTGAAATTTAAGGTGTCGTTTTCATTTTCCAAAAAAATTTGCTCTGCTAGCCCCATCAGTAGCGTTGCTACAGGGTAGGCCGTTTATGTACATATTTCCACAATCCAATGTTACGCCACTGGCGAATGCAGGTGATATTAATGTATTTGAAATCTACGTTCAATTTGGGAAGAAATTGGTATCTTCAAAATTTTTCGTAAAATGCTTAATTTTTGAATGAAATGGCGTTTTGTGAAATCGAGCACGTGCACTGAAATTTTCCATAATGCAATAATGGCTTCACCGATATGCAAGGGAAGTGAAAATTGAAAAAATAGTTTATTAAGAATAACACTAACAAAACTAACAAGAAGAACGAGAAAACACATCAATTATTATATTAAAAAAAAAAATTAAAACTTTTACACCCTGTATCTTTGTTAGTAGTCACTTTAGAACATATGTTCATATAAACTTTTCGTCTTATTTGGAGTCCCTCTAACACCCATTTTAATTTGGCATGCCCATTCTGAATCACCCTGTATATTATTTATAAGTTTCCACCAATTAAATTCTGTTAGAAAAAATTATGCTGAGACGTTACAAAACGTCAAAAGTAGACCCCAAAACTGTCAAAAGTAGGCCGCAACATGCCCATAGGCACACCATGCTTCCTCCGGTCAAGGTCCCTAACCGGGTATGTTTTGATGTTAGAATATTATTATACAGAGTTTTGGAATGTTCAAATCGTGAATGCATATACTACGCGTCCTGAAAAATTGCAATGTTTTTCTTCGATTATAGTTTTCTTTCAACGTGGAATGAGAGTTTGTTGGTTACTACTATACTTTATGCTTTACATTTTCCATCCATTTTTCACGTGATAATTTAAAAAAGTTGTACAAGTCAAGAAGAATTAGTCCTTATAAACAAGAAATTTTTCCAGAAAGTGCAGTCCAGACATCTGCCGCAATGTTTTTATTTTTTTATTGCTCTCTAACTTGTTGGAACTGACTTTTGGGTGTCATGCTGCTCCACTCGCTGTTTTGAACAGTCTGAACAAACTACCGCTTTTATCCTAGATCTAGCTGGCGAATTTTTGCTGTGTGAAAAAATATAAAGAGTTGTTTTCCACCGAAACAAGTCGATCAATGTTTGTAAATAAATATATCATTGCTGAAGTATTGTATTGTTAGGTAAAAAAAATAGATGAATCTAAATGAGCTAAAAGTTTTTCAACTAGAGCACATTAACTTTAGCTGTCACACATCAGTATTTAATTGTGTTTATTAAAAGAAGTGGCTCATGATTCGATTTAATACAGTCCCAAGTTATTCTGTAGTACAGAAGCTTAAAAGTTCCAAAGAAAAATCAAAATATCCCACAGAGCCTCTTAAGGTGCATAAAGAAATGCGATAGAAAATCATAATGCAATACTGTCACAAGACTGCATTACTTCTTATGACATGTAATACGTTACAACATTCTATTGCGTGTTTTCATGCATCTTCATGGTTCCAAAGCTAACTTTAAGCCTCGTCTTAGAATTACATGTTGCGGACGACGAATGTAAAATGTAATAACTAGAACGAAATTTCAAAAGGCATGCTTTTTGTGCATGTTATCAAATCATGGTGTTCAATTCTACGTGCGCTATTAACTGTCGAATTAGCCTAAAATATCTATCAAATAATAAACTATATAGGTACTTGCTTGGTGTCCCATTATTTTTTGTGTTGTCAGCAACATGTTTCTAATCAAAACAAAGTACTCGTCCAAACGAGGTCTTAAAGTTTAAAAAAAATATGAGCTTCAACAATGACACTATACATTCTTATTACATATATTCTCCGCTATTACTTTTAGTTGACGAACTGTTATGAACAAAACCAAAAATACCTGCATTATATGTGTACATTGTAAAGAATTTTATTTATTTATAACGATTTTATTATTGTACAGAACATTGCCATAATCCTCTGTTGTAAAAGAATGTGTGCCAATCATTATTACAAATAAATTATAAAAAATGTGTACCAATACTTATTACATTACCTTACTGTACATAAATTGTACTGGCAACGTAAATGGTGCCTTCAATGAACTCTGCATTTTGTTTAGACTAACTAAAGCATAACTGGCTGGGAAATTGTGCCCAAATTTATTTTTTATGTAAGGGAGAGTGGAGGAATTGTGCGAAGCGGGTAATTGTGCGCATGTTGATTCTCACAGAAACAGTGCCAAGCTTGGAACACAACAAGTGCTGTCCTCTGTCGACAAGTGTATTAAACAACCTCCGTCAACAACTTGCATTGCAGCTCTCTTGTTACGTCAAAATTCACGAATTGTTATAATTTGTTGGCTCCAGCAGCTAAAAGATAAACTGACACTTTCATTTTAACAATGATCTCTCATGCATAGCTGTAATTAGCATTGTTTTCTGTAGTATTTCATGTACGAATCTTCAACAAAGTCGGACTTGTTTATGAGCTGCGATTTTCTTTTATGTTGGTTCGGCTTTGGGGTAATTGTGCGCACAATTAGCCCTATGCAGTTGAATACGAATAAGCAAGTAAGTACAGCTGTTTTTGTGCTTTTCGTAGATGCCGCGAACTTATAATCGTGCTGAGTCTGCTAAAAACTATTGTGATTATTGCCAACAGTAAAAATACTTAGTTCTTAATTTCGCCAAAGCTCGATTATTAGTTACCTATAAACCTATTCAAATGGTTGGTTTTCGTTATTTTGATTTTATAGAAGTTTATGTTAATTTTGTTAAATAAATAAAACATTCTGGTAGTTTAGAACAAATGTTTCTTATATCAATTCGTACTGATTTATAGCTTTAAATGTAAGCGCACAATTCCCCACCTTCTGCGCACAATTACACCGAGGATTGGGGAATTGTGCGCTTTTGGGACTTTGGGCATTTTATTTTTTAAGTTACCACACCCACCTTTGAATCAAATATACTTCTGCACAATGAAACTACCATGTTGGGGGCTTACATTCCTATACCGGGTGGGGATTTAGTGTGTAATCGGCTCATATCTCTGGAACTATTTAAGATATCAAAATGAAATTTTGCACGAATGTGGGGAACCACATGGAGAATTTCCCAAAATTATTTAGGTATATACAGGATGTTCACATTCTAAGTACCAGACCAAAGTTATATTTATTTAAATGGAAACCCTACATATCCTTGCATAATATGGATTCCCCATAAAATTCCATGAAAATTGATATACTACATGATGTGGTTTTGACTAAGGAATTTTGAGATATTGACATTTTTGTGCCATTATGGACCCAAATTTATGACGCTACTGACTCATACTAACCAAAGCCACCTAAAATTTCTTTATTGAAATAGGTTCACACACTGTTGTATTTTTGAAATCTACAAATAATTTTATCATAATGCTTGAGATAATACAGGGTGGTTAAGTTATGCGAAACAGAATTTTTCTCAAAAATTTCAAATGGAACACCATGTATATTATTTGTACAATTGATGGTCATTTTACTAAGCTTTTTATTGATGTGGATATTGTCAAGTCTACCAGTAAAAGTTTCGACAGAATGTACAATTGATTTATAAAAATGTAGAGTTTTCTTAGTATTTTACATAATTTTTGACGATCTCCCCTATTTTGTCACTGAAAACTCCAAAAGGTCTGCATTTTGTTTCTATAAAATATTTAGCAAATGAAGTTTACATTAACACAAGAAATCCCATTGCAAGATTATTTCTTAAAGATAATATTTCCTTCCATGGCACTCCTTGTTTGAACATTATACCCAACTTTAAAAAGACCTTATACATTTAAGAATATGACCATCAAGAAACAATTTTATAATAAGATTATTGTCTTTATATTGATACCAATTTGCAAATACAAAATATAAACATTATTGTGAGTTTTGAGCAACAGAATAGGGGGAATTCGCCAACAAGAGTATAAACTAATAATGGAATTCAAAAATTTTGATGTTCAATCGTAATATCTGCCGTAACTATCAGTAGTGGACCTGGCAATATCTACATCAATTAAAAGCTTAGTTAACTGACTGTCAGTTGTGCAAATAATATACATGGTATTCTATTTGAAATTTTTGAGAAAAATTCGCTTTTGCATAACTTAACCACCTTGTATAATTCTGAGTATTATGGTGAAAGTATTTATAGATTTCACAAATACAGCAGTGTGTAAACCCCTTTCAATAAAAAATAATTAGGTGGCTTTGGTCAGTCGACGTCAGTAGCGCCATAAATTTGGGACCATAATGACACAAAAATGTCAATATCTTAGCAGTCCTTACTCAAAACCACATCATGTAGAAAGTATATCAATTTTCATGAAATTTTATGGGGAATCGAAATCACGCAAATACTTGTGGGGTTTCCATTTAAAGAAATAGAACTTTGGTCTGGTACTCAGAATGTGACCATCCTGTATATACATAAATAATTTTACGAAATGCTCCATGTCGTTTCCCACATACGTGTAAAATTTCATTTTGATATCTTAAGCAGTACCAGAGATATGAACCGATTACACACTAAATCCCCACCCGGTATATTTCAACGTCATAAGTGTAAAGGCTTGGTCACAGCAGCAGATCTTCCTTAAGTGCGCACAATTTCCCCACTCTCCCTTACCCATTTAGCTTGTGAACTGTTTATATGGAGAACCGGCGTAGGTTATTGCTAAAAAGGAGAAAAACGAGAACTAAAGAAGTTTCTGAAAAGAAAGGAGCTGTGAGAACGGTTAGTTTTTACGAAGGCGTAGAAGGACCAAAAATAAAATGTTATTCTGTATCTCAGAATTATCCGAATTTGTATTTTGGAATTCTTACTTTTATCTCAGAATCCTGACTTGTATCTCAAAATTCTGACTTATAATCTCAGAATTACAATTTTATCTCAGAATTCTTGCTTACCCGCCAGAATTCTGACTTGTGTATTTCAGAATTCCAATTTTTATCTCAGAATTACTAGTTTTATTTTGAAAAATTCTGAGTGCTTAAGTACCGATTGTTATCAACTACCTACATAAAGGATCAATTCCTACATTTAACATCCTACCTACCGACACCAGCTATTCGTACAAGATTATAGACACCAATTTAATACAAGATAGATACACAATATTACAAATTACTCTTAGCTCACCCATGTTACGACTAACCATAATCCAAGTTTATAATAAATGAAAGACCATTTCACCTTGATCACCCAGTATTATACTCGTAGCTTGATAGTTTATTTCGGCCAACTCCAATAACCAGAAATGCTTCTTACACCCTTTAAAGGTCACCAGACCACTACTCAAAATGACTGCCACCCGAGTATAAGTGAATGATTCTAAGTACTCGACCTAAGTACCCCGTTACGCCGATTTCCATCGGACTTCAAGACTTGCTAACCCCAGCCCCAACTAACTCATAATCCCCTTTTACCTCGTATTTATAACCTCAGTTGCCATGGCGGACCTGGTTATTGCTTGTTTTTCTACGAAACACTCGGGTAAATTGCAAAATCTTAAGTGTCTTCCGTGATAATGGTCCTTTCTATAAAATGAATATGTTTACCTTATCATATTTGCTTTAAGGTGCGTGCTGATACCGATCCGTCGTCTAATGAATGGTTTTGGCGTCCGTCTGACTGTCTTTTCATCCCTATTTAGCCCCAAATTAGAATGTAGTAATACTTTCAGGTGACAGTTATTGGTATATATTACCCTATTATATTTCCCTAATCAATTTCCTAGTTCCACTTTATTGGCTTACTTCTGCTTATTAAAGATTTTATGGGATGGGCACAGGCAAAGGTGACTCAACTGTTTCTGGGAAATTTGTAACAGTCATGCTTTAATAAAACTCTGAATTTCCCAATATATCTCAGTTTTGTACACTTGTTTGTAACTTCTTAAATAAGTATTGCATTTACTTCCGTTACAACTAATACCCAAAAAACCCGAGCATAGGAAGGTTTTATATTCTGGTTATTTTGATATTCTTTTCCTCCCCACTACAATTCAAAATCCCCAGTTCATGAATCTCTCATTCTCACTAGTTGTAAAAGCTGCTTTTACTGTGTGGTTCAAATTCTACAACCCGAAGTGGGATCTTGATATAGGCGTAGGTACCTAATCATTTTTGCAACAAGCAGGCACATAAATGAAGAGTTCAAATACTTAACTATCATTTTATTCATCACAGACACATCTAATATTACTAGTTACGTATTTTGCGGGTTCCCTATTAAACGAATTAAGGAAATTATCCCTATCTTCCCTATATCTGGCCTTTAGCAAAAACTCCCTAGCTAAATCATTCGTTGCTATCCTGTAATGTGCTGCAGCTCTTTGACATCTTTCCAGCAAGTCCACTACCTCGGACAAACGCCTCAAGCGATTGTCTTGATAAACATTCAGGGGACCATACAGATCTATTAGGTCCTTGGGAACTGGTTTCGACCGCATTCGAACTTTTCTTTTGGCAACCAAAGGTGGAGATCTAGTAATTTCGGATACCTCGGTTGTTGGCCATACTTTCAGCGAAGATAAAATTTTCCTAATAACGTTTACATTTTCTGTTGTCTTGTTCGACTTGGGCTCTACGCTTTGAGTAGGTTCGAAGCTATCTGATGCTTCTTGCACTAAACAAACGAATATAAAAGGCTGTATTTTATGGAAAGAGAACAAAATCAAAACTCACGCAAAGGCGGAACAGGTGTTAGAGTGCTTATATTGTCAGGCACCTTGTCCAGAAGTCTCGCTATTAAATCACCAATGAAAGGCACGTAAGCTACGGAGTGACTAGCTTCATGAAAAGCTCTTTGGTAGATTGGTAACCTCGGATCCCGGTAGATTTTACACAAATTTTCAAACACGCTAGAAATTTTTCAAATTGATATTCAGTGTTGTGCACAGATAACCGTTTTTTTATCTAGATAAGATAACAGATAATTACGAAAAATATTATCTAGATACAGATAAAAGATGATTTAGCAAATGATAATCTAGATAAAGATAATAGATGAAGTATAATTATCTAGATAATTCTATAGATAATCGTAGAAAAATTCACGACAGGTATTTTTATTTATAAATTTAAACTAGTTTAGGTACATAAGTATTGGATTTCGGGTTCCAGAATATACAGGGTGATTTCTTTAAAGCGCACGTCTACTTATGCTAGAGCTATGAACCTAGCCATAATCGACGATTCCGAGACGAAATTAAATATTTACTGGATGACGTCAGTCTTAAAAATTGCGGAAGTAGACGCCATCTTTGTTTTTGAAATGACAATCGGCCATTTTGATTTCATATTTGAATTCGGCATTTAATTCCGAGTACAACTAACCAAATTATCTGTCATACATTTTGACACCAATTTACTCAAAAACTGCAAATAGCTCCAAAACGATTGGAGTTAGATATAGCACATGCTTACATAACTCTCATTAGAATTATATTTTACATCCAACGGTGAGGAAGAGATAAATCGCCGCCCAAGCGGATCGCATGCACGCATTTTGGAAGTGTAAAAAACTAAAGCTGAGAGAAAGCATTTTTGAAACAGACCATTTACTTGCCCTTTCACACCAGACACACCCATTTTTTGGAAAAAAGATGATGTAAAAACAAACAAAATATATAAAACCCCTACGGGATCAGAACTCGTCTAGCCGTAGGAGAACAACACGACAGTTTTGTACGATACCCGAACACCCACCGAGATCGTTGGCGATGTTTTCCAATAACGAATTGCTTAAACGTCATTTTACTGATAAAGTGTAATGGTCAAGCCGCATGCGTATTGTATGCAACCGGGATCCGCATGGGTGGCAATTTATCCCCTAATCAATAACGGTGACATAAAATTTGACACGTGCCATTTGAAAAAATTGAGTTTTTGACATTTTGCGATGCCCGTATTCAAAAAATGGTAGCAACCGCTGGTAAACTCGTTGTAACTTCGGTAATCAATCAAAACATTCCTTGGAGCTTAGAGAATCGAAGTAAAAAAAATCATCGACTTATCTTCAGCGGTTCAAGAGATATCAACTTTTTAATGAACTTGCATCTGAAAATTTGAAGAGAAAATGTGGCATATGTCAAAAAGTATGACAGATGAGTAGTGACAATTCGGGAGATAAGTGGTGCGTCACAAATGTCAGATTTTCATTCCAAACAAAACAAAGCCACGTGCTTTCTGACGTTTTAACCTAACCTCTGAAATATAATTATAATTACATAAAGTTGTTTTCAAGTTTTTACGCGTAAGCCCAACACACAAATTGAAAATAAACTGTTTTCACTGCAAAACGTCTATAATTATATTGCAAAAACTAGTTTAAGACGTTGTAAATAATATCGATAAACGTCAAATAGCACGTGCTTTTGTTTTGTTTGGAATGAAAATCTGACGTATGACGGAGGCACTTAGGTCCCGAATTTGGTTAGTTGTACTCGGAATTAAATGCGGAATTCAAATATGAAATCAAAATGGCCGATTGTCATTTAAAAAAACAAATATGGCGTCTACTTCCGCCATTTTTAAGAGTGACGTCATCCTGTAAATATTTAATTTCGTCTCGGAATCGTCGATTATGGCTAGGTTCCAAATTCCAAGTAGAAGTCGAAAATTTTCTAATGTGCGCTTTAAAAGAATCACCCTGTATATCCCATATTGTGATATTGTAATTGTAAATTATTAGGCATAATAATAACCTTAATATAGCTTACAAAGATGCCGACCTAAATAAAACAAATTTACTGAAAACGAGAGATTTTGCGCGTTTTATGAAGCTACGAATTTTTTCGTTTGAAAATCTATTCTTGATCTATTCGAAATATTATCTGTTATCTAATACCTCCAGATAACCTGTTTTTTCATCTAAGATGAGATGATAGATAATTGATTACAGTGTCATCTTAGATAAGATGATAGATAACAAAATTTTATCTAGATGATTTATCTAGATAATATTATCTAGATAATGCACAACACTGTTGATATTAAATAACAAACAACTACAAGATGTTAGCCGGCAAAATGCCAAAGATCAAGGAAATTAAGCATATTTCCAAGAGATATGCACCTAAATAGGTACTTACTGATACTTGGAAGCATGCATTTTGCGAACGTGCGACCAAGTTTTATAGAGTCTGTAAACTGAAGGACTTTGTAACCCACAGAGCAAACTCCTGCAGGAATGAAAACTGGCCATTTTATTACACTTGTCGGCAGCATTTATGAACCGTACAATTAGCCTCGCTCGAATCTACAGTGATATGCGTTAATAATCTTTAATTATAAAAAATTTGCCGGAAGAAACCTTTTCAGAGTCATCGTGTAGTACTTCACTGGCTACCAGACAGCTAATCCTGTGAGCAAAGGCGACCAGAGCACCAATATTTGGTGCATTCTTCGACGACTGCTGCCAGACCAGCACTCCAAGTTCCACCGGCGGGATCTTCAAGAACAGTTCTTTATCTATCAGAATTAACTGCTGAGCTAGAGTGGTTGAATCGAAATCCCAAGCCGATAACGTGGCCGTCATCCGCAGGATCCGCTTCAAATACTGCAGGGAGGTTTCCGGTCGTGCTTCTCTCGGTCCTTCGCAGTGACAACAACAACAATGGGCTATTTATAACGAAAAACAACAAAGGGAGTTTATTTCCCGCTACCTTTGCATGTAAAATCTCCTTGCCTACTTCCAAAAATGGCGAAAAGTCGGTTGGGGCCTTTTTGGGGTTTACAGTTCACCTCTTCTCGTTCCTCAAATAAGGAATGTGCTGACGCTTTCTTGCATTGCTTCTTCTTTCTGAAAATCTTTTTCTTCTTGCAGTGCTTCTGTTCTGAAAAGGTTGATTTGTGAACCACTCCTTAACAAAATGGGAAATGGTAGAATTACCATTCGACTTTTCTACTTGGTATCTAATTCTTGATAAGTGATTTTGAAGTTCTTTATACGCATCCTTGGCAGATCTGGGCCTGTACCAATAATCTGGTGTCCAGAAGAATATCACTGGAGTTTTTGGTGGAAGCCTGTTTAATATTGTTACAAAGTTACTTGATTTACCAAAAACCTTCTAATTAAGCAAAGTTTCGGAGTAAAATTAAAAATTGTTACAGACAGCTTAATCACGAATTATCGTCATACTTTATATTATTACAACTTGAACCCAATTTCTTGTTCATGTAAAGATTTTCGTAAGAGATTGATGCTGTAAGTTGCCTCCTGGAAACCGGTAATCTCAATTCTGGTTCCGCTGGTTGCCTCCTTATGGATACCATGGAAGCAGTTCTTTTTATCTACAGCAAAAAGCAGGAACATAGAAGCAAGCTCATCACACACACAAAAGTTCCGTTAATATTAGTAGAGGGAAAATGGACAGTTTTGGATAATCCCCCACCACCAAACTTTGACCTTGGTTACTTCAAGGTCGTAGGGGTAGGATAACGTGGCGATTGATAAGTCATTAAAAATAAAACGAAGTTAGCTCTATAACCTTTTTGCCTCAGACGACATTTACATCCCTTTTCTTTCTTCTCGAACTTTTTGTACATTGAACACAAAAGCAACACTAACCTGCGTGGAGAATCTAGCTCCCGGAGTAATATTCCATGGCCCCAAGCCGTAGAGAAAATACGGCTGCGGTGTTAAAGCATAACGTCTTTTATGACGTCTGCGCAGGTTAGGCTCAGTTTCTTTAAAATTCTCCCATAGCTTCACGCAAATTTCGGCAAAATCATCGAACTCCGCATTAGAGCACTCAGATAATTTGGAAAATACACCAGTCGACTATAAAGAAAAGTTTTTAACGTTCATACTTTTGCATTTTCACAAAATTGTAACCTCCGTAGTTGTATTGCTAAAATTATTTGGCGCCACAATGAAATTTTCCGCTGGAAGGAAGAGACTTGTACTACAGCCTTCTTTGATACCTTCAGCGAAACGGTTGACGTGAAAAACATCTTGATTTAACTCTTTTGAGAAGCTCGCAGCAACGGCAGAGGAGAGTGACAACTTTCCTCTGGAAATTATTTTACCGTTTTACAAAAAAATCACATTTATTAATTATTGACTACCTGGGTATAATTCTTCTTTTTGTTGAAACAAATTGCGACAAAGACGGCGGCCTCACTTCAGGGACATAATACATGGAGTGTTCGACAAAATTTTTCCCGAGGTATATGTTTTTGTCTAACCATTTTTGGGCGTGCTGCGGACGAAATTTAGCCTATTTATCCGGCATTTTAAAGTAAAATATCAACTTACTGAACTGGCATCGCCAGCTGCTCCAAAATTGCACCAAAGTTGTTCAACACCCTTTTCTGTAACCACCTTCTTTTTGGACACTAAATATAAAGTGCTGTTTGAGGTGGACGTTGCTGCAGACGTTTCAGAATGAGACGATGCTATATCTTCAGAACTGAGGTTTCTAATACGCTCACACCATAAATTCCAAAACATCTAGGCAGGTATTTGAAATGGAAATTATGTAAATATTGAACCAAGTAACAAGTTAGTTTTCATCCATTTGATCAAGAGGTTGATATACACGATGTTTCCAAAATAAAGTAAAATACCTACTTCCCCTATTTTCTCATTTCCTGTTTGCATTTTTAGTTGTATTTTCACGCTCCCTACATATCAAAATTTTGGGTTTCTTTCTATTTATTTATTCTCTAAAATAAAGTTTGCAACGTAGCAGGTACCGTCTTTTGTGTTTAACACAACAGGTAAAACCGCAACTTTTTATCTGATTTAGTTTCCGAGATATCATCAAGTAATTTTTTAAAATTTTATATAAATTATTAGTGCCAATTTTTTTTTATAAAATTTCATAAAAGTTCGTGAATTATTGGCATGAAGTAACCTAGTTTTTGTACAATTATCGACGTTTCGATCCCGTTCGGGGGCTTTGCCAAGATTTTATTAAAAATAGTAAAAAGTTATAAAAAATGTGACATAATTTTTCTGAATAAGATTTGTAAAATAACAGGTAACTACACTCATGGACAAAAATATGGAATATTTTTAAATTTTCATAATAACAGATTACGAAGACAGAAAACTTACGAATCAAGTTATCGTTTTGTCTATTTTAAGAGTAATCTAATACAACGGTTCATCAAGTAACTCCTCAATAAACATCAACTAACAAAAACTTAATTTATAGAATATGTATAGAATGGATAAATTACGGTCTGACAAACATTAACACCAAAAGAACGAAACCAGTTACAAAACATGGGATGCTCAATATCGAGTATTGCCTCCCCGAGCGCGGACTACGACTTCCATTCTTCTAGGCATGTTGGAGATTAAATTTTGTATACATTCTTGCGGAATTGCATCCCACTCCTGATGTGCGGCAAATCTTAATTGATTTAGCGTCATTGGCACAGGATTCCTGGCTCGAATACGAATTTTTAGGTGGTCCCACAAGTGCTCTATTGGGTTTTAAGTCTGGACTGTATGGTGGCCAGTCCAAACTTTGGATTCCCACTTCATTAAGATACCGGTTTACAATTGCAGCAGTATGTGGTCGTGCATTATCATGCATTAGGATGAATCTGTTGTAACCAATGAAGTCAACGTATGGCACAACATGTTCTGACAAGATGTTTTCAACGTAATTATCAGCTGTCATCCTTCCACGCACTTCTACAAGTTCTGTACGACCCTCCCAAGTCCCAACTAATGCCTGCCCAAAACATTATCCCACCTCCTCCGAAACTGACGTTTGGAGTTAGTGCACAGTTGGAATATCTTTCTCCAATTCTTCTGTACACATGGTTACGTTCATCTGGCTTCCACAGTACGATTCTTGTTTCGCCGGTAAACATAACATTCTTCCATTGGTCAACCGTCCAGTCACCATATGCTCTAGCAAATTGTAATCTGCGAACCCTAGCATTTTGAGTGAGTCGAGGGACTTTAGCAGGCTGTCTCGCTTGCAAATTTGCTTCCTTGAACCTTCGCCGAACTGTTTTGGAGCTAAAATTAACTTGCTTCGCATTTAAAAGTTGGTTTTTTAAATGAGTTGATGTTAAGGTACGATCTCGTAGTGACTGCAATATTAAAAATCTGTCATCCCGGCGAGTTGTACCCCGTCTCCGTCCTTGGCCAGGCCTCTTCTTGAAATTTCCAGTTTGTCTGTGCCTGTTTAAAATTTTTGAAACCGCAGACTGAGTTATTCCAACAAATCTTGCAATATGGCTTTGTCTCCAACCAACATTTGACAAAGTTACAACCTTTGCTACCTCAACTTCAGTGCAACATCGAACTGCTGGCATTATCGAAGACAGTAATGCTACAGAATAATCAACAAATGTTAAATTTTACCTCTGTACACCTAGGTTGACGAGTAAACTTACCTACTTGGAAAAGTTAAAAGTCAGGTGTGAACACGAAGTTTACTCAATTCGATTTTTAGAACACAATGACAGTTTCTGATACTTGTTTGTTATTGCCAGTATCTAATATAAAATGCTATCGCAGCTGTTTGTAACAAAGTTTCCCGAGAAATAAGAAATATCAAAAATATTCCATATTTTTGTCCATGAGTGTATTTACAAATCTTATTTATAAAAATTATCTTACATTTTTTATAACTTTTTACTATTTTTAATAAAATCTTGACCTCGATCTTGACAAAGCCCCCGAACGGGAGCGAAACGTCGATAATTATACAAAAAAATTGTTTACTTCATGCCAATAATTCACGAAATTTTATAAAATTTTATAATTTTTTAAAGCACTGCAAATGTCAAATTTCTCGAAAAATGTCAAACGATCAAACGGTACATCTTAGGTCCAAAGAGTTTTGAACAAAATGACCCTAAATTCAATAAGAAATTAAAAAAATGCTATAATATACAGGCTGTTCCATTTAAAATAAGTTAGTAACTATTTCCTCTATAACCGGAAGTCCATTTTTGAAAATAAGTCTAAAATATGGAGTTTGCAAATTAGAACAAGTTTTGTATTTATCAGTTCTTTCGTATTCCTAAAGGTAGTGGAGTTATGGAGCCGATTCTCTTCTGAAGCCTACACGGTTGTAGGGCAGCGGGTCGCGGGTGGCGTTGTTTTTTGGAGTCTACTCCTTAAGAATCGATTTTCAGTTATAGCCCGCGGTACGGAAATTTTATGAGGAGTAAAATCAAGCGTTACGTTTTCTGTCACATTGAAATTATGTACGTATCTATGGTTACGGCTGCTTATGTCTGACTGCATAGAGCATGGAAATAGTGAAAATAGAGTGCCATAGAGTATAGATATGACAGTTGGCGTTGTAAAGTCAGCATTTGCAGTGTTTGTTCGTTCCTAAACTTGTTGAATTTTTTGATTTAATATGGAAAAACCGAATATTCAATACTCCAAATATTGCTTAGTGCCGAAATGTAAATCAACGCCTATTCGAACACCAGGAAAAGTATTTATTTCATTGCCAGTGGGATCGACGTTTAGCAGATTGTCACTTAATTACTGAATTTATAAACAATTTATAATTTGATTTAGTTGGATATTTTCGAACATAAATCATCTCATAAATACACATTTGGATATAAAACTAACATTCGCGTGTACCCTGTTATCAAGTGATTGAAGTTAGAATAATCGTTCGTAAGGAGTAAACTCCAGTCGTGGTCGGAGCTGACACACAAGTTTTTTATTACATTATCTTTCCAGACAGATAATGCAATGTACGCTTATGAACATAACCTCAAATGAAATGAGATGTTGGACTACCGCTAATACAACTTCCTACAGGCTTACTAAAACACTTACCTACACGTTCTTGTGTAATATGAAATGTTAAAACGCTATTAACACGATGTTTTACGCTATCAAGCATAGAAACCTGTGTACTACACAACTGGTCAACAAACAAACGCTTAGACTGTGAGTATCCCGGATGCTTCAGTCGTGAATGTAAATAGCTAAGTTAAAATCAGTTGTGGCTAAAACGGAAACCAAGAAGACGTATTAGAAGATGTGGGACAAGTCACTAAGCACTAGCAAAATTTCTTTTGTTGCGAAAACAGATTGCTAGGCCGAGACCAAGTGGATGAAAATGGCTTGGAAAGTATATTACACTGCGTTTTTCAAGACCGCCAAGTTCAAAGTAGAGTACACGATCGTTGCAAAAATGGGCTTTCAAAGCTCGGCGTTTCCTTCTGTGGAAAATACTTAAATTTACACATTCAACGGGATAAACTGCGATTAATTCAAAAGTCTCCAATTCTGGATCAATACCAGGAATGTAGGCTGTTATAATTTCCGTGGCAGAAACCAATTTATCGGTGGCCAGGATTAGTTTCGAAGGGGTGATTCCTGAAGGAAGTTATTGAGAATAGATGTTCGGAATATTTATAGCAAACTTACCTAAATGTATTTGTCTGATGCCCCTGCCTTCCCGAGTGGTTTGGGCAAAAGGGCTCTCCACTAAAACCATGTCTTGGAAGTCGCTATATTCTGACAGTAGCAGTTTTTGCAGGCGATTAGCGGACATGACTTAAATTTCGGGGAAAATAACATGGTGTTCCGACTTTTTATAATTCTATATTTTGACTTTTTGACAAAATAAAATATGACATACTTTCTTCGTTAATTATGACATTTCAATGACACAACAGCTGCTAGGTACCTATATAATTTAATCAAGGCATCCTTGATTGAGAATACCCCAATTGGTTAAAAATAAGATTACACATATAAAATACTAAATATAAACTTAAAAATAACAGTAAAAATAATACATCACAATAAACTCGGTCGGGAATGAATATTGGGAACAATACTCGGTACTGCACAAATAGGGGGCTTTATTCGAAAATGTGTGCATTACGACACGTGCACAAAATCGTTGATTACGGTTGGCCTGTAACAAAAGAAACCATTCAAGACGGGGCAGGCAGGCCCACTGACATCAGAGACATTGTTTGTTAATCGCAAGTAAATTTAATTCTAAATAATTTTATATTTACATTTGCCCAATGATTTTCCAATTTAATATCAAAAAAGAAAAATAATAAAAAGGGTTAAATCAAGAGACTAGACTCCACCAAAGAAACACAAGGAGTGACCAAAACCACTAGAAAGTTAGTAAAACCTAATTGTTGAGAAACTGTGTCTTACATCTCTCCAAACGTAATGCTTTTTTGGTGAACGACGGGTCTATGAGTAGGTATGTTTTGATTACCGTTCTTCAATATCCCATTTGGAGAAGCCTCCATTTTGCTAAGCACTTTCGAAAGATTTTCCATGTGTGCTGCATTCAGTGCATTTGTTGATTTTGTAAAATTCCTGTTCAAAGTGTTAACCGAAATCCGCACGCAACCATTCGACTGCGGCTTGATTTCTGATCCATTTAGAAGATTTTCCTGAAAATATGAAAATGCTGAATGAATGTATTTCAAGGCGCGGTCATTCGAGAGGTGCAATTAATAGTACTTATATTAATCTATGAGCGAGTTATGGTGGCTATTTTTAACAAGGATCAAAGTTTTAATTCATTTAGATCAGGCCCGTGCAACCTGCGGCCCGCGGGCCGCATGCGGCCCCTCTGACATTTTTATGCGGCCCGCGTGGCACAGAACTGAATATTTAAAAAAAAGCAAAGTGATGTCTATTAAAAAATGTAACGTCTCTCTCAACAAGGAACACATAAAATGCACCGTTTCATGTACAGCACCACAGACGAATTTAAATTAGTCTGTGACAGTACATAAGTATATTATACGTGTGAACAATTCTTTTCTTTGATGAAATTGACAAATTCGCTTATATTAGCGTCAACCAACATCCGCCCGAATATTGCTCAAATTGTGGACAAACACTGATTTATTATTAATAGGTATTATTTTATTAAAGTAACTTAAAAGTTTTGTTAAAAATTCATTTAAAAATGGGAGTGACTACTGCACCGTCCGACCGGCACCTAAAATTATGTTCGAACACGGTCGGGCATGCGCATTACTGAATGTCAATACACTGAAAGTGTAAAAACTAATTATGATTATGAAGCGAAAGCTGACAGAACGCATTTTTGAAACAGACCACTTAGCTGACGGGGCACCAGACACGCATTTTTTGTGAAAAAAGATTATGTGAAAACATAAGCGAAACAAATCAAACCCGTACGGGGGTAGAACTCATCTAGCGCTAGGTTGAGACGATACCCGTACACCCACCGAGACCGTTGGCGTATTTTATTAACATTGCGTAATGCGCACGTCCGACCGTGTTGGAACAAAATTTAATGTAACGGACGGACGATGCAGTAGTCACTCCCTTTAAAAATTGTTTGAAGAATAAGATATTTATTTTTTGTAATTTTTCTCAATAATTTGTGTTTTGATGGTAAATATTTTTTTTATTTTTAAACATGCAAATGTACAAGTGTTCCTAACGTTTTTGTTTCTATCAAAAAGTGTTCGTTGTTAACTTTTTCTACTGTCCACAGTGGTTGGATCGATAACTTTAGCGTGCCAAGACTCCTCAGGATGCTGACGTTGTCAGCGAAACACGTGTCGAGTTTAATTACTGTGTCACTGTTTTTTTCGCATGTGGGGTTAACTTATTAAGAATTCACAATTATAAATCTCAATATTTAAAGCGTTAGTCTTTAATTATTCAAAATACTCTGATCCCATCACACCTAGGGAACACTTGATAGACACTAGTGCGGCCCGCTAAGATTTCATAAAACTTGCAAATGGCCCTTTCGCTTAAAAGGTTGCACGGGCCTGATTTAGATAGTAAACAGTCGGGGAGCAGAGCGCATGAAAGATGCGTTTTAAAAACTCTCTAAACTACTCGAACACACACAAAAAAAGAAGCTGACTCTTATGTAAAATGATTTGCCGGATTCGAATTTTGAGGTCGCGAAAAGATTGTGAATTTCGAAAATGCCTGAAAATCGATTTTTCGTAAAATTTTCCTAAATCAATTTTCGACCATTTTTAATACTTGTGTGCTGATCATCACAGTGTACTCACGTTGCCTCTACAGTTTTCCAATTTTATGAAAAAAATGTTTTCTTACTAGACCGCAAATTTGTGTAATGCATTTTTCATGCATCTGGTAAGTAATCTTATTTTTCGGAATTAACATAATACATACATATGCGAGACCAAATAACACTCATGGACAAAAAGAAGGAATATTTTTGATTTTATTTATTTCTCAAGAAACTTTATACGAACAGCTGCGACAGCATTTTATATTAGATACTGAGGCATCTAGTAAGCCTGGCAATAACAAGCAAGTATCACAAACTGTCATTGTGTTCTAAAAATCGAATTGAGTAAACTTCGTGTTCACACCTGACTTTTAACTTTTCCATGTAGGTATGTATACTCGTCAACCTAGGTGTTCAGAGGTAAAATTTAACATCTGTTGATTATTCTGTAGCATATTACTGTCTTCGATAATGCCAGCAGTTCGATGTTGAAGTTGAGGTAGCAAAGGTTGTAACTTTGTCAAATGTTGGTTGGAGACAAAGCCATATTGCAAGATTTGTTGGAATAACTCAGTCTGCGGTTTCAAAAATTTTAAACAGGTACAGACAAACTAGAAATTACAAGAAGAGGCCTGGCCAAGGACGGAGACGGTGTACAACTCGCCAGGATGACAGATTTTTAATGTTGCAGTCACTACGAGATCGTACCTTAACATCAACTCATTTAAAAAACCAACTTTTAAATGCGAAGCAAGTTAATGTTAGCTCCAAAACAGTTCGGTGAAGGTTGAAGGAAGCAAATTTGAAAGCGAGACGGCTTGCTGAAGTCCCTCGACTCACTCAAAATGCTAGGGTTCGCAGATTACAATTTGCTAGAGCATATGGTGACTGGACGGTTGACCAATGGAAGAATGTTACGTTTACCGACGAAACAAGAACCGTACTGTGGAAGCCAGATGGACGTAACCATGTGTACAGAAGAATTGGAGAAATATATTCCAACTGTGCACCAACTCCAAACGTCAGTTTTGGAGGAGGTGGGATAATGTTTTGGGCAGGCATTAGTTGGGAGGGTCGTACAGAACTTGTAGAAGTGCGTGGAAGGATGGCAGCTGACAATTGCGTTGAAAACATCTTGTCAGAGCATGTTGTGCCATACGTTGACTTCATTGGTTACAACAGATTCATCCTAATGCATGACAATGCACGACCACATGCTGCTGCAATTGTAAACCGGTATCTTAATGAAGTGGGAATCCAAAGTTTGGACTGGCCACCATAAAGTCCAGACTTAAACCCAATAGAGCACTTATGGGATCAACTAAAAATTCGTATTCGAGCCAGGAATCCTGTGCCAATGACGCTAAATCGATTAAGATTTGCCGCACATCAGGAGTGGGATGCAATTCCGCAAGAATGTATACAAAATATCCAGCATGCCTAGAAGAATGGAAGCCGTAGTCCGCGCTGGGGGAAGTAATACTCGATATTGAGCAGCCCATGTTTTGTAACTGGTTTCGTTCTTTTGGTGTTAATGTTTGTCAGACCGTAATTGATCCATTCTATACATATTCAACTAATTAAGTTTTTGTTATTTGGTGTTTATTAAGGAGTTACTTGATGAACCGTTGTTATTAGATTACTCTTTTCGAATACCTAGAAAATCTTCAAGATTTCGACATTTTTTACATTTACATCGCGATAACTCTTAGATTATCGCCTAAATCGAAAAATTTTGTTCTTTACAAAATCTTGTACGCTTCTTTTGGAGTGTGATGGTTCGACATGCATATTTTTATCTTTTACGTATATTGAGTTGTGTAATTAAATATAAAAAGATGTAAGAAGATCGCCCGATGCCAACGCGCGCCACCCTCTCGCTGCGCTGGTTTGCTTCTCACTTTTCGCCGTAGCTTCGTCTGCGTCTTGCTAAAATATGTTCAAGAAACTTGAGATAAATACTAATTTTTCTCGCTGTCATTCTGACAAAAACATCATGGCTTACCAGATTTTATACATACGAATTAAATTATAAGTAGTAAATTCCACTGTGGCTTGCGAGAGGGGGGCGAGCGTTGGCATCGGGCGGTCTCTTACATCTTTTTATATGTAATTACAAAACTCAATATACGTAAAAGATAAAAATCTGCATGTCGAACCATCACACTCCAAAAGAAGCGTACAAGATTATGTAAAGAACAAAATTTTTCGATTTAGGCGATAATCTAAGAGTTATCGCGATGTAAATGTAAAAAATGTCGAAATCTTAAAGATTTTCTCGGCATTCGAACGGAGATATTCAGTTTTCAACAAATTTTCTCTCGTAAGGGCCTGTACTAAATTGTTTCTTCAGCAGTTTTTTAGAGATAGAAGTGCCACAAATAATTTAATGATCTTGGTGCCAAACGATAGCAATTTTTACGCTCTTTACGCCAGTGTACGTAACTGAGTTTTTGGATATAACGCCCTTTTGCACATTCCGATTTTTGACAGCTTTTCGATATATATTATAGTCAAGACATGAACTTCAGAATGCAACAAGTTGCAGGTTGTAAAAACGATCCCCTACCAAACGCATTTTACTGCGTTATTGCAAGCATTGAGTACTCTACTATACGGTCAAAGGCTCGAAATTATTTTCGGCGAAGGTACGAAACATTAATATTATAGCTCAAAAAAGTTACAGCGAGTTAAACACAAATAATTTGTGTGCGCTAGCTGCGCTGGTGGGTTGATAGGTAGTGACATAAGGGTTCGCACGCTTTTATCCTTGATAATACACACGTAGCCAAAACTCTTGGACCCCTGGATTAATTTGAAACGACCGGTTTCAAGATTTACAATGATTCCATCATCAGAAATGTATGTAAAATTTTACATACATTTCTGACAGCACTTTTCTCGCACTGCTCGAACATAGCAGTACAACTCGGGCTGACTCCGAAGACGATCACGTTTATGAGATTAAATGCAGATTGCCGTACCGCCGATATAATTGTTAAATACCTGATATTTACCAAAACCGCCGCTAGTGTGTCACCGTAATACCTAAAGTTTTTACAGAAACTAGTGTGACTAGTACTAAATTAGAGGTGGACCTAAACATACGTGAGGGGACATTTTCCAATAATACGTAAAAGAAGGTAATGGATTAGGGCTAGTCGAAAGGCAAGCCTAATTTATTACACTCCTAAGTTGACAGGCAGTGAAAATACCGCCGCTCTTGGGGTTAATATCCATGCAGAGTTCTTTAGCACAGAAATTAATTGCTTATACACAAAAAAATCTCCATCGCCTACACTGAAGGGAATTGTGACAATCTCCCCTCACTCATTAGGGTAAGTTCACGTCGGAAGGCTGCGTGAGTCACTCGCTTTTACATTACACCGAAACAACATTTAATCTCAACGAATAGCCATATCAGTGTATTACGATTTACATGCGTCCGTAGATTTTGGTTGGGGATTATAACGCCAGATACCGCTCTCTGTTGCTATTTTGATTTAAAATTGTCTATATCTTTTTGCTGTACGATAATCCGGACGCAATGGTGCACACTTAATGTTGGACGCCCTGTATTTGAAAATATTTTTGATAAAACGCCCACTAGAACATTGATGGGAGAAAGCTTGCGATTCAATTCTGTAATAACTAAGAGCGAACAGCCTTGAAGTCAATAATAATTGTGTTATTCACTCTGGCAATTAATTGTAAAAACAATGCTTAACAAATTACCGGCTAAAATCGGAACAAAATTAAACAGGAATAAATAGACGACATTGAAAACCCTGGGTAAAACCGATACAACTGGTATGCACCAAATAGGATGATGATCAGTTTAATAATAAGAAAATATACATTACGATTAGGATTCTGCTGTTACACTTGCACCACAACGCCAAAGATGGATCATCAAATTAACTTAAACGTAGCTTTTTGTAAATATATTGGGGATGGTGTAAGGTGGGGTCTTCCACAATATATTCAGAAATAGCCAGTATTGAATAATTGAAATAAACGAAAAAATATGCAGAGGCCTTCCTGTTACTTACGGTGGATTCAGTCCTCTTCCTTAGATTTGACCTGCTCAGTGTCTGAGCTAACTCGCTAGCTAACTGCGTACTGATAGGCTTGTTATTCTTCTTATCAACTTCGTCCAACCCTCCATTTTGCAAGAACTCAAACCTCCCCGGTTGTTTTCTTAACATCCCTGAAGGATATTCACCAATCGTAACACTAACTGGCCTCTGCTGCCTCTTCATCGTTGACGAATTACTCGTAGTCGATCCGTTAGACAATTGGGAACTTAATTTCGTTTTATTATTACTAAAATACGTATTGGGGGGATGTGGCACTGGGGTGGTCGGACTATCCAGGGCGATGGATTCTAACGATTCCATTTCAACGGAATCATTTTGACTAGTATAGTTGTTTCTCTTGGTTAAAGTAGATGTTGATGAGTTAATGCTGAGATTGTCGTAATCAGGGGTAGGGCAAGGGGGAGGCTCAAATGACGATAAGGTGGAGGTTTTCACGGGAACTGGTGGTGCCTTTGGCTTTGTAGGTTTGTTTAAGGTGTTTGTAAGGGAGGGTTTGCCGGAATTTGGATCCGAGTCTTCCATTGGGAGCTGAAAAGAAACAGAAAAAATTTAAATTAGTTTGTAATAAATTTTAGCATCAATCTGTGAATTATCAATACAATTATTAATGTTTATACAAGTTTAAAAATGAATGAGCACAGTTTTGGGACATACAATTTGATTTTACTACTTTTCCTCAGAAAGTCCTCTTCCGTGGTAACCAAAATGGCAAAGCCAAAAATCAGGTAATTAGATGTTCAAAATACTACTATCATCATAAGGCTGTGGACGTGTACCTATCCCATCCTTTCTTATCCTGATCCTGAGCTAGCCTAAGCATTTCCCCAAACAACACCCTATAACATTCTAGGTGTTCTATACTACCCCATCTTTCCTATTTTTTATCCTCTTTCATATATTTCTATTTTCCTCAACTCTTTCTAACACCTTCTCATGATTATTTTATGATTTTATCAATTTCCCAAACCCTGCCTAACACTGGGGAAAATCGAAGTTAATAACTGGGTCGGTGACCATGTGAAGACTTGTTCCACCTATATAAATTGCGTGGATGAAAAAGTGTAAGAGGCAAGATACGAAATGGAAAAGTGTATTGAACGTTTCCAGGTTTTACGTCATTATTTGTTAGGTCTTTAAAATAAGAATTATTTGTAGTTGCATACATAGATTACAGAAAAATACGCACCTGTCTATTAGATCTTTTTCCTCAATTTTCTTTTAAAAAATTCATTGTTTTTCACCGCTACATATTAAAAACCTGAATGATTGAAGTATGTTGGTTAACATTCCCGTATTTCAAGCAAGAGCCAGGCACGCCTTCGCAATTCAGCCTCACAATTACTGGGAACTAACATTTGTAATTTTCCGTCTTTCAACCACCCTCCTTGTTTGATATTTTAATAATTTGTGAAATTGATGGCAATGTTTTCTATACGAAGCTTATATAAGGCCTGACAGTGACATTCGCCCGAAAAACTAAGAACAGCTGATAGTCAGTGTACTTCTGCACATGCGCACTAACAAAATGAAAAGGTCTATTGTACGAGGCTTATCCACAAATTAAGTTCCAATTGGTCATAAAAGTTATAAGACTTTTTTTCTTTCAATTGTTTTATTTGTATTTCCTTAAATGTACCTTAAACTACTTCCCTTCATAATCACCGCTTAAATTTAAGCATTTATCAGAGGGTGACACAAGTTTTTGTATGCCAGTGTCTGTGAAATTTGCGTCCAACACTCGGTTCAACATTTTCATCCAATCCTGAACCAAAGTCTTTACTTCTTCATCGTTATTGCATCGCTGTCCTGCTAAAAGTTTCTTAAGTTGGAGAAAGAGATGAAAACCACTTGGTGCAAAATCGGGGCTATGATGCGGATAATCAAAAATTTCACATTGAAATTTTGTCAAGAGTGCTCGTGTCGAAGCGGCTGCGTGAGGTCGGGCATTGTCATGCAGCAAAAAAAATTCCCGTACAGAGAAGACCTGACCTTTTGTTCTTTATTCTTTCCAAAAAATTTCTGCGCTCCGAACTTTTTTTGCATTTAAAAATTCAATCACAGATCGTATTTCACAGCAGACGGATTTTCTATAACTGCGCTCATTTTGACACAATGCCATACGTTTGCTGTCAACGATATATGAATAATTTGTCACCCGAGGCCTTCGTATTTAGTACTGAAGCTTTCCTGGCCAGATTTGTCCCAATCGCACCATTTGCTTAAAACATATCCACGATCGGAACTTACTTTGTGGATATGCCTCGTACCTAGGTTTAATCAAAAACTGATGTGGAAAACATTAAGAAAGTTATGGTATTCAAGAAATTGCATCAAGTATAAGTACGACTACTGTAAAGGCTGTTTCAGTACCGCAGGATAAAAGGGGTGACAAGTTCAATCAGTTTGCTGTTTTGGACTTGTATTTAGAATAGAAAAAAAGTAGTCCTGATGATATAGATATAATATTCATAAAAGAATGTTTTGATGCTGCTGGTGAACCACTATTAAATATAATTATTAACATTTACTTGCTTAAAGGAGTATTTCCTGACAAGCTGAAAGTAGCTACGATTATTCCTGTACCTAAAATTTCCAAAGCAAACAAAATTCAGGAGTTTGGACCTATTAATATGCTTCCCACAATAGAAAATATTATCGAAACAGCAGTATATGACCAAAAATGATCGAGTTTGTCGAGACTTACCAACTTATAGTAAAAGGGCAATCGGGATTTCGTGGTAAACATAATTGTGAAATCGGATTGGAAAGGGGAATTAAAAGAATGAGACGCAATCATTGCAGTATTTTTAGGTTTATGTAGGGCATTTGAGATTATCGACACAATGAAATTAATTAGTACTCGTAAACTTAAGAACTTTAGTATAGTAGGCGATGCTCTTGCATTAATGCTTTGAAAGCTAAGTAAAGAACAGAGGACCAAAAAACTAAAATTCTGAAACTGAAGAAACACTTTTTGGAGTTCCGCAGGGGAGTGTTTTGGGTCCTCTTCTCTTTGCATTACATATCAATGACGTGGTTTCTTTAACAACATTTTGTCATATACAAGTTTTTGCTGATGATACACACACACTCATTTACCTGTCTGGCAAAGATTACTGTAATCTGGTTAATACACTAAACGGGGAATTAAGGGTGCTCTACGAGTGGATTTGTAATACTGAACTGAAACTTAATTAAAGTGCAATAAATACACTTCTATTATTTCAATTTTAAAATGTGTTCGAGTTTCCCTACCCATCGTCCAAAACAGTCCTACAGTGACTGATTTAAAAGCGTTACCTATCTCTGTTTACCTAAATCCTTGAAAATATTTTTTTATAAGGATTTCAAATTTTTGCATATCCTCCAGTCTGTTAAGGTACATTTTGTACTGTTTATTAATTAAAGTAATCACGATTACAACATTTACCGCATAGCCGCATCATTTTTGTTCCACGCCGCACAAATATTTGTATTTTCTCTATTTCCCTTTTGTTTAGATAAGGCTGCGATAACAGACGACCTTTCTGTCATTTGTTTAATTATATATTTTAAAAAATGCACAAATAATTATTATAATCAATTCAGTAACGGAACCGATGAGAAGATACTGATGTTTCCTTTTCCTTTCGACTGGCATATCTATTAATTCACCGTGTTACGTAAGACTCGCGACTTACGTGCTTTCCTACAAAGGTAGAATCCGTAACGCATAGTTCACGAGCAGAGATAATAGTAATAATAACGGTATACGTGATAGTTAAGCAGGTATGTATGTGTGGTAATACCAGAAAAACGATACGATTGGAATGAAATTTGAAGTTTTTGAGATTGTCAGATATGTTAGGTGTGCAATATTCAAAATGATTTTGTGGGAGCAACTGAAGAAACTTGCAAGTTAATAATGACAAAATATCATATCGCAGTTCTCCAGTAACGAATTATATAATATTCTCTTTTATTCTAATTGTGTTAAGACAGTTGAAATGAAACATAAACCTACCGGTGGCGGCGGGGGTGGTCCGGATGAGTTCCGTCTAGTAACCATGGTCTTCGACCGCTCCTGCAGGGCTTCTTTGAGGGACACCCGTTCCGCACTCTGTCTCGACGAATTTCTATCCTGCAACGACAACAAAGGCTCCTTTATTTTTTATTCAATTCCAATTATATATGCATTTCTATCAACGCTGATCGCCGAAGCAAAACTAGCTTAGATATAGTTAGATGGGAAAAGGTAAAGGAAAGTTTTCTTTTAAGTATTAAAAATCGAATTTCTCCGAGCATTATAGCGTAGAACAGTTGATTTTCTTGGGAAAATTATGGGCGAAAAACAATAATGAAATCGTGCTTTATCGAATATTTTTTCAATTAAGGTATTTTCATGCGATTGTTCTCGACTATCAAAAGAATTGTTTTTTTTCTTTCCACTGATTAAGTATATAACTTTAACGGCTTCGTTTTATTTGTTAATGGGGAAATAACTGCATGATATTTTATGATTTATAACACCTGTTGTAAGGAAGAAAACATCATATCAGACAAATATAACCTTTATTATTATTAGTTATTTATATGGACCACGAGATAACCACTTGGCTACAAGATAGTAAAAGGAGGAACAAATTTAAGAAAATAGAAGTGTTTTGTTAAAAACTACAAAATAAAATATAAACTTCAATAGGGAGGTTCGGAGAAAAATAAGATATCTATTTTTGGCATGAAAATGACAGAAAATTGTTATTGTAATTGATTTACGGCGAAATTTTTTTTCTAAAAAATTTTTTTGCGGCGTAATAAGCGGAAGAAATTAGCTTATCACGCCCACATGCTAGTTCGCTTTGTTATTGGTTTGACGTCAGAGATTCGTAAGGCGCTCCTCCCACTTCTCTTGAAGTGCCCGTGAAGCGGTACCTACATATCTCATAACATACTTATTGGGACTATTTCGAGCGTGAATTTTTAAAGTAAGGTGTCAAGGAAACATAAAACAAAGACAACATAATCGATATAATGATGCAACAAGGGTATCAAAAGTCCGATTCACATAATTTGCCATATTTATGTAGTAGGTAGGTAAATGTCCCGGTAAATGTGGAAATGGTGTGTGATTCTTGCATCTAACCCCAATTTCATTCAACCTCAAAACAGTAGTGTAAAGGCAGACCGGTATAAGTAAAACAAAGTCAACAATTTATTAACTGTACATGCCTTTTATAATTCAGTATAAGTAGGTATGTAGATTGTAGATACCTGCTTACTTCTGTTTGTAAAATAGGTACCTACCTATATTCTCTAATACAATACAATACATACCTACTCATTTATGTAGGTATGTATACCTAAGTGATTGACAAGTTATCCAGTTAACAGTTTTATAACGGATTGGAATTTTTTTAAAAAAACGGAAACAAATACAACTCACGCGAATCAAAAAACTACGCTACGTAGGTACTAGGTACTTGTTTAACAAAAAGAAACAACTGCTATATTCTGGAACGGTTAATGTAGAAACTCGGAAGAGACTCTTAAAGACGCATGTATGGAGTACGAAATTATACCTATGGGTGCGAAACTTGGACAATGGGAGAAGCGGATTGAAAAAGAGTAGAAGCGTTTGAAATGTGATGCTACAGACGGGTGTTGAAGATACCGTGGATAGACAAGTTAGCAATAAGGAGGAATTAGAAAGAGTTGGGGAAAAGAGAAAAGTATGAAAGACAATAAAGAATAGGGGATAGGATCGTAGGATGGTAGGACACCTTCTGAGACACAAAGGAATAGTTCGCGTAGGCTAGCTCAGGGAAAGGATGGAGGTACGCGTCCTACCAGTCTTCAAAAGAGAACTTTATGATGACGTACTATTTAATTATTATTGTAAAATAGTTAATAAAATTTCCTTTTTTAGTTCAGGGAGGGAACGCTACGGCGATTCAGTATTTGGCTCCGTCATGCTCCTAGCATCCTGTTTCAAATTATGCTAACCGTAACACGTTACCAAGTACCAAGGGGTCCCAGAAAACTGTCGATAAATTACATTATGTTCGATTTTATTTAGAGTGGCTGCAATGGGGCAGCCGATAATTTTATAAACTTTTGCAATGATAAACTAACTCGCGAAAATATCGATAATGCTGACCGATTTTCCTTCTGGCTCCAACGAACCACTTTTTCCGTTTTATTGGTGTGCTGTACGATGTATTAGTCTCGGTACAAAACAGAAAACACCAGTTAGAACCAGTTAATAATATTTAACAATTTAACTACACATGCATAATACTTATGGGACTGCTGCGCGCTGAAGCTGGGACTTGTACGTTATACTAAGTACTGACGTCACGCGGTCTACTCTCGCTGCAAGGTACGATTTCTAGCCTCGCACCGACGGAAAACTTTACAACGGCTTCACATGCGAAAGAATTTTTTTTAAACAAAAATTAACAACATAACTGCTTTCAGTATAATAAACTCTATCAATTTTAATGAAATTTGAAAATTACCGAACCTGCCTATTACCTAAAAATAAAACTATTGTTCTGAATGAAGTTTATTTGTCTATCCGATCTGGAAGTAGACGATTCAATAATCTTTTAGAGGCTAAAACAGCCGCAATGTGCAGCGTGTTAATAGTCTCTGAATGATTATGCAATGAATGAATTTTATAAACGGTAGATTACGAGGAGTGTCAAGAGTATAGCGCAGGTTGAGTTGTAAAGATAGTTGGGATGTTAGATTCGTTCAAAGCCGATATTTCAGAAACAAGAAATTCTTTTATACCCATTTTACAAAAAATTTAGATATATGCATCAATTATTGTAAACGAAAGAAGACAATTTAGTTATCAGAAGAGTGAAATGTTTACAAAAATGTTTTAGGTAAAAGTACTACTAATTTAAATTCCATATTTCCTGAAAGTCGCCGGTTCCATTTTTCTATGGTAGGTACAAAAAAAGTCCAACAGATTTAAGTTGGCGAGCGGTGGAGGCGCGAGGCGTTGGCGCCTGCCACATCCTGCATCTAACTCAGCGCAACAGTGGCGTGTACTTTTATCTACATAATTTTTTTGGGCAGAAGTTAATTTAGTTTTCAGCTTAGTCCGGAATCCGAGCTGCAATAATTCAAATATCTGTGTATGAATTTCCCAGATCACTAATTAAGAAACAAGCCTAATACATTATCTACTTACTTAGTTATCGATAAAATTACCATTTCTCGGACATCTTAAAACAAATTTGTTAGTACATCCATAAACACACCGCAAGAATTATCGACAAAATACCGTGGGATCCATAATTAGCAAACTTGTTTTTAATGTAAATCAGTTCCTGTTATAACCTTTACTAAGCATATAATATAACGGACGTCAACTACCTTCTTCACTGTCAAAATTAATAAAAACTTTTTACATCAATAACTGCCAAAATAAAATCGCCTTTTCATCCAGCGGTTTATTGTAATTAACTCGACTTGGAAACAAATTAGGCAAGGTCAAAACAAATATAAAACAAAAATAAAACCGTACCTACAAGTAAGCATTGTCTTAACTAAAATTTACTTTCGTTTTTGTGCCGTTAATCATTTTCAGAAATTGCCAATTTAACTTTCGGAACTTACCTCGTAGGTCTGTATGATAACCAAGGGTTTGGATTTGGTTTCCATGCTTCAAAACTTAGGTAAACACATCCGGATGGTTATTCAACAGGTTTTTTAATAAACGCGGTAATAAGCGCATCGCCACTGCCGCAACTGATAAACAACTGAAAACTGATACTCGACGATAATAATTGTTGTTCGCAGGTACCCAGGAGGCGCGCGTACCTGTACACGAACTTAACTTACTTTATTGTCGAGTGCAGTTTTCTAGGAAATTCACTATGTTTGTTTTATAAGGTCTTGTATAGAAATAATAGATAAAAATAATGGAAACTTGAATATTTGCTTTAAACAAACGCGGCTGCGCTTTGTAGAATTAAAATTTGAAGGTTATTGTTGAGCAAATTGGGGAAAAAGTTGAACTCATTCAACCGAACCAATATAGAGCAGTGGAAACAAGAGACGGGATTTTTTTTAGAATTCTGAAGAACGCTCTGTGAGCTATTTGGGCAGTCTCCTTTCTAATTGCGAAATATTTTTATCTGTAACCGTCAAATTATCCGTCCATCACTTGACCATTGAATAATGCACCATTATTCAATGAATCAATATTCAACGAGCTGTTTATTCTTGTTCTGTTTTATGTTTTCTGTTGCTTTTTTTGAGCGGGTATTATTATCATCATCATTTTTTTCGTTCCATCCTCTTGTCCCCGTCCCAGGGTGCGATGTTCAGAAGAGGTCGCAAAAATATCCAAATTTGGCGGAGACCATTTTCTGTATTCGATAAAATGTTTGTCCGCACGGAATGTTTCAGTCTCAAGTTTGGACAAAATGTATGAGAAGAGTGATGTTTTATTAATAATATACCTCATTAAACAATAAGAAAGCACGTGTCAAAATCAACAAAAAATCAATCGTGCCAATCGGCGCTAATCACAATAAGAAGCATTTTTGTTTGTTTACTTTTCCCTGTTGTGTTATTAAAACCGTAAGGTCATTGTTGAAATTTCCAGCATGTTCTTGCCGAAGCCTCGTCTGTCTCGCTCTCGCTCATCGGGAACAAGGCGTTCGGTTTCAATTACACAAACAAGTTCCGGAATTTCTACCTAAAATTTTGTATAGATACTTAAATTTCTTGTTAGGATTATTTTTTCATCGTCAAATTGGCCAATAGAAACATTTCATTTGACAGAAGCAAAGTAACAGCTTTCGTAAAATTTCGGACAATTCCAGACCACTTATTGTATTACCACAGAAAATATGCGCCAGTTTTTGTAATTTTAGAATAATTTAATTTGGTGAAATTCTGGCATTAATGAAAACACTTTACATATATGAAACAATCGACGTTTTGAGAAGGGTTGGGATTTTACACGATCTTCCAAGTCTTTTACATTTTACATGTAAAAAATGGAGTTTACCTGTAAAAAATGTAAAACACTTAAAAAATGTCAAATACGTAAAAACTTGTAGAAAATGAGGTTATGTTATTATTTAGAATCAGCTGTCGACTGCCGAGTTGTTGTTGCTGTGTTGTTTTTGTTTTTTAATAAAACAATGTCAAAAACAAACAAAAGAATTTAAATTTTGTTTTTTTATAATTATATTTTTAAGCCCCGACGTAAAAAGAGGGGTGTTATAAGTTTGACGTGTCTTTGTGTCTGTCTGTGGCATCGTAGCTCCTAAACGAATGGACCGATTTTGATGCGGTTTTTTTTGTTTGAAAGCTGTCGTGATCGAGATGGTTCTTAGCTATAATTTATGAAGATCTGTTCAGGCGTTGTGTCGGGGGTTGAATTTTGTTACTTGTTGTATTTGTGTTGTTTTAGTCTTTACATTTAATTTGGTATATAGTATGGGTTTTCATTAGTTTAGCAATGGGCGTTGTTGAATTAGAATACAAAAATTTTAAGCTGTTATAACTTTTGTGTGACATTTTTTGTAAGTTGTATTTGCTAATAAGTTTTTCATATTGTGCGACATTTACGTAACCACTACAATTTGATTAGTATTTTTTGCATAATTCATGTTTTGGAAAACAAGGGAAAAATCAACACCACAAAATGGTTGTTACGTAACATAATGCATGTGTAGAAAATTCCTTCCGCGGGCTGCAAGAAATTCATACATAAAATACGTGGAGGTACGTGTTATTAGTATTTATTACATTCAGTAATTTTTTGTCAGTGAAAAAGTTTTGTAACAATTTTATAAGTAGTGAAAGTCGATCCACACTGACAGTTTTTTCCCGCATTCCAACAAAATAATGCAAATAACAATAGTTACGCTTCCTTAACTAAAAATTTCACAGTGCAATTACATTTATTATTAATCTAATTAAAAATAGGAGAAGTATTTAGAAAGGTCCAGAATCGTATAAGACTAATAAATATGAAAATTCATCTGCTGGTAATTACTAATTATTTTGTAAATTAACAGGCTTATTTGGTATAATTTTTTGTTATCTCGTATTAACTATAATCTGTTTTGTTTTCGAGATGAAGAATGCGATTAGTTTGATTGATGATTGAGACATTTCTCTTGGACATTTTTTATGAAACCAACTCTTGTATTTAGTGATAGATCTCAGGAAATTTTGACGTGTTTTTTGTTGCATGCGATTCCTAGAAAATATGCTTAAATTTGGTATCTGGCATCAGCAGAAAGTAGGAAACTTAGAAAATTTGAAAATTGAGATGGATAGGTTAGCATTTTAGACATAGTAAGTATCAGTGAAGTGCGATGGCTAGAAGCTGGAGACTTTTGAAGCGGAGATTTTAGAGTAATACACGAAAATGGAAATGACTTCATAAACCAAATTACAATAAAATAACTGACATATTCCCACAAATTATGTTATATAAATTCCTAGATTGTAAGATAAACGCCTCACAATAGTTATTATTTCATTTATTTTTAAGTAATTATTAAAATTAAGGTGATGTTAGTACCTATGACCAATTTCGACATGGCCACGTCGGACCTTACATCACTAATGCATTTGACCTGTTTTTTATACAAACGATTGCACCAAATTAATAAAATAGATAAAATACTGCGTTTAATCACCTAGCTTAGATTATTTTGTGAAAATTTTCATTCTCTTGTACCTTTCTTGCCGCATGCATTGAAGTTTTCATAAATTGTTCTCTACAGTTTATTCATAACTTGTTATAGATTATGAACACACTAATCCAATTAACAATACAATGTTAATACTAGTATGATTAAAAATATTACTAAGAGCCGATCCCTAAAAATTATTTTACGTTATCAGAATCTGTGTCTACATTCGGTTAAATTTGTTTGAATTGGCAAAAACTAATTGAGAAATTATCTAGATATGGTTAAACAATCTTATGATTCATTAGTTTCATGAATTACTAATAATAATCATGCAATTTTAAGCAGAAATTCACTCCTTTAGAGCTTGTTGGTAATGATTTAGGTACACATTTGGTTGAATAACCAACATATCAACACTACGAACCAGCAGCATGGTGTTCAAATCCCGTGTGTTGATCGCTTTTATTTAATTTGTGAAGGTTATTCAACAAACAAGAATATTTTTAGCAAAATTACTGACGTTCCATAAAAGTATTAGCGAACACAAATAACACGGATGAAGATAAGAAAAACTGTATCTGCTTATCAGAATTACTCAACATATATAATTGCATCTCATTTTCCTGTTATGTAAACTGTCGTTTACCTATTTAGTTTACAAAATCACAAAAATAGAACAAACAATATTACCGTTGTCGCTGTCTTCAATGCTGATGAAGCAACTGCTGATTTATCAGCTGAAGTGATGTTGTTTTCATCCCCTTCAGGGGCCTTGAACATTTTCTTGTGAGCTCTCTTGAATTCGTCCATTAATTTCGTGTGCTGCTCTTGTTTGTCAGCATCTACACCTTTGAGGATTTTCCTCATTTGCAATTGTTCGTCTATCGATGGTTTGCCTTGCTGGCATTTCAATTTCTGGAAATAATAGAGAAGAAAAAGTTGTAGTTTGATTTCTTTGGATGTTTTCTGTTCAAAAACAATAAATCCACAAAATATGGGATATATTGATGATGAAGTTCTTGTGTACTAATCTGACAAAGTTGGAAATAGAGAGTATGCAAAACCTGACAATGAAGATGGAAGGATTGCCACAAATCTAGGTAGGTGCTCTTAGGCATAATGAAGATGTTTTCCATATGATGTAGTCTAACAGAACGTTGTGTACAATGAGGAAGCTATCTAAAGGTGAAGACCAACGACATTGAAAAAGGGGCACTCAGATATTTACATTTACAACTGAAGCTCCGATGGTAATCACAGTCTATACGGTTTGTTGGTGGAATGATGGAACTCACGCTTACTGTAAATAGCGTAAAGCAGCGAAAGCAAATTATTCAACCGGTCATTTATAATATGTTGGAGGAAAACATAAACCTGACCTTTACATGAACCGCATTTAGAGAACAAGCGTTGTGGAAGAAGAAACTGTTAGAAGAGCACACTCTGCCATCAGTTGAAGCACAGTCGTCTCAGTCGATGATGTATTGTACAGTTCTTGTAAAGCTGTGAAATGCAGAAATGCTCAACAACTAAAGTCCGCCACTTACAGTCCAACAGATTTAAGTTGGCGAGGGGTGGGGTTGCGCATTAGTATACTTTACGAATGCAATAAAATGTCTTGCAGTACCAGTGTCGCAAGTAAAGGTTTCAGGTACCGGTGAGCTTTGGAAAAGGTAAGATCGCGGGTTGCGAACAGAAAGGTGTTTTACGTAGTCAAACACGGGAAATAATGTACATAGTGTTTTGTTATTTGAAAAGTGAGAAAAGTGAAATAAGTGGAGCAGAAGAATTAGAAGAAATCTGGTTTCAGTTAAAAAACATAATAAAGACTACTGCAGAGGAAACATTACCAAAACAATGGACACGAAAAAAGAAGGCAAATTGGTTCGATGAGAGATGTAAAGAAGAATTAGAGAAAAAGAGAGAGGCAAGAATAAAGTTGTTAAAGACTGAAGTAGATAATGATGTGGCACAATACAGAGAGCAAAGGAGGAAAGCAAAAGAGATGTGCAGAAGAGCTAAGAAACAGTTTAAGGAACATGAAAAATATGAATTAGAACAAAGATACATAAACAAAGAAATAAAAAAAAATTACCAGGAAGTTATAAAGAACAAGAAAGGTTTCAATTATAGAACAAACTACTACAAGGATAAAGAAGGAAATCTAATTGGAGATAGACAACAAATAATAAGAAGATGGAAAGAACATTTTGAAGAAGTTTTGAATGATGATCTAAACTCTGTAGAAGAAGAAGAAGATGTACAGAAAAAAATATATTGGACAGCCCAGAGAAGAAATTTCTACACCAACAAGGGAAGAAGTTATGGAAGTAATACGAAAACAGAAAAATAAAAAGTCGCCAGGTGAAAATAGAATGCATGTGGAATTCCTGAAGTATGGAGTTGAGGGTCTCCAGACAAAAATTTATAAACTTATTAAGAAAGCATGGGAAACAGAACAAATCCCGGACGATTGAAGGGGTGCAATACTGGTACCAATTCACAAGAAGGGGGATAAAACCGAGTGCCACAATTACAGAAGAATAGCCCTGCTGGACACGATATATAAAATAATGGCAACCCTCATAAAACAGAATTTAGAAGAGTATACGGAAGCTGCTCTTGGAGAATATCAGTGCGGCTTTAGAAAGAGTCGATCAGTCACAGACCAGATTTTTACGCTTAAGCAGATATTAGCCTGCTGTTACGACCATAACATAGAGATACACACGATGTTTATGGACTTCAGGCAAGTATATGACTCCATCAAAAGATGTAAACTTTACGAAGATATGAATGACCTGCAAATACCCCTCAATTTAGTAAGACTGGTGAAAGTAACATTGGATCACACAAGAAACAAGGTTAGGTTAAATATGGAGAACTATCAGATAGCTTTGAAGTGCAGGGGGGTGTTCGACTGTGCTGTTTAACTTGACTTTGGAAAAAGTAATAAGGGATTGTGGTATTAGAACTACAGGAACTATAAGGACCAAAAGTCATCAAATATTAGCTTATGCCGATGATAAAACAATAATGGCCAGATCAGAAACATAATTACGGAGAATAACAAGCGAGTTAGAGAAGCAGGAAAGAAAGAGAGGTCTTCGTATAAATGCCCAGAAGACAAAATACGTGATATTAGGAAGAAAACAAGAAAGATCTACAAGTAACAGTATTGCAGTAGAGTTAATAAATAATGGTGAAGTTATGGAAGTTGAAAGAGTGGACAGCTTTGTGTTCCTGGGGGCTCTGATAACCGAACGAGGCATAGAAAGAGATGAAATTGAAGCACGTTTAATTAAAGGAGTTAGGTGTACGGATGCTCTGAACCAAGCTTGTTTCACGCAGTGCAAAGTTGAGGATTTACAAAACTGTGATACGACCTACGGTTACTTATGCTTGTGAAACATGGGTGTATAACAAGAGTGAGCAAGAAAGAACAGAAGCCTGGGAGCGAAAGATGCTGAGAAGGATATTTGGAGGAAAGAAAACTGTAGAACTCTGGGAAAGGAGAACGAACGATGAAGTTATGCGCCTATTTATGATCAACCTAATATCTCACTGATAAGAAGGGCACAGCGAATCCGATTGCTTGGATACCTAGAAAAACTTGAAGAGGGCAGAATTTCAAAAAGTATGATGAGAGGAGAGATGGTAGGCACAAGGAGAGTAGGTCGTCCCAGAAGAAAATGGGCAGAAGCAGTGACGGAGGATCTGAGAGAACGTAGTATGACAGAATAGCGTGCTAAAGCGACGGACAGAAAGCGATGGAAGGAGATCGTTAAGCTATGGGCCTGAATGGCCTGTGAACGCTTTTATATATAAGACGGCTGATATACTTCACATCGTACGCGAATTTTACAAGACTGAAGCTTGTCGTGTTACCAGTGATGTTAAATTACCGTAATTTATATTTTTGGTAATTTACGGCGGTAATTTACGATTTTTAATTACCGATATTAATTACCGCGGTAATAAATTTGCTTTGTAAATGACCGTGGTAATTTACCGTAATAAATATTGCGTAAATTACGGTAAATTACCGTATTTTACCAGTAAATACCGTAATTTACCAGTAAATTACCGTAAATTGCCGTAATTCACCAGTAAATTGCCGTAATTTACCAGTAAATTACCGTAATTTACCAATAACACAGTAATTTAGCATTAGATGTTAGATGAAAGATGATGTCACCAAAATATAAATTTTATTTGTAAAAAATAAAAACAAAATTACTATAAAATATGGTAATTTACTTCGTAATTTACTGCGTAATTTACGGTAATTTTCCAAGTAAATTACGGTAACTAATTTTTGGTATTTTACGGTAAATTACGGTAAATAACCGCGGTTATTTACTGGTAATTTACCAGCTCACATCACTGCGTGTTAGCCTTGCAAAATTGAACCAAAAAATATGGATTGAACTAGAATGGAATGGATCCAATGAAACAAGTATCCCTATACAGTGAGGTCCTAAAGTTTGGAATAAAATTCATAATTTCTTTTTTATTAATATTTCAATGAAATGCTCGGACACGTCAATTTTTATTTTCGATTTAGAATTTTGTGAGGAACATATAAAATATATAGGGTGTTCCATTTTCATGTACCGCCGTCAATGTCAATTTTCTTAAATGGAACACCCTATATACATTCATGTTTCTAAGTAGGCCATTGAAAGACAATTTCATAAATGTGGCATTTGTTACCTTTTACCTCTATGGCTATCGAGATATTAACATTTGAATTTAGATATTCCTCAAAATTAGAATTAGGATATCTGAACTTCTACAACAGCTAGAGATTGCCGAGATTGGAAATTAGGTTTACAAAACTACCACGAAATAACAAATAATGTTGAGTAAAAACACAAGCAAGTAATTAACATCAAAAATAATCTAAATTAAATGTTCAGTGTGAGCTCCAAGAACTTGCTAAGCTATACTTGGGCCGCCCAACAGACGGAGTGATCACCCTGCAAGAGCGTGCTCTAGCGGGGCCAATATTAATTTATGACGACCGAATTGGAGTGATGCGACTTCGTTGGGTTTAAAGAAAGCGCATCACTGCGGTTCTGTCGTCCTAAATTGATAGTGGTCCCGTCTACAGCTCATTCTTGCAGGGTGATCACTCCGTCTGTTGGGCGGCGCAACTATATAGCCAAACTGTACTCGAATTCGTAAAGAACATTTCTAATAACTTCAGGTGTGATTCTCCGAATTTCATTTCGTATTTTCGTTCATAAATCTTTGATGTCATACGGTTGTGCGAGGTATACTTTGCTTTTTTTTGCTTCTAATTTTGACGAATTTCTAAATTCAAGTGTTAATATCTCGATAGCCATGGAAGTAAAAGGTAACAAATGCCACATTTATGAAATTGCCTTTCAATGGACTACTCAGAAATATGAAAATGTATAGGGTGTTCTATTTAAGAAAATTGACATTGACAGCTGTACATGAAAATGGGACAACTTGTATATTTTACATATCGCTTACAAAATTCTAAATTGAAAATAAAAATTGACGTGTTCGAGCATTTCATTGAAATATTGATAAAAAATAAATTATGAATTTTATTCCAAACTTTAGGACCTCACTGTATATTGTACTGCATTGATTTGGGCCAAGATTAGCCACGATTGCAGACATAGTTCAGAATCTTTGGAACAATATAATCTGGACATTTACCTCTCGTCTTCGTTGCAATTCCTGGCTAATAGCACTCGACAAGCTGCTCGATGTATCGCTCGCCTTGCTTTGAACACTGTTAAAGCTACTACTAGAAGAACTTTTGGCTAATTGTGTTTCAGTCTTTGTCTTATCGTCAACGTCACTCCTGTGCACTTCGACAACAACCGTCTTCTTCTCCAACTGTTTAGAAACTAAGCAAATATCGGCTAATTTATTCGATTTATTTTCGTTTAATTTAAAGTTTGTTTGGCACTCTTCAACTCCGTTGTTCTTTATTGTTATTCCATTTTCGGATAAGTTTATTATTGTAGGCTTGTATGTTGGTTTTTCTTCTGCAGATTCAGCATCATCCCATTCTATTTTCTCCCATTTCTTATTGTTCTTCAGCCTATCTAAACGATCTTCCAAATCCATAGTTTCTTCCTTTACTATGGACAATCTTTTAGATTCTGACCACGAAGGACTTTGGTCACCCGTTACGGAGCTCGCGGAGCTGTTGTATCCGCTAGACTCCCCAGGGAACAACTCAGATCCTGCTGATTTTCTTACCAGTAAATCAAGTTGACGAGACGTTTTCATTAAATTTACAGCCTATAACGAAACAGTGAAAGTATTACGTCAGTAATAAAATACCACGATAAATATTACCTCATTAAAAGGTATATCGTTAAAGTCCACACCATTGCAGTTAACAATTTGATCCCCAGGGTGTAATCCTGCTTCTCTTGCGATGCCACCTTCTTTAGTGAATTGGATGAAAATACCTGGTTTCCATTCAGGACCTTTGCAGATGCTGTAAAGGAAATATTACGTCCAATTGCACTTCAGGCGAAAGATAGTAACGTACCCACAACCAAGTTTCGATCTAGGGGTGACCATAATGTTGATCCTGACCTCGTGGTTCTTTTCTCCTAGGGGTGGTGAAGCACTTAGGGAGGAACAGCCATCTGATATTATTTGCCAACTTAGTGCATCCGTTTTCCGGCTAGAACAAAAAATTTACGTCTATAATTTAACTTTAAATGTAAATTTCGGCCGACGACACATGCACCAAAATTGAGCGTTTCCAGGGAAGCTCGAACACAATTTTGCTTGTTTAAAAAAATCTATAATTTTCTTGTTTTCGGCCGTTTCCGCATAACAATGCTTGCTGTCCCTTGTTTCAGGTTAACAAAAATTACATGCAGGATACCTTGTAAAAAAGCATAGTTAGAACGCCCCACAAATCTAACAAACTTAGAATGAACCGAAGAAAGCGAGGAGAGGGCATAGCGATGCGCCCTGCAGTTTCCGAGTTGATTGATGGGAAAGAGTCGAGTGCCGACTCGCTGGTGCTCAAGAGGACTGTGGAAAAAGATACAAAACAGTCCGTCGATCGGAGGACCTGGAGCTTTTCTACCATATACGCCCCGAATCACTAGACTTTCTGAACTGTTGAAAGTACCTGGGTAACTGTCTCTTGTTGCGTAGTGCGATTGACTGTTGTACAAAAATACCGGCGGTAGACTACCAGAAGTAAGTGCCGGTGGTTAACTATTGTTGCTTTGAGGCTACCAATAATTAAACACACATTAGTTAATTCGTTGTAGAGGTGTAACAGGCTTATTATGGCTTGTTCTGAAACTCGGTTAGAGCAGTGGATGTTAAATCCATGAATTAGCACAGCTGAATGCATTCCTTGCAGTGAAAATTCGCACGTCTCCATTTAGCTGCTGCAGTGAGCGATTGAACGACAACTAGCACGGTTTGGTTGAAGAACGGTTATATAACTAGGTACGTGCTGGTTAATAGCCATCATATTACGGGATTGCACATAGTGGCTGAAACTTACATCCCAGATCTAAATCCCGTCTGGATTGTATATTTGTGTTGCGACGACAAATCCAGACACCGCGGACACAGTTGCCCAAGGTACCGTCACTGGAAGAATTGATTGCAAAACCTGGTTCAAGACCCATTGTTCGTCTGCTAGTCGCTCAAGTGAATAAATACCGATTAAATTTTACCTCAAGAATCTCAATATTAATTTAGTGCCATTCTGCTTTATTTTAAGCTACGGTTTCCTAGAAAAACGGTGCCGTCTTATAGCGTTGTAGAGCGGACGGAATAATAAGCTCGTCAGAGCGGTCGCAATAAATTAAAAATAACTGTAATAAATTATTTAATACTGTATGGTACCCAAACACAACAACTAACAAATGTCATGTGACCAATGCTACTACGACCTGCGTGAGAAATTAAAAGTGAAATAGAAGTCACCGTTACGTCAAACTCCGCCGTCAAAAACGTTGACGAATCGTTTATCCGGCGTAGAGCCACTGTCTTATTTGTGACGGCACCGTATTATTACCTTGCGGTATTCAGTACCGCTTTCTAGGAAACCACTATGATTATTACAAATATTGGAAACGCTGTTCTTGACGTCTCTTACCGCTATATTAAGCTACGGTTTCCTAGAAGAACGGTGCCGTCGTATAACGGCACATAGTGGATGAAACTTACATCCCAGATCTAAATCCCGTCTGGACTGCACATCTGTGTTGCGACGACAAATCCAGACACCGCGTACATAGTTTAAATCATCCGACGAGGCGATCGGCGGTTACCCAAGATACCGTCACTGGAAGAATTGCTTGCTAAACTTGATTCAAGACCCAGTGTTCGTCTGTTAGTCACTCAAGTGAATAAATGCCGATTAATTTTTACCTCAAGAAGCTTAATATTAATTTAGTGCCATTCTGCTTTATTTGAAGCTACGGTTTCCTAGAAAAACGGTGCCGTCTTATAGCGTCGTAGAGCGGACGGAATAATAAGCTCGTCAGAGCGGTCGCAATAAATTATAAATAACTATAATAAATTATTTAATACTGTGTGGTACCCAAACACAACAAGTAACAAATGTCTTGTGACCAATGCTGCTACGACCTGAGCGAGAAATTAAAACTGAAATAGAAGTCACCGTTACGTCAAACTCCGCCGTCAAAAATCGTTGACGAATTGTTTATCCGACATACTGCCACTGTCTTATTTGTAACGGCACCGGATTATTACCTTGCGGTGTTCAGTACCGCTTTCTAGGAAACCACTATGAAACTATGATTATTACAAATATTGGAAACTCTTTTCTTGAAGTCTCCTACCGCTATATTAAGCTACGGTTTCCTAGAAAAGCGGTGCCGGCATATAACGGCCCCAATATAGCGTCGCTCACAGCATGTTGTTTAGTACTACTAGAATACATTTTATCGCAATAAACTAGAAATAACTACCGTAAATTATTTTACTGCATGTTACTTAAACAGGAAAACACTATGATTATTACATATGGAAACGCTTTTCTTGACGTCTTCTACCGCTATATTACGGCCGCCATTAGAACGCCATAAGACGGCACCGTTTTCTTAGGAAACCATAGTTTTAAGGCCGCTATATGGAGGCACCGCTTTTTTAGGAAACCATAACTTTAGTGTTCCGTTCTTAGCCTATTTTTTCCCGTAATTTACAATGATCCGACCAGAATTCTGTATCAATTATTTTTGCATATTTGAGTGATTATATATTTTGTTTGGGTTACAAAAATATGTGACTTAATTTGAACCACGGGGTTCCGCTGTAGGCTGTACTAGGTACTATGGAAAGAACTAGGAAACCTGAAATTACATACAGATTTCCTAAAGCTGTAACTACTTCAACAAAATTTTACTTACTCCTTGACCGGGATCATTCCCACACCTGAAACAAAACGGAGGAAGTTCGTTAGCATTTGTTTCTATCCGACTAATACTAAACAATAAATTTAAACTTTAATTCATGTGTGCGTATGAATCTAACCGAACTCAATTCATTAACATGAATTATCGATTATTTCTCTGATGATTAGTTTACAGTGTTAGCGCAAAGGTTAAAGACGTGAATATATACGGATTCGCTGTTTCCAGGATAAATTAAGTGTTGAGTAATTCCCACGAGAAGAGAACGTCCCTCATTTCATTATGACGTAGAGCTTTCCTGGTTTATCCGAATTTCGAAATGATTTATCCTTTGCTCTTCCAAACGTCTGCGGCTGTCACAAATGTTTGATTACGTTATTCCGTTCTCTCTTGGTTTTTACTTGAAGTTTGGTTTTCTATTTTTTGGCGTCGTGGACCGTTATTTCTTAGAAGGATTTAATACATCAATTTCAACTTTCTGCCCAAGGACCAAAGGCGCTACAGAATGAATATGCAAGATTATCGTACACATATTCTTAGAACAGCAAGGTCGAGCGACCAATGAAGATTATTATAATGGTAAAGAGGCGACTTCGCTCTCTAATTGACAATATTTCCTAAAACGACTTACTTCGAACTTTCAAGGTCACATGCGTGTGATTGGAAATGAGCTGAAGAACTTCTTTGTGGACGGCATCTTCTACCGTAAACCCGTTCACTCTGATGATCTGGTCGCCCACCTGCAACAAAATTAAAGACTGTTAACAGCGTTTCTAAATTATTTCCGATTCAAGCTTTAGTTCAACTTTCAAGTAGAACAAAAATAAGAAGTTAACAAGTAAACGACGTAGAAAGAAAATAAATTATAGAGAAAAATTAAAGTTTTCACTCAAAGTCATTTATATAGGGCTCTTGCCGCAGAACCATGCCCATGTTATTTTTCTTGTTGATTTTGCTGTTGATTCTGATTTTTTAAACATATTTTCTTCAAAACGTTAGGTACATCTCGTTGATTTTAACATACAGTGTTTTTTCATTGTATATGTAGTGAGTTCCTTAACTTTAAACATTTTATTCTCTTCCAGACTCCACACAAAGAAGGGCGAGGGTAGGACAACACAATCCATTAGCTTTTTCAGCAAAAATGCGAATAGCGACAGTTTGATATACCTTGTTCTTAAGAGGTACGTTAGGAATGCTACTAGCCTTGTAAGATATTATTTTCAGTTTGAGTTCAACGAAATACTGTTCTGCAAGAGAGTATTAATTATTTTGCTGCACGAAGCTCCGCAAAAATCACTATTCATTACATGTACTGCAGACAAGTAATAAATGTTTCGAGGCGGGCATTTCGCAAATTAAAATGTGCTTTAAATAATTTATGGCAGGGACTTTATGTCAGTGTATGTGCCTTAAGTTTGAAGAATGTCCTTAACTCAAACTTCACTTGTTAAAAAATTAATTTTGTCCACGACTATCTTATAATATACTCTTGTGTTTCTTCAATCATAATTAGATACATTAATCACTGCAGTGATTAATGAATATTATTCACTACACCAATAGGAACATCGCTTTGACCCTTTTTACATTTATTTAGTAGGCCGCGATCGCGATGTGTCAGTTCAAATTAAAACGTCAAATCAGCATGGTTTGCTTTTAATTTGAAATGCATATTCTAAAAAAGAAGATATAATGAGTAGTGAGAGTGAAAACGAGGTTTCTTTAACAGCACCAGCAATAAAAGAAGCTGCAGAACTTGCCTCATTAGATTCATTGCCCAAAAAACCAAGAAAATTATACCTGAGAGCGTATGTATGAATCTTTCTTACACTGGAGAAGGGAAATGAAGGTAAATTCTTTCTGGGAATCTGTTTTGATTGTCGTGGACAAAGTATAGTATACAACTCGTTATAATGATGCTATTATTACCTCGGATGATTACAAAACTCGCTCGTTTCACTCGCTCGTATTGTAAACTTCATCCTCGGTAATAATAGCATTCATTATAAACTCGTGTATAACATACTATAATATCTGCAATATGCAATATGCAAGGTATGCGTTCATTACTTGCGCGTTTACGGATTCGTAATAAGGTTCATTATTCAATGACTATTGAATAATGTATTAATCTAGTCTTAAAAGTGCAACTTCCTATGAGGTTTTGTAGATAAAGTACAGTATTCCACGCTCGAATTATGGCAATTATTAACAATCGCTTACGGCTCGTTAAATGTTACGTTTCAAAACGCGATTTGTTTCAGTAGATGTCCAAAATAATTTCCACTAACTAGGTTGATAGACGGCCAGACGTAACCCTGAGTTGCGACGTATGGAATAAAACAAACGCAGAATTTTGTTAGAGGTCACGGTCTTTTCAGTTGCGAGGTTTAAAGCGTGTAACTCCGTGGTAACAGGTTCAATTCCTGCTAGAGGCAATGACTATCTTTCACTGGCTGTTGTGTTTCGTGGGTGATGGGTGTGACCGTCAATTTATGGGGTTGTCATGTCAAGTCATAGCAGCTAGTGTACCAAATACTAAAATACTAAATACTAAAGAGTTAGTTTAACTAATATTGCTGTCAGTTTTATGAGTCAAATTGCCGTCAGGCAACAAAATTGAGTTTGCAAAACAGGAGTTGGTCCAGACAAAATAAACGTTCGAGTCTAATTCGGCTAGGTAATTTAATGAATATGGGAATATTTACTTGGGAGTCTCTATTTTTAAACATCTTACAATTAAAAATACGAAATTTGCAGCGTCGTCATAGTAGCAAAAGGAAAATAACATAATTATCACTTATAATAGCCCAAGGGTCTTGATAATTCGAAATAACTTGATACATTTTCGAACGCGGGTTGCTCGGCAACATCCCGACGCCGCGCCGAAGGCGGAGGTATGTTGCCACAGAGAAACCCGCTTGAGGAAATTTATCAAGTTATTTCGAATTATGAAGACTTGAGGGCTATTGGGTAAGAAAATTTTTTGCCCAAAAAGAACAATTTGTTAAACAGAAATTGCAATTGAAAAGAACAATCTTGGAAATGACATTTTGTGCAAAAAATTCGACAGCAGTGCAAAATAAAAATTTGTCCGTTGCTACAGTAATCCAGATGACATAAGTGAAAATAGCCCATAAGCACTCTTCAGTTAAATGTTCTCCTGGTTGGCTGTCTTTGAAAACGTGACTATAGATACACAAATTCTATTGGATTATTGTATAGGTAAAAAATTTTCGCTGTAAAAGTTAGGGCTAACACACGATAAAAAAATCTAATTGAAATCTTGCCTAATTTCCGAAAAATCGCACTTTTTGTGTTGGCAATTTAGAAAAAACGCCATTTTCTAACCAAGCAAAAGTCACTCGGTATATGTGATAGGCTTTCAAACAAGCACAAATTATTGCCGTAAAGTTTTTTAAAAAATTAAAAATTATTTTTTTCCATTTGATGTCGACCTTTTGGCTGTTATTGATCGACAAAACGTTCTTCAGTGAACTTCCTATTTGCTACTTTCTTTTGTGACTGGTAAATGAGTAACTATTAAAATTAGTTTTTTCCTTGCCCTTTTCCAACATATATGTACGATTATATTACAAGTGAGATTAGAAACATTAGTGTTTACCCAAATTCTAATAACTGTTAACAGATTAATACTATCTGGTTTACTCAATGATAATAAATTAGTAAATTTATTGCTCTCTGTATTCTGTTTGCTTTCTGCACAAAATTGCCTCCCAAATTTCATGCTAACGTACCATAACTAGATCGCAGCATGTTGTAGAAAAAATTAACGCGCAAAACGCAGGTTATTCATAGATAGTGATCATTGAAAAATTATTGTAGACCAAAAAGTATGTTCATGCTTAATTTAACTATTCGTGAATATTTTTTACTTCCAGGTTATAAAAATCCGACGCCGTCAATTTCTGGAAATATGCGACATTCTTCGTCATGGATGTTACTCAAAAATGCCTCTCCAAAACCATTCATTTCACATTATAAAAGGCATTCTCTGTAGTAATACAGTGGTCTAGAATTGTCGGAAATTTTACGAAAGCTGTTGCGTTGCTTGGTAGCCACGAGTGTAAATTTGACAGTTAAATTTACACGAGTAAAAGCAACAGCTTGAGTAAAATTACCTAAAAATTCCAGACCACGAATTGTATTTAACAAGATTATTTTTTGAATCGAAGCAAGGTAGTTTAAAACGAAATTTTATTTCAATTAATTCACATACAAAGAAATGTGTTGGGAATATTTGACGTTTGGCAGGTACTAAAGTAACTAGATTATACATTATAAATGCACCTACAAAGTCGAAACTATGACAACTTATCAACAAGCAAAATTATCGAAAAAAATTACCGGGGGTAAATACATAAGAGATCATTTTTTTATCGATAAATACATGTTTAATTGTATGAAAGTTTTATTGTTATGGCAAATAATCGAGAATCAAGGTAGTGAAAAAATCGCGAGAGCTAGCTCGAACGATTTTTTCTACTTCCTTGATTCGAGATTTTTTGCCGAATGGCAATAAAATTTGAATACAATTTGAAATGTATTTATCTTATAATGTATTTTAGGGAGGTTAATACACATTATACGGAAAATTTAATTGGAAATAGAAGATTTAATGAAACAATAAACATTTTAAATTAACAGAACATATTAAAATATTTAAATATATGTATTGTGTAGAGTTTGACTGATCTTTAGTTACATACATATTTTGAACATTGAAAGTGCAATGGTTATAATTATGTTATATTATGACCAGATTTTTTTTGAATATTATTATTATTAATGTTTTCAGAGGTAACATTTTCTTGCCTTATGTTTATATCTCTTGTAGTTTGGATTCCAGAAGGTCCAGGTCTCAGGTTGTTTATTAAACTAGCATGATGTTCCTCGTCTAACTGTAAATGATTTTGATGAGCTGTTCTTCCGGGACACCTGATTTAGCAGCACTTGATCGATTTGAATGATTCGTGATTTTGTTTGTCAGAGTATCAATCCCTATTCTTTCAGCAGATTGTTTGGTCCATTTTCCAATCTAATTTACTCCATAAAGCATATTTTTGTACCGTTCAGAAATGCTTTTATTCCAGTGAGGATTTACAGTCAGAAATAGTCGATCTGACGCAATTCTATTAGTGCGTTTAGAAATAAGCTTTTTAAATAACCTTACCGGGCACATATCGAGATTATTGTAATTAGGCACTAACCACTTACTGTCTGATAATTTTTGAGCTCCACCCTGGCATGTTTTGGAAAAAATCGGGTTGTATTTAATTCTTCCGGTTACGTTACCATTTGATTTCTTTTCCTCTTAAAAAAAATGCACTTTGCATTTTGCTGCCTCTCCCCCTCTCCAGGCTAGTTCGAATGCTATTATATGATACAGTTTTTTTAAGTCCTTCTGGACAATCTTCGTTCCACAGATTCATTATTGTATATATTTCTTTCTTACTCAGAGCAGTCGAAGTTTGCTTCCTCTTTCCGAGAATAGACTGAAGCTCCTTTCGTTTCGCATTTTTGCATCCCTTGCTTGTTTGAATTCAATGTCTGTAAATGGATTAAATTTTCGGGCGTACTCTTTGTAGTATTTTTTTTGAAGGAGTTTTGCAGTAACATTCCACATGTTCTTTATAACGCATTCTATAATCTTCACCATCAGCTCTCTTCATATTAAAAGCCCAATCATTCATTATCAGTCCAAGCTCTTGATTTGAAGTAATTTCTAGAAGTTCATAATGCTTCTCTTTTAAAAATATTTCGAACTATTTCCATATTGACTTTTGATTTTTAACTGTACTCCTCGGAGTAACACTCTGTACAGTTTTTTGAATATCTTCCAAAGATTTTTGGCCAAATCTTGCCATTTCAAAACGACGATGTTGCAAGAAAACTCGAAAATAATATGACGGTGACAGTTGCCAAGGTAGAAATTTCAAAACTATCATTCACAGCATAGTTGATTAAAAGAAAGGCGCATATTTATCAGTTATTGGGAAAGCTAGGTAGGTTTTTATCGTTTACAATGACAGTTGATTGGTCGATTTTAAGAAATTGAAGAAATATCATTGGCTCTTAGAATAGGCGTGTATTAACCGAAATAATACACACTTCTAGACCCAAATGAAATGTTCCTATTGGTCAATTTGACGATGAAAAAAATAATCTGCGCAAAACTATTTCTTACTAAAGCAATCAATGTTTCCTTTTTCATGCGTACTATATTTTACAAATGAGTTAAACTGAAATAAGTAAGCTTTGACGTTTCAAGTATATCTTTGCCAGGTAGCAAGGTATTATATTGCTACTACCTCGCTTATTAATTTATCATAAAAAAGTGTGCCATGCATTCCTTGCTTACTAAGTGTAGATAATCAATGTAGCCCAGAAAGTTATTATTTATTTCGATATACCTATCCTATGACAAACTTTAATTTTAATAACCAATTATAGCAATAATTTATTAATAGAGGTCCACATAGAAGCAGATAATTGAAGAAAAATACGATGATGTATAAGCTAGAAGATTCTAGAGTGCGGAAACAAAAAAAAAGGTTGTTGCACTTTGACAGATTTGTCGCATTTGTTAATATGAATATAATTATTGTTTTGTCAGTGCTAATGCGACTGAATTGTCGTTCCCATAGGAATTTTGATGTGGTAATGCGTCAAGTTCAGCACCTACACGAGAAATTCTATTCTTTATTCCTCTTCAAATTCGTAAGTTAGTACCGTTAAAATTCCTGCTTATATAATTACGATTTTTAAACTACAAATGCGATATGTTCATTAGAAGTCGAATGGAACGGGTCGGATGTAAATGTAAAAAATGTAAATATTATAAATTATCAAAAAAATCTTTGTTTGATAAAAGTGGTTGCCCCGTAGTACTAATAAGTTAAAACGCCCATTATATAATTTTCCTTCGTTATTTCCTGACGAAAAAGCAAATAATAACGATGAATTCAATTACTGTATTCACTGACCCAAGTTATTTTAATGAACTAATTGCAATATAAACAAAAGTGAACGCTGCAAAGTAAGAGTACACTCATTCATTCTCCGCTGTCTAGTTTTTAGAAGGATACCTAGTTTAAAATCAATTCCAATTCTCGCACGCTTTTATAATGTTCCGACACTTGTTACACAGCTACTAAACTTCTCAATCATCTTTTTTCGCAACGACAGAACGAAATGGAGAATAGAAACTTCAATTCTTCTGCTTCGAAATATGAATATGCAATACATACTTGAGAACCAAGTTGCTCTAGCTCTGCCAGGTTGCTTTATAATATGTAATACTTTAATGAACGAGAGTTATTTGTTAATTACGAAAATCGACTCGTCTGAACTTTCATAGTGAGGCATTTGTGTCATTATGCAAATAAAAAAATATAACTTATATAAATATAATTTGGATATAGTTTTTAGTTTTCGAGAAAAAAATATTTATTTTTATCGATTTTCAAAAATTCTCTACAAAAAAGTCTAATATACTCAGATCCGGTGATCTTGAAGGCCACAATATAGGTCCATTTGCACCCAACCATCTACCCGGAAAATGATTTTCTAAATAATTTCTTACTATTGCAGAATTGTGTGCAGGGACACCATCTTGTTGGAAATATACCCTGTTTATGTTTATTAACTGAACATTTTCCATTATCGCCTCTGCGTTAATATTCAATAAATTAATGTATCTCAATCCCGTTAAGTTTCCATCAAAAATTTGGTATGCTAGTTGACCACCCAAAATAAAACACAAAACGTTAAATCCAAAGCGTCCTTGTCTCTGACGTTCAAAAGTTTGGTGCTGATTTGTATCAGACCAGTGACGCACATTATACCTGTTAAATAATCCTACGCTGCTTATGTGAGTTTCATCTGTCCAAATGACAGACCGCCCAAATTCTGGATTTTCTTGAATTCGATTTAAGTACCACCTACAAAAATTAAGCCTTCACCAACTTGTGATTCGATTTCGCGACAAGAAGTTTTTGGTGTCGCCTTAACCAACGATAAAACATTTATTTCTTCCTCTTCCCTATTTTCTTTATTATAAATTTTGTTTCTAGGTTTATTGAATGACCCATAGTGAATTAAATTTGATTTTAATCTCGAAAACATCATTTTGCTTGGTTGTCTTCTTTCTGGGTATCTAAAGTTAATAAATCGATGGATAGGCATTATACTGGAAATGGGTATCTAGGGATTTTTTGTGTACCTGTTGAGATATAGATCCATTGATTCATTTACATTCTTTAAAAAAACCTTTCGAACTAGACCAAAGCCTACTATGATTTCCATTTCAAAAATTCAGGTTTATGTCATAACTCAAAAAATACGCTCCCTAGAAAAAAATACGTACGCCACTGAATTCCTTGGAAAAAGTTCTATAGGAGTCAATCATAACAGTTAGTCTGCTTAGTACAAAAAGGATTGGAGAGTTTTTGAAAATTATTATTATTATTATTATTATTTTTTCTAGAAAACTAAAAACGATATCCAAATTCTTGTTTCGGCATTCTATTATACTCAAAAAAGTAGCAAAAACCCCGAGGCTCTATCTCTGCTGCTTCTATGAGCAACCCCCAAATCACAACGAAAATAGGACAGCCTGTACACAATAAACACAGACTACGTTAGTGCATTCTTTTCGTGGCGTTGTCGTGCGCGCGTGGGGTATCGCCACTGCAGTTCCACTCGTTAATAGGAATCAGATATGAACCACTTCTGAAGAAATGAGTCTCGATCGATAATGACAAAAATTGCCACTGTGGGTCGATTCAAGGTCCACAACATAATTTTATGGGTACAAACACCTCTCTTAATTCAATTTAATTCAAATTAACTCGTCCGATTCGACTGAATCTGCCCACCGAATATATTTTTGGCAAGTAGGCTATGTTAATACTTAGTACAATTAACGTAATCAAATAGAAATTAACATTCTACATATACATATAAACATTACCATAACTATTCCATTGTATATGATACACCTACTTATTTTAACATTTCGAATAAATAAATTATGAATAATTGCATTTCCCACTGTTTAAGTAGCTACATTTCATTTATTTAGTATTATTTATATACATTAAAAAGTAAATAAGCAATTTATTTGTATATATTTGCTTAATTAAAATATGCGCAACAAATTTCATGAATATAATTTCCGGGTAGTGAAGAAAACAAATGAATATACGATATCAGCCGAGTGCCTATCTGTCAGTTTGAAATTTTGCAGTGACCTATTTTTCTCTAAAAATGCATTATGCAAGTTACATAATATCTCGATGATAGAAGTTAGAAATTATGTTTTAAAATCTTCTCGTTCCTGAAGCAAGATGTATAATGCTTTACAAAAAGGGAAAGTTATGAATCTTGAGCAATTAATCTGTTTCGAATTGATTTATTAAGGTTTAAGTGCAATAATTAAAGTTCTCTTCGCATCAATATTAGACAATACATACCCTAAGTCCTTGACGATGAGCTTCTGATCCAGCTTCCACATGGGAAACAAAAAATCCAGTACCATGCTCTCGTCCTCCTCTAATGCTGAATCCTAAAGTTGGACCATGGCGAAACGTGAGACCTGGAGGAGGCAGAGTGCCATGGATAGGTCTAGATAACCTGATTTTTCTCACACGAGATGAACGACTTCCACAACTGCCAGAAAGAGTCTCAGAACTCATCGTGGAAGCTGTGTACGGGGAACTGAAGTACTCGGCTGTCATCATCGCTCTTGACTATGAAATCCTGCAAATAACAAAAGATAAATTACTGATTCAGCTTCAATTTTATTTCTACCGTATTGTGTTTGTGTTAATCATAATACCACTCCTTTGCCGCTGGCTATAACAGAAGCGGAATTTTTATAAGTGGATTAGATCTAAGATGGCTGAATTGATAACGAAGGAAATTTGAAACGAAGGAAAACCTTCAAGTCATGAAGCAATAATTTTTGTTTGTTATAAGTAAATGTATCTAGCTTTTGTAGCAATAAAAAATATTGCTAAATACACAATGAGAACATAATTATTATTTCTTTTACCATTCTTTTTAACGTCAGGAACAAATACTTCCAGATATCTTAATTGCAATTTTAGAACCATTTATGGTCTTATTAACGAGCATGTTCTCAGAATACCTATAAACGTATTTTTAAAAAGTTACTCGCTCCCATTGGTATTTCTTTAACATACAATTTATCTATAGAACTAATTAAAATTTCATCGTATGTAATTAAAGTTATAAGTATCAGATTTACCTAAATCTTTATTAGAGCATTCAGTTAGGAGTTTTGTAGGTATGTAGTGCGCAGAATTTAGACATTAAGCAGAAACATGATATAATTAGTAGGTCGACACAGAATTAAATAATATGCACGATGTCTTAAAAAATTCAATTTTCTAATCATCATCATAGTTTTCAGTCCGAAGACTGGTTGGACGCGTAACTCCATCCTTTCCTATCCTGGGCTATAACGTATGCATTTCTCCAAAAGTTGAATATCCTACATCCCTAACTATTTGAGAGCCTACCCCTACCTCTTTTTATTCCTATTTCTGACTCTAGTATGTCGCGGACGAAGCCTTCGTGCCTCAGAAGTGTTCTACCATCCTATCTCTCCTATTCCTTACTGTCTTCCATAAATTTCGCTTTTCTCCAACTACCAACGAGACTAAAATTTTTAATTTTTGCATTCCATTTAGAAAAGAAATTTAAAAAAAGTCAAAAAGTAACTCGCTATGATATATTTACAAATACGTAACAGAACATTACCGAAAATGTAACTTAAACTCGTGGGCCATGCGTCAAAAATACCATGTAGTTTCACATGAAATATTAAACTTCTCAGAGTAACAACACAGGTTTTACATCAAACAGCACCAACTACTGTATCATCTTTACTCATTTAACACCTTAAATAATTATTCATAAAACACCTGCACCTATTTTAATAACTGCATTCCTGTTGTGGCATTCTCTCACATTTGCTATGCTAAACGGTCCCACTCTGAATGAAGCTTACTCAGACTGAGCGGTCTAGCGCCTGGCAGCCAGTCGCTCAACTACCGCTCGCTACCGTTCGGCTCTCACGCGTGACGTATGTGACAAATGCAACACAATCTTTTCGGTGAATATCATACCAATACTTTTGTCGTGATCTTCGATATGAGAAAGTGTAGGTTGCATGAAATTGTTTCCGCAATATTTTGCGCTTCATTCGATTATTTTTCGAGACTCATTGCATGTTGCACGTAAGCGAAGATCATCTGGGAACTTTTAAGTGTTAAAGGTCGTTGTCAAATCAGGCACCAGAGGTAACCGAACTTGAGTTTTTTGTTTGCGTTCCCTTGATCACGTCGGCTTAATACACGTGTTTCATTTGCAAATAACTGTGAATTAAAAACTTTTTGAATATTCCTTGGCAGAAAATGTTTTTTGGGTACCTAATCATAGAAGCAACATTTGGGATAGATTCGCGACAATCACGAAAGCATAATAATTTCTTTTGTCCACGACTATCTTATAATATACTCTTTATACTTGTGTTTTTTCGATCATAATTAGATACATTAATCACTGCAGTGAATAATGAATATTATTCACTACACCAATAGGAACATCGCTTTGACCCTTTTTTACATTTATTTAGTAGGCCGCGATCGCGATATGTCAGTTCAAATTGAAACGTCAAATCAGCATGGTTTGCTTTTAATTTGAAATGCATATTCTAAAAAAGAAGATATAATGAGTAGTGAGAGTGAAAACGAGATTTCTTTACCAGCACCAGCAATAAAAGAAGCTGCAGAACTTGCCTCATTAGATTCATTGCCCAAAAAACCAAGAAAATTATAACTGAGAGCGTATCTATGAATCTTTCTTACACTGGAGAAGGGAAATGAAGGTAAATTCTTTCTGGGGAATCTGTTTTGATAGTCGTGGACAAAGTATAGTATACAACTCGTTATAATGATGCTGTTATTACCTCGGATGATTACAAAACTCGCTCGTTTCACTCGCTCGTGTTGTAAACTTCATCCTCGGTAATAATAGCATTCATTATAAACTCGTGTATACTATTTTCATTCATCTACGCTTGCCTTGAAATTAAAACAATTATTGTTGTGCTCAAGTTGTTGTTCATCAATAAGTATACATAAATCTAGGACACCGACTAGTAAGTATGTTGAAATGCGTAGGGTTGAAAATACTGTAGATGTAGGTACCTACCTACATGTTAATTACAGTGTCAACAGTTTATTGTCTTAATTACGAAATAGATATCTGCTGACTGTAGAATAATCAAACACTTTAGTTGAGAAACAGACAAATTATATTCAAAAATTATTATTATTATTAATGATATTATTATTGGAGGACAGAAATTTTATGAGTAGTAAAATCAAGGGTTACATTATCTGTCACATTGAAATTATGTACGTATCTATGGAAATGGCTGTTTATGTCTGACTGCATAGTCTAGAGCATGGAAATAGTAAAAATAGAGTGGCACAGAGTAGTGATGTGAGTCGGGTAAATACCCACTGGGTAGGATATTTATGAATGGGTATTTACCTGGGTATTTACCCGACTAGAAAATACCCGGGTATTTTACAAATATTTTATGTAGTTTTAATTATACAGGGTTACAACTAATTCAAGGGCCACTATGGGAATATTTGAAACCGTAATACATACAAGGTTGGTCAAATGGGATAAAAGTTGCGTAATTATGGGGACATCTCACACACATTATTTACATATCTCGAAATTATTTCATGGATCACTAGATATAACAAGAAATGTGAAATTTGCCGATTTCTTTAATCTTAAATATCTTTTTTGCTATTAGAGATAGCGATCTGAAATTTTTTTACCGTTACATAAGCAAATATTCTACATCTAATAGTAGTCATATAATCTTCCTAAGCCTCCTAGTTTCTTCAGGGTAATAGTCAACTTTTGTTTTCCTTATGGGAGCCATATTGGTTTTTATTCATATTAAATAGAAAAAATATGAATACAATGATACCAAAGACATTATAAAAACTTTGAAGAAAAATGCATATTAATAGATGCATATTAATAGATGTGATGCTAATAAAAATTTCGTTTGCAAAAAAATTATTTTCATCGTAAGAGATGTCAACTGATAACAAAAAGCAGTGTAAATGTCAAAATTCCAAAGCCAAGTTGAAAAAATGAAAAATATCATTTTATCTATTAATATGCATTTTTTTCTTCAAAGTTTTTATAATGTGTTTGGTACCATTGTATTCAGAGTTTTTCTGTCTATTTAATGCGATTAAAAACTAATATGGCGCCCATAAAGAAAACAAAAGTTTATTATCACCCTGCAGAAACTAGTAGGCTTGGGAAGATTATATGACCACTATTAGATGCAGAATATTTGCTTATGTAACGGTACCAAATTTCAGATCACTATCTCTAATAGCAAAAAAGAGAATTTAACACTTAACGTACGTTTAGGGGGCACTCTGTTATAGTTAACTATAACCTCACTTTTACTTGTCAGATAAAGTGCTATTCTCTAGTTTGTTTTTAAGTATTGTTGCATTAGCCTTTATTTTGATGCCTTTTATAGAAATAAAAATTCATTTTTAGAATATTATTTGCTTAACCAGACACATTTTTAATCTTTAGTTTATTTTAAGTAACCACCATTTACACTTACATTGTACAATCATGGAATAATAATGTTAATTATTCCGTGGTACAATGGCTTTTAAGACTACTACTTTCTATTTACTGAGCTAAACTATAAATACCCACTAAAATACCCATTTTGGGTACATACCTCGGGTAAATATCCAGGGTATTTACCCCTAAAAATAAATACCCAGGTATTTTACATCACTAGCACAGAGTAGATATGACACTTGGCGTTGTAAAGTCAGCATTTGCAGTGTTTGTTCGTTCCTAAATTTGTTGAATCTTTTGATTTAATATGGAAAAACCTAATATTAAATACTCCAAATATTGCTTAGTGCCGAAATGTGAATCAACCCCTATTCGAACACCAGGAAAAGTATTTATTTCATTGCCAGTGGGATCGACGTTTAGCAGATTGTCACTTAATTACTGAATTTATAAACAATTTATATTTTGATGTAGTTGGACATTTTCGAACATAAATCATGTGATAAATACACATTTAGATATAAATCTGACATTCGCGTGTACCCTATTATCAAGTGATTGAAGTTAAAATAATCGTTCGTAAGGAGTAAACTCCAGTCGTGCGTCGGAGCTGACACACACACAAGTTTTTTTTATTATTATAAGATCCTCCAATTTTCGCACCGTTTAATGCACACATGACAAACAACTATGGTAGTTCATGAAAAGTGAATACCTACTATGATATTTATAGCTCGTTATAAGTGCATGATCATTTAATAGCACCAATTTGCGATTGTGAGTGGCATGAAAGTGTAAGTAAAAACGACATTGAAGCTATTATTGATCACAAATCGTGAAATTAAGTCGTTCTTGCATCCGAATCAGCCTGATCTCCATTTGAAAGTAAAATATCTGTCAGTTCTTCAGCATCTAACTGCCCTAGTAAACTTTATATGTGATTTCACTGCCGTCGCTCTAAATGGCAGTTTTTCATTTTCTAATGGTTATTTTCTCTATAAACAAACTAAATATAATACGACTGAATTCTAGGAATCTACTTTCTCGCGATCTCAATTACCTCTAGTTACACCGAATCGAAACGAATTAATTCGCATAATTGCAAAACAACTAGAACAATTAAACGATTACACACCTAACAGCAAACATTGGGAAACAACAGCTGGCCGAGGAGCATAATCTGTTTGTGCTAAAAATATCGCTCGTTTTTAATTAGTACCTCCCTGAATCGCTATGCAAATATCAGATAATGAGAAAAATCTAATGACACTCTGTTTGATGCACACCAATGGTTTTCATCTAATGGCAGTAAAAAATAGTTTATTGATGTACTTAAAGATAATTCGATCACACATTTTTTCCCAAAATTAGCAAATTCGAAGATGTCTTCACAAAACACTCTGGCCTACACTGTTTCCCGTGTTTGACTACGTAAAACACCTTTCCGTTCGCAACCCGCCATCTTACCTTTTCAAAAGCTCACCTGTAACTGAAAATTTTACCTGCGCCACTGGTACTGCAAGACATTTTATTGTATCCGTAAAGTATGCTAATGCGCAACCCCATCGCTTGCCAACTTAAATCTGTTGGTCTGTACAGGCTGTCTTACCTACCTTTTTGAGTATAATAGAATGCCGAAACCAGAATTTGGATATCGTGTTTAATTTTCGAGAAAAAAAATAATGTTGACGACATAATAATTGCTATTCAGTGAATGTCGTGAGAATGTAAATAAATCAATGAATCTATATCTCAACAGGTACACAAAAAATTCCTAGATACCCATTTCCAGTATAATACCTATCCATCGATTTATTAAATTTAGATACCAAGAAAGAAGACAACCAAGCAATATGATGTTTTCTAGATTAAAATCAAATTTAATTCACTATGGGTCATTCAATAAACCTAGAAACAAAATTTATAATAAAGAAAATATGGAAGAGGAAGAAATAAATGTTTTATCGTTGGTTGGGGCGACACCAAAAACTTCTTGTCGCGAAATCGAATCACAAGTTGGTGTTTCCAAAACAAAAGTTGAAAAAGTATTTAAAAAAGGCAAATATAGACCATATAAAATTCAAATTATTCACCATCTCTTCCAGGGAGATCAAGAAAGAAGGCTTAATTTTCGTAGGTGGTACTTAAATAAAATTCAAGAAAATCCAGAATTTGGGCGGTCTGTCATTTGGACAGATGAAACTCACATAAGCAGCGTAGGATTATTTAACAGGCATAATGTGCGTCACTGGTCTGATGAAAATCAGCACCAAATTTTTGAACGTCAGAGGCAAGGACGTTTTGGATTTAGGCTAAGTGTGACCATGCCTAAATGATAAATTTGAAGCGGTTTTGATTTTTGGAGAAGCTGGAAGAAATTAGCATCTAGCAGTCCGTATGTTTAATGATAGATTTCCAGAAATCCCTATTTCGAGGCCATATTTGCGGAAACTTGTACGTAAGCTCCAAGCAACTGGTACGCTGAAACATGCTCCAAAATCAGGAAGACCCTCTCTTTCAGAAGAAAAAAGGTAGGAATTGTTGCTGAAATGGCAATCAATCCGACTCAGTCCACATCTGCAGTTGCTGAATCGTGTGAAGTAAATGCGAAAAGTGTTCAAAGAGTCCTAAAAAAAGAGAAGTTTCATCCATATAAAATTAGAATACTCACGGAGGATGATCAGACCGGACGGTCGAATTTTGTGAGTGGTTAACAAGAACAATTGAAGGAGAACAGGGCTTCTTAGAACATGTATGTTTCTCAGACGAATGCACGTTTTTTCGTAAAGGAAAAGTCAACAAACAGAACATACGATACTGATCCGCATATTTTTAGAGAGGAACATACCCAGTTTCCTGAAAAAGTGAATGTTTGGGCTGGGATTTTGGGCAATCACGTTATTGGACAGATTTTCATCAGACAAAACCTTACAGGAAATCTTTACAGGAATCTTTTAGAAACTGAAATTGAACCTCGACAAATTGTATTAGACCATCAGGAAGAATTTCAAAATCGTGAAGTCATATTTCAGCAGGACGTGGCACCTCCCCATTTCTATCGCATAGCTAGAGAGTTTCTCGACGCAAACTTTCCTGGGCGATGGATAGGTCGCAGGGGAACTACGGAATAGCCACCAAGGTCTCCGGACCTTACACCCCTAGATTTTTTCCTTGGGGATATCTTAAGTCAAAAATCTATGCCACTGAATGCCAAACAATAGAAGAGTTGGAACGCAGAATAAGAGAAAGTTGTGAAGAAATAGATGCACAGACATTCATCAACGTCAGAGAAACTATTTATAATAGGGCCCTTTATTGTCAACACTTAGAAGGGGGCCACTTCCAACACTTGATAAGATAATTGTAGGGTTTCCTTTTCTGTAATGCTGTAGCAGTTCCTTTTTTAAAATAAATAAAAAAGTATTTTTTTGCAACCAACTACATATTTTCTTCTAATTGTGAATTTACATTTACAAAACACATTCGTAAGCTTCGGGATTCCCCGGTAAGCGGTAGTTTTTCCTTAATAAACTCTTATTGGTCAACTTCATTAAGAGATTTCACTACAAATTAGAACAAAACTTGGTTGGAAAAATGTTAAAATTTAAAAATTTAACAAAAGATATCGACGCCATATTTTAGTATGATATTGCAATCGATAATACCTTTAAAACAAGGTGCCACATAACCCCTCTTCCCATTTAAAAATGTTTTTCAAAATGGCGCCCGACCGCCATCTTAAGACTGACAGCTGTCATTATTACGCCAAAAAATATCTTGTGACCTGTGACTACCTTGTACCGAATTTAATGGATGTACCTCAAATGGTTCAAAAATTAATAGGGGAAACGGACTTTAGACAGGCACTGTATATATACTTATTTTGATAGCTTAAAAAAAGACCTTTCGAACTAGACCAAAGCCTGCTGTGGTTTCCATTTAAAAAATTCAACTTTATGTCATAACTCAAAAAATACGCTCCCTAGAAAAACTACGTACGCCACTGAATTCCTTGGAAAAAGTTCTTGGAGAGAATTTTTGAAAATCGATAAAAATCAACATTATTTTTTTTCTCGAAAACTAAAAACGATATCCAAATTCTGGTTTCGGCATTCTATTATACTCAAAAAAGCAGCTCAGGTTCGCGAACACCTCAAGGCTCTATCTCTGCTGCTTCTATGAGAACCCCCAAATCACAACGAAAATAGGACACCTGTACTCTGTACTTACGATCCATTTTCGATCTCATTGATCATACATGCAAAAGTATGTACCTCTTCCTACTTATGCAGTATCCGTTGCAACAGTTTTCAACGACCTTGTTTCCCGAATACCAGCGTTTAGTTGTCACATCTTATGCATTATTGAATAGACATTTTGCGTACAGCACGTGTTTTCCTAACAACCAACATATTAAGTACACGATCCTACTTAACGCTTTTCAAAGTCGATAAAATCAATATGCGTAAACCTAATGGACTAAATAATGCACTCAAACAAACACATCCAAGAATTTTCTTTTCCGCAACTGTGCCGCTGACCTAAAGACTTTTAATAAATATTTATAAACTACCGGCAAGACTGTACCATCCCCGGAATAACTTTGAAGAATGCATAATATATCCTGTGTTAAATTCAATGGCCGGTAATTAATCACCGTAATTACACAAGATCTCTTTGATGTTAGTCCGTCATGAAAGTTATTGGTGCATGGATGTATCGTAATTGAGCACGATTTCTGTGTTAGTAGCCGTAATATGACGGAAAAATCGTTATAATGATCATTATTGCGTAAATTATCGTCATCTGATAATACACGCTTCTTCAAGCAATTGGAAAATGGTGCCGATAAACTTAAAGATGGGATCAAGCGCATCATGCAGCAGTAGCCTAGTTATTGGCAAAAATTGGTCTTTTATTCCATGACCGAGTTCCATAACAGTTATATGACCAATTCTCTGGTACCATCCCTGATCTGACGTTGTCATCCATTAAAACAAAGCCATCTCCTAAAAAATACATCTTCCACATATCTGTGGGCGTTCAAAGCGCCATTTTCCACAAATAAGAGGTCGGTATGTGCTACCGTGGAAATACCTGCCCATACCATAACAGAACCACCGTTAAAAGATAACCGTACAGAGATGGTGCAGTCGAAATATCGTTCACCTCGTCTTTCCATACCCTTTCTTGACTATCAGGTGATCGCAGACAAAAACGTGACTTATGAGTCCATTGCTGAGGATTCCATTCTGCATGTAACTGCGCAAACTGTAGGCGTGCTCTTCGATGGCTAGGAAGCAATTGTGATCCTGTGACAGGCCTTCGCGAAATTAAGCCACTTTCCAAAAGTCTCCTCCTAATCGTCTTCTCACTACTTGTTTGAACCCCTCGCACTGTTAGAAGACGATGTTGAAGTTGAACTGCTGTTGATCTGCGCTCTCTCAGTGTGTTGAGCACAAGAAAACGATCATCAACGGCAGTTGTCACCCTTTGTCTTCAAAATCCTGCTAGCCTCTCAAATCCATCCATCCTGAACAGTACTACGGGCTATTCCCAGTGTACGAGACGCATACAGTTGACTAATACGTTCCTCAATCAAAGCAACAATTTGAGAAATGTCCGCAACAATTAACGGCATTGTTATCGCTTGAAAACTTGCATTTACTGTCAAACTCAATTCCAAAACACATAAGCCTACTTCTCTTTTAGCATAGACAAATGATAAGAAATGATGCATAGTCCACTACCGTCTGATTTCCGCCAACATGTTTATGTTACTGATTATTTTTTTCATCGTCAAATTGACCAATAGGAACATCTCATTTGGGTCTAGAAGCGTGTATTATTTCGGTTAATACACGCCTATTCTAAGAGCCAATGATATTTCTTCAATTTCTTAAAATCGACCAATCAACTGTCATTGTAAACGATAAAAACCTACCTAGCTTTCCCAATAACTGATAAATATGCGCCTTGCTTTTAATCAACTATGCTGTGAATGATAGTTTTGAAATTTCTACCTTGGCAATTGTCACTGTCATATTATTTTCGAGTTTTCTTGCAACATCGTCGTTTTGAAATGGCAAGATTTGGCCAAGAATCTTTGGAAAATATTCAAAAAACTGTACAGAGTGTTACTCCGAGGAGTACAGTTAAAAATCAAGAGTCAATATGGAAACAGTTCGAAATATTTTTAAAAGAGAAGCATTATGAACTTCTAGAAATTACTTCAAATCAAGAGCTTGGACTGATAATGAATGATTGGGCTTTTAATATGAAGAGAGCTGATGGTGAAGATTATAAAGAATGCGTTATAAAGACCATGTGGAATGTTACTGCAAAACTCCTTCAAGCAAGGGATGCAAAAAATGCGAAACGAAAGCAGCTTCAGTCTATTCTCGGAAAGAGGAAGCAAAGTTCGACTGCTCTGAGTAAGAAAGAAATATATATACATCAAAACCAGTTAGCATACAGAGCAGGAATGTCTACAGAAACTGCTCTACATCACCTTACATGGAGAGTGGAGAAAGTGCTGAAGAACAAAGAAATCCTCCTAGCCGCCTTTCTGGACATAGAAGGAGCGTTCGATAATACATCATTCAATAGTATCTCCAAAGTCGTAGGCCAAACAGGACTAGAGGCTTTGTGCTGCAGGTGGATAGACTGCATGCTGAGGGATGGAGTGGTGTTTACTACACTGCTTGATGAGACCTTGGCAGTCAGGGTGGTAGGTGGTTGTCCGCAGGGTGGAGTTCTATCTCCTCTTGTGTGGAACCTAGTTATGGACGGACTGCTTAGGAAACTCAGCGATGAAGGATATTCTCCCCTAGGATATGCAGATGATTTAGTCATCACAGTCGAGGGAAGATTTAGCAGTACGATTAGGGAACGTATGCAAATGGCCCTGAGTATTGTAGCAGCTTGGACTGAAAAGGAAGGCTTGACCATTAGTCCAGAAAAAACAACAATAGTTCCATTTACGCGAAAGAGAAACATAGAGGCTCTTGGACCTCTATATCTCCGTGGTAGAAAGATCTCATTGTCAAGGGAGGTCAAGTATCTGGGGGTTATACTGGACTCAACACTTACCTGGAATCAACAAATCGATAGAATAGTTAGAAAGTCGGAAACTACTCTTGCAGTACAGGCGAACATATAACAAAAAATGGGGTCTAAGGCCAGGAATGGTGCACTGGCTGTACACCAGAGTGGCCAGACCAGGAATAATGTATGCAGCTTTGGCATGGTGGCCCAAAGTCAAACAGGTAACTACTAGACTAAGGCTAAGCAAAATTCAGAGGCTTGCCTGCGTAGGGATAACAGGGGCGATGCGGACTTCGCCAACTGCAGCCATAGAGACTCTTCTGGACCTTCCCCCTCTCCACTTCGTGATACAGGGGGAGGCGAGACTGGCACTATACAGACTGCAAAACTCTTTTTACCGTGTCCGTCTGGGTACAGAGCATACTAGCATTATTGAGGACATAAAGGATCCCATGCTTGACATGAGGACGGATTACATGGTCCCCAAGAACACCGCACAACCACTCTTTCAGGTCACAATCGATGACCCTAGAATGGAGAACTAAACTCTGAACAGCATACCTTCCGGCAGTCTGATCTGGTACACCGACGGTTCTAAGACCGACACAGGTGCTGGGTCAGGACTGTTTGGAGATAAACCAAGAGTGAAACTCAGCTCCTCTCTGGGCAAATATGCCTCTGTCTTTCAAGCAGAGGTCTACGCGATACTACAATGTGCGCGGGAAAACATTAAGAGGGGCTACCAAATCAGCGGATCTTTATCTTATCAGACAGCCAGGCAGCTTTGAAGGCTCTTATGAGCCCAAAGATGTCTTCCAGACTGTTGTGGGAATGCTTCGAGCAACTTAATATCCTAGCCATGCGGAACGCAGTGAGACTGCTTTGGGTTCGAGGTCACTGTGGGCTGATAGGGAATCAGGAAGCCGATAAACTAGCAAAGCGGGGCTCCAACGATCCTTTCGTTGGACCGGAACCTGCCCTAGGCATAACTAAGAGCGCAGTCAGACACCAAGTAAACGGATGGATTCGCGCTCAACATCACAATCACTGGAACGTAATTCCAGGACACACACACAGCAAGTCGTATATAAAGGGACCTTGCAGGAAAAGATGCTCAGAACTACTTTGCCTTAGTAGTATGCAAATTAGAATCGTAACAGGCTTCCTAACGGGACACACGACCGTTAAAGAACACCTGTGGAAGATTGGCAAATATTACGGAGACCTTAACTGCCGCTTGTGTAATAAGGAACGGGAGACAGCTATGCACATCCTGTGCAGATGTGAAGCTCTAGACCAGAAGAGGCAACGAATTTTCGGGCGATGTCTGATGGAACCGGAAGAATTTTCCACGCATTCAATGTTTGACTTGTACCGTTTGGTCCAAGGCACCAAGATCATAGAATGGGTGTGACTTAGAATTTAGGGTGAGCACAATAAGCCCATTTTGTGGCTGCAGTGCATCTGAGCCTTCGGGCAGGCAGGCCCTAAGGGGAGGAAAAAAAAAATATATATATATACAATAATGAATCTGTGGAACGAAGATTGTCCAGAAGGACTTCAAAAAGAACTGTATCATATAATAGCATTCGAACTAGCCTGGTATAGTAACCGGAAGAATTGAATACAACCCGATTTTTTCCAAAACATGCCAGGGTGGAGCTCAAAAATTATCAGACAGTAAGTGGTTAGCGCCTAATTACAATAATCTCGATATGTGCCCGGTAAGGTTATTTAAAAAGCTTATTTCTAAACGCACTAATAGAATTACGTCAGATCGACTATTTCTGACTGTAAATCCTTACTGGAATAAAAGCAATTCTGAATGCTACAAAAATATGCCTTATGGAGTAAATGAGATTGGAAAATGGACCAAACAATCTGCTGAAAGAATAGGGCTTGATACTCTGACAAACAAAATCACGAATCATTCAAATCGACCAAGTGCTGTATCAAATCTTGCTAAATCAGGTGTCCCGGTAGAACAGCTCATCAAAATGACTGGACATGCAAATGCTAAGTCATTAGGCCCTTATTTACAGTTAGACGAGGAACATCATGCTAGTTTAATAAACAACCTGAGACCTGGACCTTCTGGAATTCAAACTACAAGAGATATAAACATAAGGCAAGAAATTTTACCATTGAAAACATTAATAATAATAATATGCAAAAAAAATCTGGTCATAATATAACATTATAACCATTGCACTTTCAATGTTCAAAATATGTATATAACTAAAGATCAGTCAAACTCTAGACAATATATTTAAATATTTTAATATGTTCTGTTAATTTAAAATGTTTATTGTTTCATTAAATCTTCTATTTCCAATTAAATTGTCCGTATAATGTAGTTGTGTATTAACCTCCCTAAAATACATTCGAGATCATTTTTTATAAGATAAGTACATTTCAAATTGTATTCAAATTTTATTGCCATTCGGCAAAAAATCTCGAATCAAGGGAAGTAGAAAAAATCGCTCGAGCAAGCTCTCGTGATTTTTTCACTACCTTGATTCTCGATTATTTGCCATGACAATAAAACTTTCATACAATTAAACATGTATTTATCGATAAAAAATGATCTCTTATGTATTTACCCCAGGTAATTTTTTCGATAATTTTGCTTGTTGATAAGTTGCCATAGTTGCGAATTTGTAGGTGCATTTATAATATATAATCTAGTTACTTTAGTACCTGCCAAACGTCAAATATTCCCAACACATTTCTTTGTATGTGAATTGAAATAAAATTTCGTTTTGAACTAGGTACCTTGCTTCGATTTAAAAAATAATCTTGTTAAATACAATTCGTGGTCTGGGATTTTTAGGTAATTTTACTCAAGCTGTTGCTTTTACTAACCACTCGTGTAAATTTGTCAAATTTACACTCGTGGCTACCAAGCAACGCAACAGCTTTCGTAAAATTTCGGACAATTCCAGACCACTTATTGTATTACTACAGAAAAAAAAATTCGGCTGATGTTAAAATTAAAATTAGACGTAGGTAGGAGTGGAACAAGCATTTCAAAGCATTAACAATGAAGAAAAACCAAATCAGTTCCCGATTTATATAAAAACTATGCAGATATGGGGATCTATAGAAACATTTCAGGGTGGCCGGTTTTTTTGCCGGTCAGTGTAGTTGAAGTTCATTTCATAGAAAATTTAGGAGGGAACTCCTGGAACTGTAAAAAAGAGACTGATTTGATGACCCCCAAAGATAGAATTTGTGTGGAACATGATGAGGTGGAAAGCTTCGTGAATGCGACTACTATTATAAATTTTGCGAATTTCTGGCTATAAATAACTGTATAATTAGACTATCATTAGACTATAAAGTATCCGCTGGCGCCGTTCCCATTGTCACAGTTGCAAAGTGGGCGAAAATCCAAAGTTATATATATTTTTTCATTATAATTATTTTTTCGCCCCCTGTAAAATACACCCTCTTTAAAAATTATAATTTTTAAAAAAATTCTCAATTATTATCTTTTTGAATTCAATAAGAACCCCGAGTTTTAAATTTTTCAACACCTAAAAAGCAACCCATTTTAAGAATTAATGTTTTGAACATTTTCCCATAAATGTCTGCCTCGAGGTCTGCCTCCTTACGAGCCATCTTGTAAGTTTTAGGGTTTTGACCACTTTTTAGGGCAATGGGCCCCACTGTGCTATTGTTATCAAAAGTGGATGGTTAGTAGAAGAAACGTGATAATTAAATCAATTATCGACACATCTGTGATCAGAAGTAAAGGTAACCAGTAAATTCACAAATTTGAATTTGAAAGTTATCCTGAGAGCCTGATACCAGCAATAGAAATCTGCATTCATGAAATTTCAATAATAATTCAAAATCATTAATCCTATCGCAACTACATTAAAAATAACAATGCAAGAACAGTTGTCTGCACTGGAAAGGTCAAGATGCCCATCAGTCCGCGAACTGCTGCTACACCTGTTCGAAAATTTCAGCGCTCAAATTAAAATGGCCCTGGAGAACCAACTTCGAACATTCCCAGATTACCATTCTAGTTCTGCAACTTGTTTTGGTTTCTTATAATAACTGTTCACACGTCTGACGCAAAACTTCATTGAAAGAACTTATCCGTAACATCAATAAAAGCAAAAAGGAAATCGATCAGCAACAAAACCGACGATAAACAAAATGAAAAAACACGCCTTTATCGAGTGAAATCACACTGAAGCATGCAACAATTTGTACTTGAACTTTGAGAGAGAACATGGCAATCATTGTCTTCGGCGATTGAATTTCTATGTTGTGTTTAATACTGTAGAAACTACTCTTCCACTTTTAATTGGTTTAAGATATTTAATTCATCGTTATTTATGCAAATTAATAACTTAATAGTATTCACTCTAGTCATCTTATTGCTTAAGTAATGCCAATGGCCTTTACAGTCAACCAGACTATCGTGGGATGACTCCGATGAGCCTGGTATTAATTTTATATTGAGTTTATAACACTACTATGTGCACTACCAATAATTATTATATAACATAGTCACTTCCTAAATGTATTTTTGGAAATTTTCTTTCCATCGTCAGAGAATGTATTAATTCACTATGGGTAATTCAATAAACCTAGCAACAAAATTTATAATAAAGAAAATAGGGAAGAGGAAGAAATATCGTTGGTTGAGGCGACACCAAAAACTTCTTGTCGCGAAATCGAATCACAAGTTGGTGTTTCCAAAACAAAAGTTCAAAAAATATTTAAAAGGCACATATAGGCCATATAAAATTCAAATTATTCATCTCTTCCCGGGAGATCAAGAAAGAAGGCTTAATTTTTGTATTTGGTAGGTACTTAAATAAAATTCAAGAAAATCCAGAATTTGGGCGGTCTGTCATTTGGACAGATGAAACTCACATAAACAGCGTAGGATTATTTAACAGGCATAATGTGCGTCACTGGTCTGATACAAATCAGCACCAAACTTTTGAACGTCAGAGGCAAAGACGTTTTAGATTTAACGTTTCGTGTTTTATGTTGGGTGATCAACTAGCATACCAAATTTTTGATGGAAACTTAACGGGATGGATTCAAAATAGAAATAATTAATAGAATAATTAAGAATAAAAAATAAAAAATTACTTATAATAGAATATGCATACCCAAAATTATCAGATAAAAAAGATACTAAATTTTGTCGTATAACTTATGAAGGAAATGTTTCTGAAATAATTGCCAGTGTTTTATCTAAAATAGTATACATGTAGCATTTTCATCCATTTGCATTTGTGGAAATGGAAAACTGAAAAATACGTGTGTCTCGTCAGTATATGCAGGTACTTTACAATGCCTGAATGTCGTCAGAAAGTCAAAATGGTACAAAATAAATGGCAGAGGGCCAAGAATTGATCACTGAGGTACTCCGTTTAGAACAGATGAGGCAGAACAACATTATTATTAACTTCTATTCAGGAAATAGGATTAAATAAAAGAAAAAGTGTCGAAAGAGAAACCAGAAACGATCTATGTACCATTTAAGGAAGGTATACTTAAGTACCCGAGATTTTTTCCAATTTTCTAATCGCTTTCTACGAAACGTGACATGCCTGAAAATCGTTTTCGAAACAAAGCTCGTAATTCAACAAAAATACAATCTGATCTTTTCGAAATACTCGTAGGCCCAAAAGGTTACCGACCCCGCCACGGCTTCAGAGAGTGTCCGTGCACCAGTGGATTTAATGGAAATCTCGATCTTTGTTAAATTGGCTCGTATAGCACTTGGATGGTCGAGTGGATTATTTAATTTGAAACAGAATGGAAGCGTTTGGCATTTTTTATGCAATCGACCGTTAGGTTGAGATGGTTCAATAAACGGTTGGCTTGTTAATTCTAGAAGAAAGAAATCGAATGGTTAATGAGCTGCTCCGGGAATACCTCACGAAAGTACATGTTATTATGCATAGTCAAAAGGTATCTAATAGAAGTTTGCTTTAATGAAATGGGTAAACGTGAGTCAATACGGATGTGAAGCACCTGACTTCATTGACAGTACATGCTAATTAAATATTGCAATTTTTGCTCAAACAACAATGTTCTAATTAAAATTGCCTCTAATTCTGCGGCCGTGAATTAAATAATAATGCCTACTCAGAATTTGGTATTTTAGACGGCAGAGCATCTCGAGTAAATTGGAAGCACTAATTTATTGTCATAAATTCTCAAATGTTATAAATCCTACACGAAAATAATAGAAATCCTGATTTTAACCATAATTATTAACTGATTAGATATCCTTCGCTTTAGGTCTTCTTTTTATATAGGTTGGAATGACAAATGGGAAAAACCAGCTTAATCGAATGTTAACTTTTAGTAGTAAAACATCAATCACAGATATAATATGCAAATCACACCGCTAAAATTTTAAAAATATGATACAGACCCGTAACTTATTTAAATGTTTAAGCTACTTAAGATTTCTAACTTGAACAACGACAAAGTAGCATGTATTGCATGATTTTTCGATTTTTCTTGCGAAAAACTCAGTAGAAATTTAAAAAAACTTGTGTGTGTCAGCTCCGACGCACGACTGGAGTTTACTCCTTACGAACGATTATTTTAACTTTAATCACTTGATAATAGGGTACACGCGAATGTCAGTTTTATTCCCAAATGTGTATTTATCAGATGGTTTATGTTCGAAAATGTCCAACTACATCAAAATATAAATTGTTTATAAATTCAGTAATTAAGTGACAATCTGCTAAACGTCGATCCCACTGGCACTGAAATAAATACTTTTCCTGGTGTTCGAATAGACGTTGATTCACATTTCGGCACTAAGCAATATTTGGAGTATTTAATATTAGGTTTTTCCATATATTAAATCAAAAAATTCAACAAATTTATGAACGAGCAAACACTGCAAATGCTGACTTTACAACGCCAACTGTCATATCTACTCTATGCCACTCTATTTTCACTATTTCCATGTTCTATGCAGTCAGACATAAACAGCCGTATCCAGATACGTACATAATTTCAATGTTACAGGTAACGTAACGCGTTACTTAGTTAACGCTTGATTTTACTATACTCATAAAATTTCCGTACCGCGGGCTATAACTGAAAATCGATTCTTAAGGAGTAAACTCCAAAAATAAAAGTTATGAATGTTGCACATAACACTTATCTTGATTCACAAAAGAAACTCAAAATTGTATCTCAAGCCGTACTATTCCGCAATATTTTGGTCGAATTAAAAAAGCAGAAATCACCTTAAGCCAAATATTTTTTTTCAATTTGGGCATAGCGAGAGTACGGCTTGAAAACCTGGGATTTTACGAAATAAAAACGGGTCAAAATACAAAATATTTACCCGGTCAGTAGTTCTTTCACTTGACGTGGATGGCTGAAAGTTCCAGGCAACATATAACCATGTTTGGGCTTTCAGAAAATGCTAGAATTTTGGATAAACAATTATCGCGGAAAATTACAATTTACACCAACGAGTGAATAAATAAATACCTCGAGTAAATAAAATTACTTGGGGGTGGTAAAATTTTGCGAGCCCTTCTGTACATTTCGGAGTGATGAAAGTGGATCGGGTGGATGCGCTCGTTTATTTTCTATCAATGGACAGCCAATTTGCGACCCTAGGTCAATTTGGAAAGATTATAAAGATTCTAAAAATTGCAGTTCTCAACATTTCGCACCCTGGGACGGGAGCGGTGGAATGAAACGTGAAAAATAACGTTTGGCCATGTAGAGGATCGTCTTCGACTCGGGATAATTTTCACAACATTCGAGAACTCGAAAAAATTTGAGGAAATAATTCAAGCACTAGGGAGATTACTAGTGATTAATACACGCCTATTCTAAGAGCCAATGAGATTTCTTCAATTTCTTAAAATCTACCAATCATTTTTTATAAGATAAATACATTTCAAATTGTATTCAAATTTTATTGCCATTCGGCAAAAAATCTCGAATCAAGGGAAGTAGAAAAAATCGCTCGAGCAAGCTCTCGCGATTTTTTCATTTATACCTTGATTCTCGATTATTTGCCATGACAATAAAACTTTCATACAATTAAACATGTAGGTATTTATCGATAAAAAATGATCTCTTATGTATTTACCTTTTGCTGCCATGGCGACGTCCCAAATTTCGTATTCTTGATTGTAAAATGTTTAAAAATAGAGTCTCCCATATGCGTAATTTCATATTCATTAAATTATCTAGCCGAATTTGACTCGAACTTTTTATTTTGCCTGGATAAATAAAAAGTACTCGTCAAATTACTGTTGATAATTTTTTAATTCATTTGTACAAAATCCCGTAAGCCGTAATGCTTTTATCAGAATGACAGCGAGAAAAGTTAACCTTAACTAGAATAATTTTTTATTTACCTTTTGCTACCATGACGACGTTGCAAATTTCGTATTTCTGATTGTACTCGTAAAATGTTTAAAAAATCGAGTTTCCCATATATATATTCCTGTAAAATTTCATTCAAAACAGAAATGAATTCCTTATTTTTATTTTATTTCTTCGGGAACTAACATTTTGCTCTTTATCCAAAAGTGACATTTCATTTCACGAACAAAGTACCTAAAGTAGTACATTTGCTCCCAAGAGTGCAAAAATATCACAGATGAAGTTAAGTATGTGTTAACATTGCACTAGTACTATACCTACTATACTACTAATGATATGCTATACAGGACGTTTCATTTTAAACGACTGTAAACTTTAAAGAAATCTTTTCAAAAATATGCAGGACATGAAATGATAGCAACTTTATATCCTTTCAGTTTTGTTGCTATTTTTAAGACAAAGTAGGTAATCTACGTTTGGACAAACTGTTTCAAAAATGTTTCAGGATAAGAATTCTTTCCATTCGTTTTTGAAATATGTAATTTCTTTCATATCATACTTTCTTGTTTGTTAGTAGAAAATTGACTAAAAATTTCAAATTTGCTAGAGCAAGCAAGAATTAAATTTGCAAAGAATATTGAATTAATAATTTTTGTAATAATAATTCGTTTAACAAAATTTATATTTTAATCTACGGTATATTTTACTTTCCATATCATATCTGATTGAATTTTCAAGTTCGTGTGCAATCATTGTGCTTTACATATAGAGTGATTCACAAAATGATTCAAAACTCAATAAGTGTCTGAACAGTGAGAATGCAGGTATGGCAAGTAATAATAAAACAAACTGTACAATAATATTTTCCATAATCCAAAAGCATGTTATTTATCAATAGGCAGTTAGCAGTGACTTGAAAAGCTTCACAAATAGCTTCTAATTCGTCAGACAACTTGATAGAAAAATAGTTATCTACATGGTGAATAATTCAGTATTTTCACAGTATTTAAAATTTGACGCAAACTGAAGTAAAATCTACAATTCGCTACAGACTATTCAAATATTTTTATCGGTACAATTAACAAATTAAATGCCTAGATATAAAACCATTGTTAACAATATTTTCTAAGTGAATAAACACCGAACAAATTTGTGTATCTCATTTACTTTTTCTGTATTTAAATGTTTCATTATACATTGCATAATAACGCGATTTTGCTCGGATCTTTTTAGAAATCATTAAAAAATTTTCATCACTATGCTGAGAAACTATAAAAGTAGATTCATTAGAACATGTGTAGTATAACGAACCTCAGGTCCATGACAGAAAACAGTCAAAAACATAATTCGTGATCGTGATCGTGATCGTGATCGTCTAAGAATTTTATACTCTACGTTGTGTTAATTTAAAAAAATGAATTTTGTCTAGAATTGCACTGATGAAATAGCTCATTTGGGAAAATTGGAATGTAAAGAAAAGAAACAATTATTCGAACTATTTTATTTGAATGTGATCTGAAAACTACGATTGACGTGCTCAGCCTGACTCGGACTCCAGAGGGAAAAAGAGCGGTAAAGAGAAAAACCTCGTTCTCAGTCCAGTATAAATCTGCTATGTTTATGCACAATACAACACTATAAAATTTTGTATGCAAAATCCCAAACAAAGAAACAAAGCAAATCTCAAATATCTATAGGTCAAACACACAATCAAAATCATAAATTGTTAAAATTCAAATATATATGTCAAAGCAAATATCAAAGTCAAAATTCGATAAAATGGATATACAAGTTGAAGACCAATAAAACGTGATGTTAAATTTATGCTGTCGGAAATAATAATAATAATATACACAAACATTTTGAATACTCTGTATAAGCAAGCAACCCAAATATCATCACAAACATCAAACTTAAAAAACTGAAGAAATTGGTTATTTGCCATAGGTACTGAGGTCCAATGAGGAGGCAACCCAGCTACAGTTGAATAGTGGCCGCTACCCTTCTTTTGTCTTTGTTTTTTTTTTTTTTTGGTGGGGTGCATTTTTAAGCCCACGGAAAGAAAATATGAGTTAAATTCAACAACACATGGCTAACGTGAAATAGGTACCTATAGCAGAAAATCGTTAGTCATAGAATTGATTTTTATGTTTATTTAGTACGAGAGTAAATTAGGGGAGTTTTGGCTTCGTATTATCCAACAAAATAACACAAGTCGTCGATAACGCAATTTGCAGCAGTGAATACAAGAAAAGTTGTTGTCATATAACCCAATAAAAACTGGACAGTCCACCTCAGGAGTCAGAATCCCGTTCTTTTTATTTTCTTCAAAGCTTGTCTTCCAGCAATCCCACAAAGTGCTAAATAGTTACGTTTATGCGAATAATAGAAAGTTAATTTACAAACTACAAAGGTTGCGCATTTTCATCAAATTCCCATGCTACAGTTTATTGCACAAATTGGCTCACCTATTATAACAGCATCGCAAGTTATCCTTTCATTAATTAAAGAAAAATTTCCAAACAATAGGAACAGTTGACACTGGCACACTCGTTTTTCAAATTCACTTTTTATTCAGTGATCGCGTTTTGTTTTATTGTTGCACGGCAACGAGCGCGGTTGCTAGAGCGACTGTCTCTTGGTCGCAAGCGACTGTGGAAGTTTTACTCGAAGGAAGGCATTGCCATCGAACATGTGGTAAAGGTACAACAGAGTGTTGTGGTTCATGCTTCGCTGCCCCCTTCTTTCATTGTGCCGCCAGCTACATGAGGCAGTGTACCTGTACCTGTCCATGTTCACCTGCCGTTGCGATGGACTTGCGCAAAAACTATTTTAATATGCTTTGTCGCCCGGAAATTGTACAAGAAGCGCGTCCGATGGTTTCGGAAAAGTCGCCCAAATTAATTCATATTAGTCTCGTGAAATGAATCAACGTCGGATATTTAGATTTAGGCCGAATGGAGTGTTAGCGATTGAGAAAATAAGGCAATGACTCTTGTGTTGAAAAAAGAAGTTGACGAGAAATTGTTCAGAATTCAATTTCATCATCATAAAGTTTTCAATCCGAAGATTGATTGGATGCGTATCTCTAACCTTTCCTATCCTGAGATAACCTACACATTTTCCTAACTATTTGAGAGCAGTAGTCTGACCTGGGCCTACCCGCACCTCTTTTTATTCCTATCTTCGACTCTGGTATGTCGCAAACTATTCCTTCGTGTCTCAGACTCAAAAGGTGTCCTTCCATCCTATCTCTCCTACCATCGCGAGTAGCAGAAATTCGCGACTTCTTCTATCCTCCCATTTCCTGTTTGTATTTTAGTTTTAATTCTATTTTCACATCCTCTACATACCAAAATTTTGGTTTTCTATTTATTGATCTTCATGCCGTGGCCCTCTGTCTTTAACAATATTAATCGCATCTTCGATATACAATTCTATAACTGCCGTTTGCTCTTTGTAGAGATTATGAATTATTCTTCTGTCCCTATATTTCATCTCTACTTTTCTGAGCACTTCGAACATATTCCCCCATTTTACGTTATCGAAAGCTTTTTCTAAAGCTGCAAATCCTATATAGGCGCTGTTACACTTTTCTATAATTACTCTTAAAGCTCTACTTCGTCTAAATCCGAACTGACCTCCTAATTTCTCTTCACCCTTTCCTCCATCCTTTTTTGCACAATTCTGGTTAAAATTTTCGACTGAAATCACTTGCGACTTTCAGATCTCTTCATCTTAGAAACTGCACCGCCACAACTTAATATACAAAGTAACGTATTAATTACTGATTACTATTACTAATAAATCACTAATAATACAACAAAACGTTTTTATCAAGAATAAAGGAGCGCGAACACTACTTATGTCGCTACCTAACAACGTATCAGCGCGGTTAGCACGCACAAATTATTTATGTTTAACTCGCCGTAACTTTTTTCAGCAACAATATTAATGTTTCGTTTCTTCACCAAAAATAATTTCGAGCCTTTGTTCGTATTTGGTCTCGCATATGTATGTTAATTTCGAAAAATAAGATTACTTCCCCAGTTCATGAAAAATACATTAGGTACACAAATTTATGGACTAACAAGAAAATATTTTTTTTTATAATGTTGGAAAATTTTTGGCAACGTGTGAGTACACTGTGATGATCAGCACACTTCAGTGTATATATATTTCATGAAAAAAAACAGATCTCTAACGTTTTTACTTGCTGAAATACAAGAAAAGTATTAAAAATGGTCGAAAATTGATTTAAGAAAATTTTACGAAATCAATTTTTCGACATTTTCGCAATTCCCTCAAAATTCGAATTCGGCAGGTCATTTTACATAAAAATCAGCTTCATAACGTTTTTCCTGAAACGTGGACAACTGAAAGATGTGGAGTGCCACAGGGTTCGGTACTTGGATCGCTATTGTTTGTAATATGTACCTGCTTACATATGTTTTTCCTACCGCTATTAAGTATGGTAGCAGTTATTTTTATGCTGATGAGACTGCACGTTTTTTCTTGCTCAAATAAATGCAATTTTAAGGGAAGTAATCTCTGATTTAGACAATTTTATGAGAATAGCTCAGCAGCATTCGTTGACTATTAATCCATCGAGATCTAAGTCAAAATTTCTATTATTTGGAATTATTTACAACTAGCTGGTACCCAGCCCGTTGCTGCCGTTTGACGTTTGCTGCAATTTTTAAATTATGTCTGTCTCTCTGTCTGTCTGGCTGTCTGGCTGGCTGTCTGTCTGCCTGCCTGCCTATCTGCCTGCCTGTCTGCCTATCTGCCTGCCTGCCTGCCTGCTTGCCTGTCTGTCTGTCTGCCTGTCTGTCTGTCTGTCTGTCTGTATGTCTGTCTGTCTGTCTGTCTGTCTGTCTGTCTGTCTGTCTGTATGTCTGTCTGTCTGTCTGTCTGTCTGTCTGTCTGTCTGTCTGTCTGTCTGTCTGTCTGTCTGTCTGTCTGTCTGTGTCGGTCTGTCGGTCTGTCTGTCTGTCTGTCTGTCTATTTATTTATTTTATTTATTTAATTAATTAATTAATTAATTAAATTTATTTATTTATTTGTATATGGCACGTAACATGTGGTCATAGTACGTGCGTGACAACTCCTAATTTCTACATTTTTTTCAATTTCTATTTTCTACACAGGAAACCTGAATATTTCCGAAATAAAAAGTAGTCTAGATTAATCGCTGAAAAGTCCTTTACCTGATAATGAAAGTATCATCAAATTCGGTTCAGCCATTTCCGAGATTACCCCGGACAAACAAACAGACAGACAAACATACAGACAGACAAAAAATTCAAAAATGCGATTTTAGGTTTTGGTAACGTGCAAAGAATCATATGATCTTAGAAAAAAGCATTTATTTCGAAATCACAGAGAGACACTTCAATTTTATTTATATGTATAGATAGATGTATAGATGTAGAGATGTATAGATGTATTATAGATGAATGAGCTATGGTTGCTTATGAAACTAGTCAAGAAATACCCCATTTATCACATGCATTGCATGCACGTATGCATGCATACAGTTCGTGTAACATCCGAAGACTGTAACTCGAAAGAAAGACGGGTGTTAAGAAAATCTCTAAGAAAACTTTGTGGTGAATGCAAAGTAATGAATGTAGAGTGACCCGTACAAGAATTTCAGACGTACAATCACAGCAGGTCTAGAAAAATGTATTTGAAACTTTCGCTAAAATCCCAAATTTGCCCCCGATGTTTTAACCGGTGTGGCGGCGAGCTATATATCGAAATATCATCTAGAAAGGCCATAGAAATTTTATTAGAAAAGAGCATACGTCTCTGAAAGCCACTCTGAACATAAATAAATTCACAAGTTCTCTGAAATTTTGAGAATTTGGTGTGTGGATTCGGCGGATTTTGGGACTGCCGGAAATTTTTATTGTCAATTTCAAAAACTAAATTCAAGGCCTTTTGAAATTTCCTATAACAATATCGGCCAAAGAAAAACAGATAATACGATTCTGCGTTACAAATATGATTAATTACAGTCTTAAATGTGACGTTCTTGATTTTATAAGCGAGTCCCAGTCCAGTTGAAAGTGGCGGCATTCTTTGAGTTCAATATGTGTGTCAGAGACGCAAAGATGACTTTTCCAGACTGCACGGCCTGACTTCACTTCCCTTCCGGCTAGACGTCTTTCATTTTTCATATCACAAATTATTTCGGCTAATCTGCGACTTCGTAACACTTATTTCGGTTTAAAAATACGGGCAGGTACAAAGTGAACGTAGGTACATAATTGATTGTAATTATGAGCAATAAATACCGACGGGCATGCTTCACTGTAGGTGATTTGATTGCGTTGTTTTATTTATTATTTGAGGATGGGCTGCTTTATTTGATTGAATTTTTGGGAAATATAGGCCGGCAGCGATCGCCAGATATCAGCAACAATGATTCATGTTGGCAACTTTCTTTTCGTATACGCAACAAGCACTGAACATTTTTGCAAACTAGTCAATGTAGTTATCACCAATTATAATCAAGTAATAGGGTAATTACAATGTAATATACTAGTACATGAAAATGTACTACAAGTATATATTTTTGTGGGTAAGGTAAAGCGGGCTAAATGTAAGAATGGGGGCAAATGTGATGGTAGCACTAAAATTTAATAAAATACTTTGAATTGCTTTACCCCCTGAACATAAGTTTACTTTATGATGCAAATAATTGTTGTTTGACTTTTGAATAACTAAGGAATGTTTAGTTTTCATTGTAAAGCGAATTATTTTACATTAGCCCCTTACCCCAGGCGGCTGCAGAGACCACCGTTATCACAGTTACCCCAAGTTTACGGAGGAGTGAGAAAGAAGGACGGGAAACTAGTAGCATGCTTCGTAGGTTTGAAAACAATTTTTGACACCATGAACAGAAAGAAATTATTTTGAGATGTTGGAGGTAAGTAGAATAAACAAGAATTTAAGAGACAGAATACAAGAGATCTATAGGGAAACGAGAAAAAAGTAAAGGCCCGTTCTCACGGATCGATTTTAGTTGTTCAACTAAACTTGATCAATAAAAGTTGAACGAAAATTAGTGTGAGAACCTTTGTTTCAACTGAGTTGATCAAGTTTTTAGTGGATCAACAAAAGTTAGCCCCATTCCAACTTTATCGTTCAAGAAATGAATCATCGTCAAATCGCTTATCAAGTTGAAACGTGCTTGAAGCGTAAGAACCTAGTACAGGGCAATTTGCTTTCAATTTCGCCAGGAAAATAGTCAAACATATTTTTGTTACTAAGTTATTAAGAAGTGTAGGTATTTCAAAATGAGTCTTAAGTGGTCCGAAAGCGTGATGTTGCACTTGTTGGAACTATATCACAAGCATAATTGCCTGTGGAACCACCGCAAGGATAATTATAAAACCAAAATGCACCACATAATTGGCGCGTCACAAACGTCAGATTTTCATTCAAAACAAAACAAAACAAAGCCACGTGCTATCTGACGTTTTAACCTAACCTATGCAATATAATTATAGTCGTTTTACACGTAAGCGCAACACACAAATTGAAAATAAACTGTTTTCACTGCAAAACTTCTAGAATTATATTGCAGAAATTAGCTTAAGACGTTGTAAATAATACTGAAAAACGTCAAATGGCATGTTTTGTTTAAAATGAAAATCTGACGTATGACGGAGACACTTAAAGGCGGAAACATATTAGAGCGACGCGACGCGATGTGACGCGACGCGACGCGACGTGAAAATTTCGCGGGTGTTCATATTTAACCGACGCGACGCTACGCTACACTACGCAACGAGAGGTGACGGTGTGCATAATTTTTGTTGCTAGTTCATTTGAGTTTGTTCGTGCATGTAGCCATCATGGAAACCTCGTCCTCTGAAGAGTTCGAAAACGAAATTGAAGAATGCACTGATTTGATTCTTACCTGTTCCTTGCTAATTTCTTCCCACGCTTCAAGTCTCATTTGCTGATTTCTGTAGTGCTTTGATTTTGAATTATATATACACTACACTCATAATTCCTGACGTTTTCTATTAATAAAGTTTCGTCCACTATTATGTCCGCGTGTTTCGCGTTCACACTTGTCTGATGCAATGCGATGCCACGCTACGCGATGCTACAAAAATCTGGGACGAAGGGATGTCGACAACGTCGTATCGCGTCGCATGGCATGGCATCACGTTGCATCAGACAAGTGTGCACGGCGGGAGAGAATATCAACGTTGTCTTATGGAATAGAGTTTGATCAGATCTCGGTCACGTCGCGTGGTGTAGCGTCGCGTCGCGTCGCGTCGCTCTAATATGTTTCCGCCTTAGTGCATTGTGATTAGCTCTACACCTACACCAACAACTACATTCGACGCCATGTTTAAACTGAAACTGTCGATCAGTTTGTATTGAAACGTGTGAACAAAAACTGGGTCAATATATTTTCAACTTTTATTGATCAAGTTTTATTGAACAATTAAAATCGATCCGTGAGAACGCGCCTTAAGAGTTGGAGAAGAAGTGATATCTGTTCAATATTTTGCTGTTAGACTTGGAGGAGGTCATGACTAAGGGACAAGCAGGAGGAGTGGTGATAGGAAAAGAGAAGTATTGGACGTTGGCATTATGTGGATCCGCAAGGCCGCCCATAGAGAATTTTCTAGGAGGGGGCAAAGCAAAAATATGTGATATGTATGCAAAAATTGTCAATGCGCCGCAGGCGAAAATGTTGAACTTTGAAGGTCAGGATGTGATTTGCAAGTTACAAAATAAAGTATCAGGGACGAAATCCAGCTATCCAGGGGGGGGGGGGCAAGTGCCCCCCCTTGCCCATGCCTATGGGCGCCCTAGTGTGGATGATATAGTACCGTTGGCGAAGGAAGAAAAATAATTAAAGGAGATGCCGAGAAGGATGGAAAGATACTTACTTGTTCAGGAAGCAGTTAGTGTTAAATTCAAGGAAAACAAAAATAATGAGGTTTCGCAAAGGGGGTGGAAGAAGACGAGTAGAGAGATGGGAATGGAAGTGGGAAGAGCTGGAGAAGAGTACAAGCATCTAGGATTTACGTTTCAAAATAATGGAGAACAAGAAAAACATGTCAAAAGAGAAAGAAGTAGCGAGAAAGACGAAAATAGTGATACAACAAGTATGAGAAATAGGGAAATATATTTTTGAGGCGCCTGGAAAAGTAGAATAAAGTTATTCCATGCATTGGTGAACAGCGTACCATTGTATGGAGGGGGTGGGGAGAGAGAGAAGGTAGAGAGACTCCACGAAAAATAATTGTATAAGATGAACACTATGCCTAGACTACATGACCCTAGGGTACATGGTGATAGAAGAAACAAAAGAGGAATAGAGAACTAGGGCAGGGAAAAGAGCGATGAGTATAAAAGAAAAGTTAAGAGGTGGTAGCGCTAACGAACTAGGAAAGCAGTGATGCGAACAGATGAGGAGGGGGAAGCGAAAAAATGAAGTGGGAAGAAAATAGGGAAAAATTCTAACAGGAGAGAGGATATACGGCCGCAGAAGTAGAATAACAAGACTCATGGGTTGGAACATAGCAGGGGAAATACAGGAAAGAGATACAGGAACAAAGTGAAGAGTGAAATGCACTGGGAAGACGAAGATAGAAAAAAGTGAAGGATGTATGAAACCGAAGAAGAGAAGGAAAGCGGGAGGGGAGTGGAGTGTATGAGACATTTGCAGAAAAGAAGGGGGAGAAGAAAAATGGCGGCTGATGGGGTGTGTATTGTAAAATGCAGTTGATTTTGTATTGAGATGTAGAATTATTATTTTTCTGTTTCAATTGTAATCCCAAAAGGGAAACAATTATTTTTGCAAAAATCAGGCGATCACAGCCCATGAAGTTCCTAATCTTACGTCGTAAAGTGAAAATTTATTTCCGAAGCATTAATTTATTACAAGAAGAGGTTAATTTATGAGTAAAATAGCTTTTCTTAATAACACGTCTTTAAATTACGTATAACCAACTTCATGTATTCTGTCAACTGCGTATGCGACAAGAAAAATGTCTAAATAGCTAGAAGCAACTGAATACTTTTCATCAAATTAGGTCATGCCGGTTTTGAAGACGCACAAGACGGTTCCATCAGCCGGCGTAATTTGAGATTGGTGGCCCACGGACAACTTTCCAACAACGAAGAATTCCATTCCCATTCGCATGCTTCAGTAAAAAAAACTTTCAACCTTATCTCTGCACTTCTGGATACTACAGCAATTATGTGTCTGTCTTGAAAAATAGATATCTAATAATAATATAAAAGTGCTTACCTAATCGCAAGAAGCGTACGCGTAAAGCTATAGTGATTTTTTGCAAAATATGTAACATTGAGAAGATCTAGCTCGTGGAGGCAGATCTGGTAAATTGTTCTCCACCTCCTTTTTCCACAGTTCTTTCTCGCAGAGTTGTAGAACAATGTCTTGTTACTGTTGCTCACTTATACGTGAATCACGAAAATTGTTAATCAGAAACAACAATTTAGACACGTACATTCTGAAATAACTTAATTACCTATTTCAGACGGGAACATCTTTGCGATTAATGGTAATAACCAGAAGAGGAAATCTGTGCCTATTTCGAAACATCGTGAATAGTAAAATGTCAATTTTAAACCTCGCGGGCTTTCTTATGTAGGTACATTAATAATATAGTGTACAGGTGTATTTTGCAGTTATGTAGAATTAAAATTCTTTAAATTCTCGCATTGTGGGTATTGCTCAAGTTTACATTTGCGCGTACTATAGATAATCGCCTAACCATATCCAATTACGTCAACCGTTTCGAGAGTGTTCACTAAAATGAATAGTTTTATTAGTAAAGAAGAAGAAATTTGTATAAGTATTCTATGGATGTGTGTGTTTGAAAGAAACGTTTATGAACGCGAGAGCAATTTCAAATTTCGGTCACCTTAATTGGTATGTAATTTAAACCGTTTAGCACCTTCTAATTTTCACCCACTTACAGCATTCAAGACAAAATGAACCTACATAATTACGAATTAAAATACCACTCCATAGTTTTGCGAAGACTAAAAATGTTCCTATGTATTTGTTAGGGCATTACAAACTTACAAACAGAAACGTGTCGTATTAGGGTATAGGTATCACATACAGTTTGAACAAAAATACCTAGTCGGGTTTTGCGTTTTGTTCGGTATACAACGTGTCCAAGATAAGGAGAGCCAGTATGGGGATATTGGAAATGACAAGAGATACGGATTTGGTTAAATGGGAAAAAAGTTGCGTAACTAAAGGATCAATAAAATGGCGCCTAGAAATCCTTGATATAATTTTCCGTTTTTGAGTTATTTTGAAAAAACTGAATTTATGGATTTTTAACTATATTTTTTCTGACTTTAATATTAAAATTAGAGCGAAACTGACAAAACTTCTTCGTAGCAACTTTTGATGAAATTAAAGATTTCATTGCCAATTTTTTTATTCTACGTTTCGTCTTCGGGCAACCATCATCAACTTCATTTTTTTAAATACGGTCCTGATTTTCTGATGTCAAATTTTATGAGCCCTTCTTATTCTGAATTCAACAGTGTACCACACATTATGGTTTAATTACGTTTCGACCCGTTTTAGACCATCATCAAGAAATTTTTAGGATACGGACCTGCATTTCTCTTAATTTTCTAAAAATTATGAGAAATACAGTTAGTTGGGCTTTCTTCTGATATCAGAAACGAACAAGATTTTCCAAAAATGCAAGATGCGCTATGCTTAGAGTAGGGTAGGTGCTTATCGCTAGTATCATCTAACAGATTCGTAAAACTCTTGTGGTGCACTTAAAAATTGCCCAACTTATACTGTATGTACATATTTTTTACAAAACTATGAGACGTACAGGTCCGTAGGTATCTTAAAAATTCTTTGATGATGGCCAAAAACGGGTCGAAACGTAATTAAACCATAATGTGTGGTACATTGTTGAATTTAGAATAAAAAGGGCTCATAAAATTTGACATCAGAAAATCAGGACCGTATTTAAAAAAATGAAGTTGATGATGGTTGCTCGAAGACGAAACGTAGAATAAAAAAATTGGCAATGAAATCTTTAATTTCATCAAAAGTTGCTACGAAGAAGTTTCGTCAGTTTCGCTCTAACTTTAATATTAAAGCCAGAAAAAAATATAGTTAAAAATCCATAAATTCAGTTTTTTCAAAATAACTCAAAAACAGAAAATCTTATCAAGGATTTCTAGGCGCCATTTTGTTGGTCCTTTAATTACACAACTTTTTTCCCATTTAACCAAATCCGCATCTCTTGTCATTTCCAATATCCCCATACTGGCCCTGATTATCTTGGACACGTTGTATACATGTTCAGTTTGTGGACGATGTAAACTACTACAAACTTTTCTTGGCGAGTCGAAAACTGGCACTTTCTCAGTTGAATCAATAACTAAATTTTGAGAGTGATTTTTAGCGAGGAATCTTGTTGCATTTGCATGTCTTTCAAAGATTTTTAGTGAAAAACTGGGCTCGTAAATGTATGCTTTCTTCCAAATAGGTTTACCTGAACCCAAACCAGTCTAGTGGCAGGTTCTACAAAACTTGGAAAATTGGAAGAGTGACAGAGACAGGATCTGAAGGATTCGGAAATGATTGTTCTTGAATGGAAACAATGGGAGAATAGAAAGTCTTGGAGAAGAAGGTGCGAGAGATGGCCATAAAAGCTTCAAAATAAAAAATAAGAATTTGTTACGAAATTTCTTTAATGATGGCGGATACTAAATTTTTCCCAGAAATGTGACAAGCGACGAAACTCTCTAGTTTTCTCTGGTTTAGAAATGTGCTACTTCTGTCTATTTTTTGAGTTTAAATGACATTTGGGGGACAGAAGGTTTGTCTGCGGACGATAGTGATACTAAGGACAGGGTGTCCTATTTTCGTTGTGATTTGGGGGTTTCTCATATAAGCAGCAGAGATAGAGCCCTGGGGTTTTCGCGAACCTGAGCTACTTTCTTGAGTATAATAGAATACTGAAACCAGAATTTGGATGTCGTTTTTAGTTTTCGAGAAAAAAAATAATATTGATTTGTATCGATTTTCAAAAATTTTCTACAATTCTTTTTGTACTAAGCAGACTAAAACTGTTAAGATTTAATAACAACTGAAATAAAATCAACAAAAACATAAAAAAACAGAAAAAAACAACACAACAAACAAAACAAACAAAAACAAGAAAAACAACAAACAACAAACAACAAAATTATAGGAACTGCTCGAATTGATTGCCATGTTTTTCAACACATAATCTACATCTTTTAGTTAATAGATTGATGGCATTAATTAAAAAAATAGGATGGGCTTGCAAATATCGGAAAGCTGCATGTGTTGCCTCTGCTAGCTCGGCTTGATTGTTGTATCTTCGTATGCATATTTTTTCTTTTAAAAATTCCCAAACAAAAAGTCTAATATACTCAGATCCGGTGATCTTGCAGGCCACAATATAGGTCCATTTTTGTACCCAACCATCTACCCGGAAAATGATTTTCTAAATAATTTCTTACTATTGCAGAATTGTGTGCAGGGGCACCATATTGTTGGAAATATACCGTGTTTATGTTTATTGACGGAACATTTTCCATTATCGCCACCTGCGTTAATATTCAATAAATTAATGTATCTCAATCCCGTTACGTTTCCATCAAAAATTTGGTATGCAAGTTGACCATCCAAAATAAGACACGAAACGTTAAATCCAAAACGTCCTTGCCTCTGATTATTATTATTATTATTATTATTCTAAATATCAAAGTGGCAGTCGTAATGCGACACCTGTAGGCACGTGATTTAATAGTTCACGTGTTAATGCTTACTAGTAACTATAAATTATTGTACTAATTATTCAAATCAATTATTAATCTATAAAAATATAAGATAAGAATTCAGTAAAACATTGAATAGCAGAATTTCTTAGATGAAAAATGTCGAGTAACTTGTGTTAATTTCTAAAATACCTATCTTCTGAGCAAGTGGCAAGCAATAAAAGACCACTAGGTAGAGTCCAAACAATAAAATGCACCGTTTAGTGGTACCTTTCGATTTATTTTTCACTTCAACATTTCAAAGACAAAATACTTTCTACGGACAGAAAAAAATCATGTCACGTATTTAATTATATTGACAGTTGAGTCGTTCAAATTCTAAATTTACACTCTGTGGTCCGAGATCTGGAGCTAGCCTAAAATGGAAAGTTTCAAACGGCATTTGTGCGTATCTTTCTTTTATTTATCTCGCCTTTGGTTTACAGAGTGTAGACTCTAGTGGACTAGAACTAAAGCTTATTTTAATTGTGTCTAATTAAAAAGTAAATACTTCAAAACAAAATAACACTTTTTCTTAGTACGGAGGTATGTACGCACAGGATAAGGCATAATTAAACTAGGTTAGACACTTTCCAACAACATTTTTAAAATCCAGAGCATACGTTATTCTTAGATAGGTACAATTTTTTTCCTACGACTGCTTCTAAAAGTGTATAGTGTATAGTCCCACATTTAAATCTCCGAGCGGGAACTGCTTCAGGCTCAGGTGAGACTACTGCTCTTAAATAGTTAGGGGTGAAGGATGTTCTACTTTTAGAGAAATGCGTAGATTAGTCTTTGGACTGAGAACTGTATAATGATGATCTTCTTCCAAGATAATAGCTGGCCAGTGTAAATGAAGTGAAAAAAATTAGAAAAACTTGCGTACATTAGGTATAACAAATCTTCCCATTGTATGGGGTCAAATACTATAGACCAGTTACAGCATCATAATTCATAACAGTATCGTTAGAAAATATTATTCTTTCTTGTGTTTGAAAACGAAGTCGTCAAGCCGGCAGACCACCGGTCAGAGATATTTCCAAGAGAGAAACTCTTGCACTTCATTGATTTATTCTTGACACCAAAACAGCGGCAGAATGTAGCTCATACTAGCTGTTCAGGTACGGCCGCGAGAAAGTAATAATAATATTGACCATGGCATTAACACTGTCCCAAGAACTAACGACCGAGACAAGCTGGGGCCCACTTCTCTCTTAATTTTACAAATATTTGCCTAATTTGAACTTAATAATATCGTTCAATAACAAGTGGGTACAGGTGATTTATTATATTTAACGCCGACACGATTTCTCCTGCGGTACACAAAACTCTTGTAAAACTTTTCAAGCACTTAATGATATTTACATCGATTTTCTTATGATTATGAGACGGCTAAGACGGCCGCGATTATCGAAATTGTGTACCTACTATATCGCTTTGCAAATGAATTTTTCAATAGATTGTGCAGTACCTACAGGGTGATTGTTTTATCAGGCGAAATGTGTGTTTCTTTGGTAAACGAGTAAAGGAAATTACATTCTGCAACAAACATATTATATTCTCGCGGATTTGGCTCGACTCTGCACGAAATCTACATTATTCGCCTTCGACGGAGAGTTCTATGAACAGACCGATGGAGCAGCGATGGGATCACCTCTATCACCAGCATTAGCCAACATCTACATGGAAAGCTTCGAGACCACGGCCCTGGACACAGCGACTCTCAAGCCGAAGTGTTGGTTCAGGTATGTGGATGATACCTTCATCGTATGGCCCCATGGATCGGACGCCCTGGGAAATTTCAAGGACCATCTGAACGGACTGCACCCCAACATACAGTTCACGATGGAAATGGAGAAAGACGGTGCCCTCCCATTCCTGGACGTCCTCGTCAACCGCAAGACTGATAGAAGCCTGGGACACAGAGTATACAGGAAGCCGACGCACAAGGATCGCTATTTAAATGCCGCTTCCCATCATCACCCGGCACAGAAGCAGGGAATCATCAACACCTTGGTGCACAGAGCCCGCCAAATCAGCGAACCGGAACACTTGGAGGAAGAACTAGCGCATCTGAAGACAGCCCTAAGGAAGAATGGATATTCTCTACGAGCCATATAGAGTATGCCATCAGGAAGAGCGACCAACGACGAGAGGAATCAGAAACCTACATTGCGACGGCCTACCTTCCTTACATAGATGGATACACGGACAAAATCGGACGCCTTCTCAACAGACACAAGATCAACGTAGTGTACAATCCGCCTGGAAAGATTGCTGGAAATTTCCCTAGGACAATATGAGAGCAGAAGGAGCATCAAGGACCACGAGTATACAGCATCCCATGTGTATGCGGTAAGGAATACATCGGAGAAACGAAGAGACAAATCAGCACGAGGCTACAAGAGCACAGGAGGGACGTCAGGAACCAACGGACGGACAAGTCAGCAGTTGCGGAACACTCATCTTTGCCAGGACACGAGATTCGATTCCAGGATGCTAAGGCGCTAGCAAGGATTCCCAATTTCTGGCCCAGACGGATCAGGGAGGCTATAGAGATCTTCAAGAGACCCAACTTCAACAGAGATGGAGGAATGGATCTACCGGTTACTTGGAAATCGCTGTTCCGTGAAAACGTCGCGCTTCAGTGATTACCGACGATTATAAATTAATAGAGTCACCTGCGATAGATTTTCAGTTTCAGAGTAGCTTCTGAAGAAGACTCCGATATGCGAGTCGAAACGTCAAGTATTAATTTTAATTTTAGTGTTACATATTACCAACGACGACGTGGCAACCAGCCCGGAAACCATTATTCCATATTATATTCTTACTGACTATCGCTCATCAAAATTACTACACAAATAACGAATTCATAAAGACGACGCTAGATATCGGAGTGCCCCAAATTTTTTCCAACAACATACCACTTTCACTACATCACTGAAAAGATTTTTTAATTTAGAGTCTCTTCCTAATTCATTTTTTTCATTTTTTTTTTAATTTTGCCCTAATTTATGTTATGTATGCATCTGTACAATGATATTTTTTTTAGTATTTCTGTCTTTTTTGAAATTAGAATCTACTTTAAATCGTATCTACTAATTAAATAAATCTCTCAAATTATTGAAACAATCAGTCATAAACTCCACACATTTTTTAATATTTGTACACATATTTATCGTAATTAGAAAGTAGGATTGTCTAAGTTAATTACTTATTCGTTATTAATTTTCGACCAAGAACGTCTAGATAAGTTACTTGGTTGAACCGGCGTGTTGGAATAAAGATCATGTTGCAATTTCTCCATCTTGTTTACTTCCATTTATCCGAGATGCACACTAAACTGGACATTTACTAGTGGATAGTCGACTAAAATTGTGTGGTCATTGCAATGTAGGTGGCGCTAGCACAGTCGTCGGTATTCAGTTTATTCTCTTATTTCTAAATAGTAAATAATAATTCAAAGATAGACCCGCCGATTAATCCTCCCAGATTTATTCGTAGCCGCCAATACAAAAAACCTTGAAAATTCCAAGCTGCGGGTGTTCCATCTAAAGCGGTTGCAGCTGTGATAGAAACCATGATAATAGATTGTGGCTAAATTTTGAATCATCCCAATCACACTTTTGGGCGATAGGTGGCAGCACTTTATAGACGTTTGTCCAGAATTATTATTTAATAGCTGGTAAATCCCACCCTTAAACAGATTTATAAAAAATAATAATTTAGAAAAAATAATTAAAGTGATATAAAAGTGGTGTTGCTGGAAAAATGTTTAAAGCACCGCGACATCTAGCGTATACTAATTTTGAGTGGCAGCTGGCAGGCAGCGGGAACATATACATTTTACAGAATGTAATTCCCTTTTTTCACTACTAGCCTTAAAACATGTTTATTCACAATCGGTTAGTAATAAGTCAATTGCCAACTTTTAAAAAGTTTGCAAGTAGGTTATTCCTGACTTCTACTTGCCGACCGGGTTGGAAAATTTTCCACCCTTGGGTGGAAAATTTTCCAACCTGAGAAATCAGTGCCTATATGATTTTATACTTAAGTATGTATTATGTAATAAACTTGGAATAAAATTTCATACAGTTTTTTCTGCAGTCTCGGGGAGTTCTGCTTGAGTGTATTGTGTACTCCAACTGACTGGCAGATATATTTTACCACCAGAAATGCTCTTTCATATTCAGTTATTTTATTGTCAAAAAAACGATGCTTGTCAGTTTAATAATTAATAAAAATACAAATGTCAATTTCACTGCCTACCAAGAATTATCGAAAGTGCATTGCTTAAATTTACTTCAATATGATGTGTAATATTGACATAATTAATAATTGTCAATTTCACAGCCTGCCAAGAGCTATCGAAAGTGCAATGTTTAAAATAATATGAAATATTTATTCCTTAATAATTGTTCATTAAAACTAATGATTGTGAATAAAATAGTATACATACCTCGCTGGAAAATTTCATTACAGCCTCGCGCTATAGATGACCGCGGCGCTTCGCGCCTTGGTCATCTATCTAGCCCTCGGCTGTAATGAAACATTTTCCACCTCGGTACGTAATATACTATTATTGACCGATATTTGTGCCGTGAAATTGTTTTTCTCCACCTCTTACTTATAATTATTTATTGGTTAATGATGTATTCATTGTTGACCTAGGTCAGTAATATAGAATTATCAATCGTAAAACAAAAGTTTGAAACTCAAGCAACTTAATTTTCATGAATATTCATGTGAAACTGTTTACATTATTATCAATACAAAAGTCAATAATGAAAACTGTCACTGGATTGTCATCTTTGAAGTGAAACTTCTTTTGTCTCAGTAGAGTAAGGTGGCTTTAGACGATGCATCTTTTGGTGCGGCAATGCATGCGTAATTGCATGCATTTGCGCATGCCATAGAAGGCAGAAAACGCATGCCCTTTTCTTCATGCAACATAGTATTTAAACAGGAGTTCGTTTCATTGCGCTAGTTGCAAATATGGATTCCGATCTACTATTTGGAGTAGCACATACACCGCCGTCTAGTACACATCGTCGGTCAGGGCTTGCTCGAAGCCGAACGATAGTACAAGCCAGAATGTAGCGCGTGGAGCACTGCTGTGACGTCACAGCCGTGGACGGATCGCTTAGTCGGGAAGCAAGGTGCTCTAATTCGATTCCCTCTGCACAACTCGAACACACACAAAAATATGAAGCCGATTCTTATGTAAAATGACCTGCCAGATTCGAATTTTGAGGTCACGAGAAGATCGGGAATTGCGAAAATGATGGAAAATCGATTTTTCCTAAACTTTCCTAAATCAATTTTCGACTACTTTTAATACTTTTCTTGTTGTATTTCAGCAACGAAAAGAGTTAGAGATCTGTTTTTTTCATGGAATATACATTGAAGTGTGTTGATCATCACAGTGTACTCACGTTGCGTCTAAAACTTTCCAATTTTATGAAAAAAAATGTTTAATTGCTAGACCACAAATTTGTGTAATGTATTTTTCATGTGCTGGGTAAGTAATCTTATTTTTCGGAATTCGCATATACATATGCGAGACCAAATACGAACAAAGGCTCGAAATTATTTTTGGTGGAGAAACGAAACATTAATATTGTTTCTGAAAAAAGTTACGGCGAGTTAAATAAACATAAATAATTTGTGCGCGCTAGCCGCACTGATACGTTGATAGGTAGCGACATAAGTGTTCGCGTTCTTTTATGCATGATAAAAACCTTTTTTTGTATTATTAGTAATTTATTAGTAATTGCAATCAGTAATTAATACGTTACTTTGTATATTAAGTTGTGGCGGTGCAGTCTCTAAGATGAAGAGATCTGAATGTTGTAAGTGATGTCATTCAATATTGAAGAGTTTACATTCTGAATCCGGTAGTTTTCTGATATCAGCAATAGGTACTTGAGAGATTTTCTTCAATCAGTTGCAGAGTAGGTACAAATACGAAAGAATACATATATAAAAAATGTTGGGTCTTGTTTTAGAAGGGCTTTTACTAACAGACTTGAGTAAAAGTTAAGCAAAAATTGTGATACTGAAAATCGTTGGCAATCATATCAACGCAATTATCAAAGAAAAAACCTCGGATTTTATGTAACATTGCATCGTCAATAAGTTCCTTCGCGTTCTTAAAAATTTCATTTTGTCTCTCGAAAGTACCAACAAGTAAAAGTTTATTATTATTACCCTTAGGATCACGTGTTTCCGACAATGTTTTCTACTATATTTTTTAGTTTTGTTCTTGATGCGGAGTGCGGCTCATTTAATATTATTACATAATGTTTACATACATATGGAGTTTAAGTTCTGTGGGTTTTTAATGTTAAGCGTTTGTTCAAAATAGGAAAATATGGTATTATACCTTTCAGGTATATTCTCTTAATAAAAATTTCAAAAGTCCAATAGTTGTTATTGAATATATTGGTAGATTATAGCATTATTTGCACGCCGCGAACGCCAATCGTCTGTACCGAGTTGGCCACGATTACTACGTCACGGCCGCTACATTCAGGCTTGATTTATCGTTCGGCTTCGGCTTGCTCTATAATTCAATGCCTGTCGGGGTATTTGCCTGGGGAGTAGTTGTTTGAGCAAGTCTAGATCGTTTTGTTATTGCCTTTATTATAATAGAAAAGAACAAAAAACGCGAACGAAAATGTTGGACTCGAGAATTTTTAAAAGAAAATGGCGACTATTGCTAGTTAGAAAAAATGGTGATGGATGGTGGCTGTTTTTTTTTTCAAAATTTCACCAGAATGTCTTCGACGGACTTTGAACAATTAGAATTGACAGACATCTTTGAAAACCTAAAAAAATGTTTTGGTTTATTATATCTCATTGTTTATTTGTGCGGTTTGGAAGGCAACGTTGAGAACTACAATAGCAAACTTAATAACTGATACCCAGCACTCGTTGCAAAAAGGGAAGGAATGCTATTTAATTTGTCTTATATTTTGGAAAGGCTTCAAGTTAAGTCATCTTTTCTAACTTTTGGCTATCTATCTAGTGAAAAAATTAGGCAAACTCAAAATAAGTTCCTCGTTTGGCTATACAACCAAACGTACACTAGTAGATTAGATGACGATTCTCTTCATTCCTTCGCAAGTTTTGATTAGGTGTTTCCAAATCGTTGATGTAAAATGAGCAGGAGCTCCATCGTGCATGAACCTAAACCAAAAGTTCACTTCAATGGCACTTCTTGAAGTGACGGAAGCAGCCTCTTCGTTGCAAAATTAAAATATTATTATTGAAGCGCACGAATGATGCAAGTAGATTCCCATCTGACTCGGGACATACTTGCGTCACCTTGCCTCTTGGTAAAATGTCTGGTGCGCTATAAAGTAACGCATGCAGGCGGGCATGCACTTGTTTGCGCTACGACGCATGCATCAAGATGCACGAAAAGCTACCATTAGTTCCTGTGTTGGCAAATGCGAGCGTCACGAAAAGTGAAACGAATGGAGGGGAGCAGTCTGAGAAGACGGGCAGAGGAGAGAAACACATTTTCCCCGAAAAAGATGCAAGTTTAATTTCGCGTTTCCTTATTTTTTAACCAACCTGTACATTATTTCGCAATTCTAACTATTAGGCACCTATAGCTAAGAACGTCTCAGAATAAGCAAAACTTTTTCTTCCAAAATTCGAAAAAGTAAGTTTACAATATACCTTCAGAACACGCTGTATCTGAATATACAGATCCTGACTGAATTAGAACTGCAGTGCCACCTATCCATAGATAGTCCTATTAAGGAATGGCATGTTTCCTATATTCAGTCCTAGACAAGTTAGGTATCCTTTTAAACAGCTACACGTTCTTGATGTACCTACTTCACCATGAATGTAAATCTTGGGAGAGTGCCACTACCTTTACTTTTTTTATCGGAGTAGAACGTAGAGTACTACTCTGCTTTGTATTAATATTTAAGTTTTATGGTTTTATAAGGAATTAAGGCATGTGGGTTTGACAATTTTTCTGAAAGCATCTTTCAATTCGGGAGATAAGTGGCGCGTCACAAACGTCAGATTTTCATTCCGAACAAAACAAAGCCACGTGCTTTCTGACGTTTTAACCCAACCTCTGAAATATAATTATAATTACATATAGTTGTTTTCAAGTTTTTACGCGTAAGCCCAACACACAAATTGAAAATAAACTGTTTTCACTGCAAAACGTTTATAATTATATTGCAAAAACTAGGTTAAGACGTTGTAATTAATATCGATAAACGTCAAATGGCACGTGCTTCTGTTTTGTTTGGAATGAAAATCTGACGTATGACGGAAAAACTTATGTCCTCAATATTCATACTGCATTGACTTCGCTGAAGCAGCCGACGGAGATATTCGAGCAAAAACTAGAGTTGTCAATATGGATAAAAACTTGAACTCCGAAGTTTCGGTTTTAACGATATGTAAATGCTGGGTTCGATTCCGGGAAAAGAAAAGGGCTGGTTAAATGAATTTTTACATAGTCGACTCAATGCTGAAAGAACGTTACTTTTATTAAATTACGATTTGTAAAATAAAGTTGTCGAATGCCGTGGTTCTTGCTGAAATTTACAAACTTTGGTACCTTTTACTAGACCTATTTTTAAAAAAAATTAAAAGAAAAATTATTTTAATAAACCGATAGAAACCGAATTTTAAATTTCACAACTTTAATTTTAACATTTTTTTTTATCGCCGAACATCAAAACAAAAATCCGGTCCCGCCTATAGATTTGCTTGCGCCATATTAAGAGCAGACCAGAATAATTTAAAGCGTACATCTCCACGATCAGTCATCTTCCACATATTCCTGTTTGGGTACACAGAGCTTAAGAAATTAAACAAACTCGCCAATTGAGAGGTTGATAATAATCACACATTTTAAATACTGAACATGAGTTAATGACCTATTTTGAGTCAAAAACATTCTACATAAAAATCAGTTTAAGTTCATAAATATTTCATTTTTGAAAGTTCAAGACTTGAAGAGCGATGATATTCACACATCTAATATAGTACCACAAGAAACTAAAATAAAGAAAACTATCAGGAAGTCAAACATAAAATTAGAAATAAAACAGGTTCGTTGATTGAGACATACACAATGCATTAAATATCGGGTTACAAGTGAGAAATTCTAACTAGTCTTCAGAAAACAAACAATACATAGCTAAATCACAATTCGGCGATAAGTTAATAACAATTTACTTCTCCTCACACCACTCATTCTCCTTCCTGACCTGTTCTTCTTCCGAAGCCGTAAAATCATTTTTGATGTTGAAAGTTTTACGGATTTCTTCTGGAGCTTTGCCTTTGATCATATTCGCTACAGTCTTGCAAGTGACATCCAGAAGGCCTTTAATATCTAAATAATTGGCTGCCAAGATCAACTCGAACAAAGTTCCCTGATCGACTTTCAGAAAGTCTGCGTCCCATGAAGATATATCATCAGTACGTTTCTCCTTGTTCTCATCATCCTCAGGTGGCGGAGGATCATCTTTGTGATAAGTAGCCCACTGTATCACTTTTTTAAGTATCGCGGAATTAACATTCGGCAATGGTACAATTTCTTCTTCGGCCTCGTCCATACCAAGATCTTCCAACATGGTTTTAATCGTCACTGAGCATTTTGCTATTTCCACGTCAACTTCGAATGTTTCACCATCAGAAGACTGCAACTTTAAAGTCGGCATCTAAAAACATAAAAAGAATTCGCATTTAGCAAGCTCATGCAACTTTCGAAAAAAATCACTCAACTATCAACGTCAGATGAGCAGAAATTATTTAATTTATGCAAAAGTTACTTACAGTGTGCAATTTGTAGGACGCAAATAATTTATTCAAGATGTTTTAATACGTAGAAGTAGCAGATCGTCAGAGAAATCAAAATACAAATTTTATAAACAATGGCGATCGAATACAGTGGAATACAGTGGCTTCGTTTGGTTTCAGTGTTGCCAACCCCACATATGCAACCCCAGTCGTAGATATTTCGGAAGCTTGGTTGCCAAATTTCGGTAGATTCGGTTTTAAACAGGAAAATAATGAGTAGGAATTTTAAATAAAGCCATCGCCGCAAATATGCCGCCGAATCGCGGCGCACGGCGGCTTCGTTTTGTTTCTAGGTTTTTTGGATAACTAAAATGTACCGCTGCATTAAAATGATACCATACAGGTTCCCAAAGAAGAAAGGAAAAACGCAAAGGCGTTACGAATTATGATCTGTGCGCAATTTCCGGTTATTTCTTAATTGTATAATGAAAAAATGAAATTTCGGTAGAATTATGTATCATTTTGGTAGATCGGTAGATAACATATAAAATCGGTAGATCTACCGAAATTTCGGTAGGGTTTGCAACACTGCTTGGTTTTCAGTTTCCACCACACTTTTGACAGAGTTGACAGCAGTAGCTTACGCGCAAGCGCAGATAAGTTCTATAACCGTAGACGACATAAATAACAAATAAGCAACAACCCAGGTGTGTAAACTCGAATAATTCGGGACCTAAGTGCCTCCGTCATACGTCAGATTTTCATTCCAAACAAAACAAAAGCACGTGCCATTTGACGTTTATCGATATTATTTACAACGTCTTAAACTAGTTATTGCAATATAATTATAGACGTTTTGCAGTGAAAACAGTTTATTTTCAATTTGTGTGTTGGGCTTACGCGTAAAAACTTGAAAACAACTATATGTAATTATAATTATATTTCAGAGGTTAGGTTAAAACGTCAGAAAGCACGTGGCTTTGTTTTGTTTGGAATGAAAATCTGACGTTTGTGACGCGCCACTTATCTCCCGAATATGGCCATCTCTAGAGGGATTCATAGTTGTGGAGCGTGTTACATTAGTTTTTATGGTTTCTTGTTATTCTCTTTTTCGTGAAGTGAAGATAGATAAATTATTGCGATTACATGAAGGCCTCACATGTGGCGGCAATCCAAAAAGTAGTTCAATTATTCAATAAATTCATAGATAAGAAAAAGGCAGAAATACATATGCATTATCCATAAATATTTGAGATTGATCGGCTTTATTGGTCTCGTGAAATAAATTGGCAAGGTAAAAATAAATATACATAGTTCTTTTATCGACGTTTCAGTGCAGTGAAAGAATTTGTTTTTTAATGAAGTGACAACACACTTTTGTAATTAGTGGTGGGCATAAACCAAACATGTTTGGTTTATGGTGGTGGGCTAGAATCGAATACTGCCATATTTTGATTCTGCCCATCTCTATTTGTTATGAATCTGACTCATGGCATAAATCGGCTCACAACGCAGAAAATAGGCAATTTGGAAAAAAGAACGCTACCACAAGTAAAAAACACTTATTAATAGTTTTATTTATTCAATTCAATTGATAAAAATATATATTTGTATAGTTTCACGCTCAGCAAGTTAACTTAAAAATTACATACCTACACTAAAAGAGAATATACAAAGTGTTCTATAAAACATATTTACAAAAATTCTTCACACCAGTCATTTAAACATTGGAAACAATCGGCAGATTGTTTTGCGTTTGCCTGACAAGTGTCCCTCATCCATTCCTGGAACAGTTCCTGGTTTTTCTTCAGCACCAGGTATTGACCCAACACAACATACGCCTACAAGAAAAATCAAAGAGCTGTCTCTGTAAACAAAAAATACCCTATTTTACCTTGTCGAAGCCTGCTGCAGCTAATCTCTTCCCCAAAACTTCGCCTACACCGGCCAAATCTGTAACGAGCTTTTCGCCCATAGGCTCGACCACAAAATTGCGGTGTTTTTGCGATGTACTTGACATTTTTTGTACTTATGCTTGGCTAATATTCGAAAAACAAATAGCTTACAAACACAACCTCAAAACAACGTTCTGGTCTTCTTCTAGGTCGCATGCGCTATGGAATTAGGCTCATAGGGTAGAACCGCCAACATATAGAAATTAAATTTCCTTTCAACAGTTTTAAAAAAAAATTATAAGGTAATGCTATCATAAAGTTTACTGCAAAAATCTATAACTTTTGCAGATACATTTGATTCATATGTACAAAGCATATCAAATTTTCCATATTCTCTGACCTGTGACCTCTGAGTCCCTGCCATACTTGGTAACTTTTGTGTTCAATATTGGAGCAATTATGAACTGGTTAGTATACAGGACCGAGCTAAGCCATCAAACTGACCCGGCGTATTCATGCTACTGGGGCTCTTAGACAGGTGAAATAATAATATTATTGTCATTTTTGTGACCTTGAACGAAAAATTTAAGAAAAGGTTGTTGAACATTTTTTGGCTATGGATTGAAGAATTTTTTTTTTACAAATACAAGCAATTAAAATTCAGCAGAGGAAGTAAATGCTAGATAGTCAAGTAGGCGTGGCTTATCTTACTAATAGTTTTGTTACGCCACTTTTAAGCCTTCTAGTGTTTTTTGACACAGTAGGATAACAGCTGCTTAGTTGGGCGAGGATTATTTTTTGCATTTACATGTAAACGAAACAAGCAATCAACGCAATAAAGATGACTGTCTGACGTGACTTCGTTACATCGAACATAGCACGCTGTTTGTGATCACAAACTCTTTTATTTCTTCATATTTTAAAACTATTTCCTTGCCTATGCACGCACTCAATCTATAACTGACATAATCGTTCTGAAATCCCGAAATGCTGTACTAAAAATTCGCCGAAATCTGGGGTGAACATTATTTATTTTTCTTTCAGTTGGCAGTCCGGCCCTGGTCTGTTCTGTGGTCAGCAATCAAGGTGAAATTTGACAAGCAAGTGTCAGGGGTGCATATCTCAATTTTCTGATAAAATTTGAAAATATTATCTGTAACAGATATAAGTGTGATAAGTCAATTATATTTATAGACAATTTTTAGAAATTTTAATGCATTTTTGTTGGGCTTCGTAAGTCATGATACTTATACATATTTGTGGTATATTGTTAATACTTATGGTGCTTTCAGATATTCGTGAAGAGTTCTTCAAAGAAAATTCTCGCATGGAAATATGTAGTGCGATTATTAGTTCCAATGGGCTTTTATATTGTCGTATAAAACTTAATCGATAGAAAGTTAGGTTAGGTACAGACGTAAGCGACAAAAAGATAAGATAACTGCCCATTCAAAAACTACCATATTGTTAAATCAGCAAAAATGTCTCAAAAGCAAGTACAAAGTATCAATGAAGCAGATTTAAAAGATCTGAAAGAACGAATGAAATTAATAGCTGATGCCGATCCTTCCCAATATCACAATGAATTCTCTCTAAGAAGGTATTTAAAGGCTTTTAAGACGGCAGATAATGCTTTTCAGGTATGCAAATTAAATGTTACTTGTAAATATTAATTAAGGTTCGTCATCTTGTAGGCAATTTTAAAAACAAATAAATGGCGGAAGGAATACGGAGTTGCAGAATTAAGTTTAGATATGCCAGAAATAAAAAAGCATATGGTAGCTAATAAGGCAAGAGTTTTGAGGCATAGAGATATGCAAGGGCGACCTGTTGTTTATATACCTGCAAAGAATCATAGTGCAACTGATAGAGATATAAATGAGCTTACGAAGTTTATAGTTTACTGCTTAGTAAGTTTTTTGTCTTATAGTCACGTAGGATAATTGTAACTGACATTTGCAATCTTTTTTTATTTAACATTTTTGTTTGGCCTCGGAAGTTTTAAGTCCTTTCGTTTATTTGTTTTCAGGAGGAAGCTTGTAAAAAGTGTTTCGAAGAAGTGGTCGACAATTTGTGTATTGTGTTCGATTTAAAAGATTTTGGGTTGAATTGTATGGATTATCAAGTTTTAAAGAATCTCATATGGCTGTTGGGAAAGCATTATCCTGAAAGGTTGGGGGTGTGCCTCATAATCAATGCCCCAGCATTGTTTTCTGGATGCTGGGCCATCATAAAAGGATGGTATGATTTTTTGAAATTTTCTTACCGTTAGTTTTATATCTACTGCTCATTCTCATTACTGAGTGATAATTAATTTTTTGCGGCGGTATTGGAACACCAAATTTTGAATGCCTCTGTTTCTTTAGGTTAGATGAAAATACTTCAAGCAAAGTTACGTTTGTCAATTCAGAAGAAGAGTTATGCAGCTACCTCATACCAGACATTTTACCTACTGATATATAATAAATGTTGGCATCTATTTATGTCGAAACAAATTGCCATTGCTTTAATAATTTAATTTTAGATATAAATAAAAGTGGTACATATCTTGTGGTTTACAACATTTATACCGAAAGCACGAACTTACTATCTCGCTGTATGGAACAAGAAATATTTCTAGCAATTTTTCTAAATTACTAATAATGGATTTGTCGTGTTATTTAATGCAACACTTCTTGCTTTCATATAAATTAGTAACACCTGCATTATAAGTACTCCGAGAAAAAGTAATAAATAAAAAGAAAAAAAGGTTACTTTAAACAATTGCTGTGAAAATCAATAGTTTATTATCATTAATTTATTTGAAGAAAAACAATCTCGCCAAACCGGAAATTTCAGTCAAGTGGAGAATTTTCTAACAGAAAACAATTATAGCAAGCTATCTATTGAAACACATATTTTGTTAATGTAAAAAACAAAAAAATGTCATGTGAAGTACAATTTTTGTGCAATATTTTCAATCATTTAGATCTTTTACATCGTTTCTTGTTTGTTTTTATTTATTCATGTAATTTTATTGCAGGGCCTTATTCTAGTGTCAGATTCATTTTATTTGTATATTATACTTTCATTTATTGAATATGGTCCTAGAAAAATAACATTATCGTTCGATAATAAACGTATTTTGTTGTAAGTTGTATTATTTGACAGTGATTAGCCCAAAAACAATAGGGGACATAAGTGACTCCGTAATAAGTTAGATTTTCATTCCAAACAAAACAAAAGCACGTGCCATTTGATGTTTATCAATATTATTTACGTCTTAAACTAGTTTTGCAATATAATTATAGACGTTTTGCAGTGAAAACAGTTTATTTTCAATTTGTGTGTTGGGCTTACGTGTAAAAACTTGAAAACAACTATAATTATATTTCAGAGGTTAGGTTAAAACGTCAGAAAGCACGTGGCTTTGTTTTGTTTGGAATGAAAATCTGACGTTTGTGACGCGCCACTTATGTGGTCCATTCAAAATGTCCTTGGAAAATGGAAAGTACTACAAATACTACAAAATTTTGATCTCATGTTTGGATCTTTGCATTTTCTTCGTCCAAATTATAATAAAAATTTGCTGAATGGGCAACTGGATGACTTTCTTGGTTTGAAATATTGAAAATTTGTACTGGGCATATTTATTTTATTTCTAACATAAAAGACGTGCCTTTTTCTACCTAATTTTGTCGTGTTAACGTCGTCTCTCTTTTGACAAAAAGTTAAAATGATTTTTTTGACGTACCGTACTAATTAAATTCCATGAAATTTAAACGTCAAATCACTTTGTCATTTGAATTTTTATTTTGCGTACGCGAATAAACATCAATTGTCGCTATTCAAGTTTTGCCGAGGAATTTCTAAACAAACTGCACGTACATATTTTAAAATATTCCTAAGAATATCTCAACTTGCCAACTCGATGCGCACCCCCCTAAAAGATTTAATTTTTTTGTATCGTATCCATTTTTGTGTGCTTCAAACTAGGATGGAAAATATTTTCTTGTCGCACGCATGTTTTCAGCGATATTAAAGTGTATATTGGTATCTATCGAAATAGAACGTCTTTGATTTAAACTCTGTGATTAGTAGTATACATTAGAGCACTTATAAATACGAGACCTTAATAGTAGCTCCCGGTTGCATACAATACGCATGCGCACGCATTTTGGAAGTGTAAGAAACTAAAGCTGAGAGAACGCATTTTTGAAACAGACCATTTAATTGCCCTCTCGCACCAGACACACGTATTTTTTGGAACAAAGATGATGTAAAAATAAGCAAAATATATCAATCCCCTACGGGATCAGAACTCGTCTAGCCATAGGAGACCAACACGGCAGTTCTGTACGATACCCGAACACCCACCGTGATCGTTGGTGATGTATTCCAATAACGAATTACTTAAACGTCATTTTACTGATTAGTGTAATGGTCACGCCGCATGCGTATTGTATGCAACCGGGAGCTACTTTTAGTATCTTTTCTAGATGATCGACCGCCATTTTGTGTCCTACTGACAGCTTTTACCCAAGTAAACTAGATTTCTAGGAGACTAGGAGCATTATCAGATCCAAATAAATTTTCGTTAATTTACATTATAGGTACATATATAATTTTCATGGAGTAATTATGATTTATTAAGCTGTAATGTACAAGGTGTCCCAAACTGGACGTGTTCTTATGGGAACACCCCTTATTTTAATAGATAGAAAAAAATTAACCAAGGTGTCCGGAGCTCAAATTTAATGAGAAAACCACTGGCGCAAACAAAACTTTGCTATCTCTTATCGTTTGGCCGCTAGAGGGCGATTCTCAAATTTCGTCGATTTCTTTTATGTCCTATAACTTGTTTATTAATAAAGATAATTAATTTTGGTAAAAACTTTCTTAAGGCACTTTTTTCCGTAAAATCCATTGCAATATTCAGTTTTTTACAGGGCGTTTAGATTTTCGTGCACAACCCCAAACTCATTTTTTTATATAGATCACCCTATATATTATGAGATTTTTGAAAAGCTCGTAAAATTTCCTAAATTTTGATGTATCACTTGTCATGTTTATCTTAAAAACCATTAGCAACATTTAAAGAATTATTAATTTAATATAATAACTATAATGAGTAATCTTTTCATGAAACATTAGATCTGTGGTTAATCATAACATGTTAGCATCCTATGTCATTTTATTAGTCATGGCAATCTTGATTTCTGTAGGCACAATATTTTAATTTTTAAATCGTAATGTTGCTAATGGTTTTTAAGATAAACATGACAAGTGATACATCAAAATTTACAAAATTTTACGAGCTTTTCAAAAATCTCATAATATATAGGGTGGTATATATAAAAAAAATGAGTTTGGGGTGGTGCACGAAAATCTAAACGCCCTGTAAAAAAACTGCCTATTGCAATGGATTTTACGGCAAAAAGTGCCTTAAGAAAGTTTTTACCAAAATGAAAATAAACAAGTTATAGGACATAAAAGAAATCGACGAAATTTGAGAATCGTCCTCTAGCGGCCAAACGATAAGAGATAGCAAAGTTTTGTTTGCGCCAGTGGTTTTCTCATTAAATTTGAGCTCCGGACACCTTAATTTTTTTCTATCTCTTCAACTAAGGGTGTTCCCATAAGAACGCGTCCAGTTTGGGACACCTTGTACTGTACTAAGACGTTTATACATTCGAACTAAAAAAATAATATAAAAAATTCGTAAATGTGTACGCGCTTTTTGCTTCACATTTTATTTCGAAATTTATCGTACAATTTTTTGTTAGTTGTCTTACGTATTTTAATAATTTAATCTAAAAAAATAAACGAGCTTTGACTTTCGAACGCCTGTTGCAAATTCGCACAAAGCTGGAACCAATATGGCGGTCGATCTTGCTCGGTACTTGCAGTTGCCTTAGTCTAAATGTATACGTCAGCTGTCCTGATATCGCTTATGACGTTTGCAACACCTTTGCTTGTTGTTGTGGTAACAGCGTTTATTTATATCCCAACTAGGTTTTGCCAAGTAGGCCACTTTCACGCGCTTTAATAAACTTCATTCCATAGAAACAACAGGCTTGGCGCAGTACCGAAAGGTGCGAGCACTTTCAAGACGCGAGGGCAGTTTTTGTTCGAATCCAAGCGGGTCCTTTTTCTTTTTTCTTCTAAAGCTTGTTGTAATTTACAGAATTTTGCATTCTATGTGTTGTCTGGTGGGAGGTCACCAAATGTATTTGTTTAAAGCAAAATCCGCGATTACTAATGAAAACAAGGGAATAATAGCATTGGCAAAACCTACTTGGGATATAAATAAACGCGTAGCGACATCTGGAACTGACTTGAACTAAAAATTGAATGACAAATGTGATGTAGCTGAAATGTCTCGCGTTTTAATTGGTTTTGGCGCAATTTACGTCATTGAGTAATGGCGCGCGAGCGAAAAAATTTATTTGAAAAAGTTGATCTTTGGAAGCGTTTTAAGCAATTATTTTTTATAAGACGTAATGTGTTAAGTTGGTGTTTACTACGATATTAAAAGAAAAAATCCCACAAATTTAATTACCGTCCAGTTGCACATTGACTAGGGTGACCAGATCTCCAGTTTACAAAACGGGGACACAAACACGACCCCCCCCCCACCTCGCTGGCAACTGGCTAATATTTTAATATTAACTTTCGAAGCACCTCTGGTTTTTGATGAAAAATTATTTTATGCAACCATACTTAATTATTAAAAAAATAACACAACTCTATACATATTATATATTCAGGTCAGTTTATAACATACATAAAGTTCGCAACTAAAACAAAAACATATGAGATCACAACCAAAGTCCTAAGTAAAGTAAATAAAGTAAATAAATAAATATTTATATACAAGGTGTTACAAATTAGTAGGTCAAGCCGTTAACCACAGATTATCTGGCCGAAATTAATGGGACTGTTTTCGCAGCGTTTCCCGCCTTTTTTAAATTATATGGGTTTGTTCAAATTTGGAACGCATTTTTAAAAAAATAGCTCCATCACTTTATGTGCATACGTGCCAGGTAGGCCACCACAAAATTGTAGAGCTTTATTGTCGAAAATAAATTAGAAAGATGGGAAATTTGTTGTAACGGTCGGTTTTTGGTATTACACAATTTTCTAACTTTGCTCTTGAAAATAATGTTCTAAGATTTTGTGGTGTCCTACCTGGCTATTATGCACATAAAGTGATGGAGCTATTTTTTTTAAAATGCGTTCCAAATTTGAACAAACCCATATAATTTAAAAAAGGCGGGAAACGCTGCGAAAACAGCCTTATGCCATTTTTCATTTAGGCTTCTTTCTTTCAAGATACAGGGTGTTAAAGTTAAAATTTAAAAAACGATTTTTATTAATAACTCCTTTGTTTTTTATGATATTCCGTTGAAATTTTGTACAACATTTTTTCATATACCGGCACAATGTTTGTGTAATTTTGATCAAAAAAGTCAGAGCGCGAACGGAGGAAACGGGGGGTAGTAATACCCATTGACCCCCCAACTTTTCCCTGCGCACGTCTATGGTTAAAGGGTATTGTTTTTTATAAGAAGCGTTCATTTCTTTAATTTTTTTCACTCTTGTAAAATTTTGATTTAGGGCTTGGTTTACGAGATATTGCAACCCATTTGACTATGTGTTGTTGATCCGCTCGCTGTTTAAATCTTCCAATTTTTCTTAGGTGATGAACTAAGCTCGAGAAAAATGTTCTTGGATGGATATGTTTCTGCATAACGTCTAATCTTCAGAAAAATGCCCTTGGATGGCATCGATTCCGACATGATCCTGCATAACGTCTAACAGCCAAATTAGCATTGGAAAGAAAGACAGGTAGGCGTTAAGTTGTCAAAATAATTATTAATAAAAAAGGTACCATCCAAGGGCAATTTTCTGAAGATTAGACGTTATGCAGGAACATATTCATCCAAGAACATTTTTCTCGCGCTTAGTTCGTCACCTAAGAAAAATTGGAAGATTTAAACAGCGAGCGGATCAACAACACATAGTCAAATGAGTTGCAATATCTCGTAAACCAAGCCCTAAATCAAAATTTTACAAGAGTGAAAAAATTTAAAGAAATGGACGCTTGTTTATAAAAAACAATACCTTTGAAACATAGACGTGCGCAGGGAAAAGTTGGGGGGTCAATGGGTATTATGACCCCCCTTTCCTCCGTTGGCCCATGGATATTTTTGATCAAAATTACACAAACATTGTGCAGGTATATGAAAAAACATTGCACAAAATTTCAACTGAATATCGTAAAAAACAGAGGAGTTATTAATAAAAATAGGTTTTTAAATTTTAACTTTAACACCCTGTATCTTGAAAGAGAGAAGCCTAAATGAAAAATGGCATAAGGAAAGTCTCATTATTTTCGGCCAGATAATCTGTGGTTAACGGCTTGACCTACTAATTTGTAACACCTTGTATATTAAATCCAACTTTGTGCTTTGATTTCACCGAGACTGACTGGACTAAAATCTAAAACAACTTTATAAAAAATTTGCCTACCTTCCTTGTTTCTTCAAATAACGCACAATAACAATACGCTAGAGCAAAATCAAGTTAAGGTACCTATGTTTTACCTAAATGAAGAAAAAAACTAAACGGAATCTTACCAGCACCTCCACGTCGGCATTCGGCACTCACACTTTGGCAATCAGCAGCCGACTGACTGTTGAAGTTGAATGTTGATGAATTGAGTAATCGTATTTTTACAAATTTTAGAAGTAGCTGACGCGTAGGTCACGTGTGTTGGAAGAAGTTAATTCACATAAAAATAAAACAATACAAAACCGGGACAAATTAACGTCCCGATGTTTTTTCTCGGGACGTGGGGACAATTTGCTAAAAACCGGGACAATCCCGGAAAACCGGGACGTCTGGTCACCCTAACATTGAATGCACATTGCTAGGGTTATTTTTGTTCTTATAAACAAATAACAAGAATGTGTTGAATATTTATAAGTGTATATTTGATTGAGTGACTGACACACAGAATACTAGAAATATTTTATAAAAAAAATGAAGCTGGTAAAATATGAAAATTTAATTATTAATACAATAATACATTAAAAACGTGAAACAAAAACAATAAGTTACATGGAATATTCACTTTCAATGCCTAATGAGTAAGCACATAATCTGGCCAGCAATCCCGACATCTGAACTAAAGTGCACAAACCATCAACAATTCGTAAATTTGTTAAGCCAATTTCCTAAAACAAAGATCGTATAGTATAGCGAGAAAAATTTTGGTTATAAAGTCAAAGGAACTCTTATAAGTCGCATCTGACGTCATACAATCATCTGAATTTAAGAAACGCAAAATTGGACTTTTGTTTAAATCGCTGCATTTAACGTGTCATTAATAGCACGATAGTCGCGACATAAGAGTGCCGTTAACTATAGTTTAATCGCACCTTTAAAAAATTCAGTTTGACAACTTCATCCAAATCCATAGTTTTGCAAACTTTGAATATATTTTTGATGATATCCTCAGCTGCGTAACCTAAACTCCACAAATGCTCCATAATCTGAAGGAAACAAATGTAAAACAAAGCAAATAGGAGCTACAACATACTGCAGCTTTTTCAAACTCTAACAAAATGTTTGACAACATGTATTTTATAAATCCGGTAAGGAATCGTTAGATATCGTCCAGAATAAACACTATCCGAGTATTTGGTTAAAAGAAAAATTCAGGACAACATAGTTTCAATATTGTTTATCGCACTTATAAGCAACCTAGGTTCGCTATTGGCCTGTATTAATTTATTGATATAAAATAGGCTTTTGGGGGGAAGAACTAGAACAAATAATACCTTATATGCTTTCCTAATGTTACCCTCTGTACATTTTATCAACATATCCTTGATTAAAAGAGGATGTGGCTCATCACAAACTTTAAAAACATTTTCCGAATTGACTATTGAAAAACCATCGTGCGTGGACTGTAAATTATTAAGAGCTTGCCTCATATCTCCCTGAGCAGTAAATACTATCGCCTCTAGTCCATCTTCTGTAAAAGACACCTACATAAAACAAAAAAATATAATTCTCACGCCCTTTACAAAAAAGAAAAATAAAACTTACGTCTTCCTTTTGACAAATCTGTTGTACTCTAGCTAAAACCTGAGCATCGCTAAGTTTTGAGTAACGCAAAATAGCGCAACGTGACTGAATAGGTTCAATAACTTTATCACTGTAGTTACAAGCTAAAGCAAACCTGGTTGTGTTGCTGTACATTTCCATCGTTCGCCTCAAAGCTTGTTGCGCCCCATCAGTCATACTTTTAAACGCCGCAATTAAAAATCAAAAATATACTATCAAAAATTGTAGATACCTATCAACTTCATCCAAAATGATAATTTTATGCCGTCCCGGGGGTAAAGTAACCTTCTGTTGAGCGAACATTTTAACCTTATTTCTTACAACGTCAATTCCCCGGTCATTTGAAGCATTTAATTCGAGAACAGCTTCTTTAAAAGAAGGACCTAACAGTATTCTTGCTAGACAAAGTATCGTAGTGGTTTTACCAACTCCAGGGGGACCCTAAATTTATTAAATACAATCGAAATACTACCAATTTGGAACTAACTTACTGCGATAATTATATTTGGTACATTTCCTTGTTGGGCGAAAATAGATAGGCGAGTTATGGTATCTTCGTTGCCCATTATATCCTCAAAAGTTTGGGGTCTGTATTTCTCAATCCTAGAAGATGATGAATAGTCGAGTATTATTTCTTTTTGAAAATTCAACTTCTGCTGTGTATCTTACCATGGTAAATTCGACTTCCTCTCGCTATTTTGTTGATGCGAAGAACCGGGTTGTGCTACAATTTCTTCGCTTGCCATTTTAGGCAACTTTTGATAATATTGTTGAATACAATTTCTTCCCTCCAAATTCTACAGGAAAGTAGGGTTAGAGTATGCTATCAAGATGTCAATGATGGGATGACCACGTAAAATGCAAGACCGATTCTGTCAACTACGCATGTGCCAAGAATGCATGAGGGTCTGCGAGGGTGTCTATACATTTAGCTAACTAGAGAGTAGGTAGTCTTCTATTCACAAAAGACAAGTTTAATTCTCATAGCATATTTAAAAATTCGCTGCGAGAGTTTTTATTGCTATTTTTTAACAAATTATCTACGTATAATGTCACAGGAAAGCCATTCTTTTGACAAAGAATATTCAGGTTTTGATCAAACAGAGCGAGCGGAGTGTTATCAGTAGTGCCAGCCCTAGTACATTGAAAATGCGACAGGACAGGATCTTTTAAACAATTAATATGTATGCATATGCATCTGTCTATTTTTTATTAAGTAATACATATTACAGAGCAAATAGTTCTATTTTCTCTTCATTGTAATATTGATATTTACGCAACTCTTGTCACCATTACCATGATCAACTTCCAATTTAACGTCAGTCGTTCCAACGGTAATACCTAGTTGATTTTTATATTTAGCGATACTTACTTTTTTGTCTTTCACGCAAGCATTTCTCTGAAACCAAAAGTTAGAAATTTAGGATCCATTTTCAAATCTGAAATGGAGTTCACTTACGGCTGATACGGGACATTTTCCGGTAACTCCAAATATTCCTACCAAAGCAGTAATTTCTGGTACTGTGTCATCTTCCAGGAGCTCGCATAAGTCTATATCGCCTTCCATAGGTGGCATGGGTGCTTTCGTCAATTTGTAATGACCCTGTAATGATCGTTTTTATCCGATAATATACGGCAAAGAAAAAAAAACTTGTGTGTGTCAGCTCCGACGCACGACTGGAGTTTACTCCTTACCAACGATTATTTTAACTTCAATCACTTGATAATAGGGTACACGCGAATGTCAGTTTTATACCCAAATGTGTATTTAACAGATGGTTTATGTTCGAAAATATCCAACTACATCAAAATATAAATTGTTTATAAATTCAGTAATTAAGTGACAATCTGCTAAACGTCGATCCCACTGGCAATGAAATAAATACTTTTCCTGGTGCTCGAATAGGCGTTGATTCACATTTCGGTACTAAGCAATATTTGGAGTATTTCATATTAGGTTTTTCCATATTAAATCAAAAGATTCAATAAATTTAGGAACGAACAAACACTGCAAATGCTGACTTTACAACGCCAACTGTCATATCTACTCTATGCCACTCTATTTTCACTATGTCCATGCTCTATGCAGTCAGACATAAACAGCCGTATCCATAAATACATACATAATTTCAATGTACGTAACGCGTTACTTTTAGGCTATAACTGAAAATCGATTCTTAAGGAGTAAACTCCAATAATGGTTTGTAAATTGTAACGTATTGCTTCGGTCATGGAAAGCAAAGTAAATATAAGAATTGCAGAAAATCATGAAAGTTGAAAACAATTTGATGTAAAAGAAAATCGGATGTTCCGTTTATTTCACAACTTTCAGGCAAATATTTAGGTAATACGTAGAAATGAATATCGATATCAAACTAATATTGGCATGTAGTGTAAGAGATACATTACCACTCAGTTTTTCCACAATTCGGTAATATCCGGTAATGCGCGATAATATTGAACTATTGAAGGAAGCTATTGTAAAGCACAAAATTTCAATATTCTAGTACATACCTGGGCTTGGGAAATTTTTTTGGAAACCACGGCGCAACCATTAACAACTATATTACAGTCTTTATCCAGAATGATTTTTATGTCTTTTATAGTGATTACATTTTTTGGAATACAATTTTTGATTGTGTTAACTTGCAGTGCGTAACCATTCTAAAGAAAATGATTAAAGGAGGGGAAATGTGAAAATCAATTTTTACTTACACAAGCTTGAGCTGTATCTATAACATATAAAACAAGAACACAAACCAACAAAACTGTGGTTGCAGTTCTCATGGTGATATTTGCAAAATTAACTTTTTTTATTTTGTTTCGTTTATATTTATAGCATTAATGAGTACATTATATACTAAACTAAGCGGAACGATTGTCAGTATGCAATTACGATCTGCTCGTCATTTGCAATTACACGTTAGCATTTAAGAACAATTAGATGACGCTTATAATTTAAATCTTTAATCAAAATTCGCGCTAATGGCATCTAATTCTATTGAGGTCTTTACAGAATGTTAAATATGTTTTTGTTGTTGTTTTTTGGAAGTTTCATGTGTTACAAGCAAACATTTAAATTCCTGGTGCTGCCTGAAGCAGGATAAAACCAAATTTTTGGAAATTGCTTAATAAAGCAATGAAAGACGTGACGAAAATTAAGCATTTTAGATAGTAAAATGATCACACTACAAGAAAATAACGGAAATCTGCGATTTCCAAATTTTCGCGATACTTTATTTTGGGCCCTCTTTTTCAAAAGGTTGAAAAAAACGTCAAGTTGGGGGAATACCTGTAAACGAAGAAAAATGTCAAACAGTTCTGTTCACACCAAGACAAGTAATTCCAGGAACTGTTCAGTATAACAAAATTGTCATTCCCTGGTCTGAAGAATCCAATTACCTGGGCATCATCTTTGTCAGGAAACTATACTTCAAGTCCCACTCCATCCATGCCAAGCACCAAGGCACTACTGCCATCAATGGCCTCTACCGATTACTGAATGGCAGTAAACTCGATCTTCGCACCAAAAGAAAACTTTACCTCATGATTATTAGACCAGCACTGACTTATGGCATTGCATCATGAGGCCATACTGCCAAATCCAACCTCAATAATGTCCAGGTAATCCGGAGCAAGATATTAAGGATAATAACTGAGGGCCCCTGGTTCATTCGAAAAGAGCAACTACGCCAAGATCTAGAAATCCCTACCATACGACAGTTTGCCACGCATGTCACCAGAAAAGCCTTCGCCTGTGCTGAAGACCCCACAAACCCTGTAATCCGGCAAGCAGTTAACTACACAGAAGAAGATATCTTGCAATCCTGCAAGAGACCCCGTCTCATGCTGCGGGAAAATTAACAGGAAACCGTATCAGACATGCAGCAAAAGGGACAAACATAAACAAGCACTTATTAGAACTTCGATATTTTCAGAGCAGAGTAGGTTAGAAGTATTTTTTAGTACTACTGAGGGTGGCAACTTAGGGGTCGATTCTGTAACTAATCGTTTACGGACGACAATTTTTACATAACGACATTGTTTGAACGACTATCTGAACGACTTTTTTGAGAGGTACATTCTGTATCCAAGTCGTTATGATATCGATCTTGAACATGAAGCAACGACAAAATTTGACGTATACTATTACGGTTGGTAATAAATTTGACAAATCACATACGTCATTGATTAATATGTGGTTAACAGTTTCCTTCATCTTTGCGTTTCGTCAGCATTTGTGCGGGTCCCAAACGATCCAGCAAATGATTCCGTTTACAAGTATTTTACCTCAATATTTGTGACCAGGAAAGCGATGGTTCGATTCTCGAAATTATTTTGTTGCGTTTACCTGTAATAAATTAATTTTTAATCCGAAAAAAGAGAGGGTACCATGGCTAGTAATATATCCGGTGGGAGGTCACGTAAAACAGTTTTATCCATTGAAAAACTTTTGTTTATTCAACTAGTTTGCTAAACCGCTTGGAATCCGCACAAATACAGTCCTTTATAATACGACCACTAAACGAAATTTATTTTTCAAGTTAATTGCAAACAAATATACCATTCAGAGAAAATAAATTTGATAGAAGTGACTATGAATTCTTAATAAGTTAACCCCACACTCCGAAGATGCTGACGTTGTCAGCGAAACACGTATCGAGTTTAATTACTGTGTCACTGTCTTTTGGCGTGTGGGGTTAACTTATTAAGAATTCATAGTGAATTTACGTCAAGTTCTTGATCCATCCACTGTCTGTTTGATAGAAGTGATCCTGACATTATTATTGAAAATTTTGCTTTTGAGTCATTCATTGAGAATAAATCATAGAAGTTCTTCATTTGACAAATTCATTTCATACGTTTACGTGCCACAATAATTGTATTGCCAAGACACCTACCTGCCTAAACTCAAAAGTCGAATTGTCGTTTACATACGACAGCGAATATGGTGTCGCTGAATAACGACAAAATGTAGTCGTTAACGTACGATGGTCGTTTATTACAGAATACGGAAAATCGTTGCGATGTCGTTCAAAGGCGACAATCGGTAGTGAACGATGTCGTTGGTGCTTACAGAATCGACCCCTAACGACTACAATTTGTCGTTATTCAGCGACGCCATATTCGCTGTCGTATGTAAACGATAATTCTACTTTTTGGTAAGCAGGTAGTTGTTTTGATAACACAATTATTGTGGCACGTACACGTATGAAATGAATTTATCAAATAATGAACATGCATGGTTTATTCTCAATTAATTGCGACTCAGGAAAGCAAAATTTTCAACAATAAGTAATGTCAGGATCACTTCCATCAAATTAATTTTTCCTGAATGGTATATTTGTTTGCAATTCACTTAAATAAATTTCGTACTGCTATCCAGTGGTTTTTTGATGACCTCTTGGACATAAAGAAGAATAGAAACTATTCGGTTTGTTTGTCCACAGCAACTGTGCATATTATGATTTCACTCCCGTTGGATCTCATCAGTACGCCGCAGCTGGTGTGCAAACACACTCTCGTCAAGGATTTGTTCTCTAGTTCAATCCCTGTCGGGGTACTTGTCCGGGGAGTAGTTATTTGAGCAAGTTCGAGTCGATTTTCTATCTCTTGGACCTAATACAACTAACCGTAATATCACAAATTGAATTAATAATGGACTTAGCAGGTAAACAAAAAACAATAAGCTGTCGAAACGCAACGATGTAGGAATTAGTTAACCACAAATTAATCAACGACGTATGTGATGTGTCAAATTTATTGCCAACTTTAATAGTATACGTCAAATTTTGTCGTTGCTTTATGCTCAAGATCGATATCATAACGACTTGGATACAGAATGTACCTCTAAAAAAAGTCGTTCAGATAGTCGTTCAAACAATGTCGTTATGTAAATATTGTCGTCCGTAAACGATTAGTTACAGAATCGACCCCTTAATAGCCGAAATACGTATTCAGTGTTTCATAATTTGTGTGGTTAGAGGCCTGCTTGATTTTTGAATTAAAGATAGAATAGTCAAAGGAGTTACAAAGCAATATTTATTTTCAAACAGTAGAACACAAGATTTAATAAATGAAAATATAGATACAGTGTGCCAGGTATTTCACTATTTTATCTTGTATGTAAGCGTCACATACCAATGAACAATAAAGATCCTGCTGTTATCTTGCGAAACTTCAAGTATAATCCTGTATCGACCACCAGGGATAAACGGTGGTAACATCGAATCATCGATTGTTAAATAATGCATATAGTAGTATCCCTAAAATAAATCAGCATGGAAGGGATATGGTTTCCTGCTTCAGATATTACTTACGGGCTGTATGGGACACTGGGTTACATTAGAATAATTAAACACAAATCCTAAATCCAATTCGTGAACTGTTATCGTTTTTGACAGTATTGAACAAACAGGTGCTGCAAAGTCTACTGGTCCTGGCTTATATTCGTTGTTGACCATCCTCTCTGCATTGATTTTGATCTTCATATGTTAAAAATAACAAATTATATTATTAGCAAATAAATAAGCAATAGGTACTTCAAGGGAGCACTATCAATATCTACTTCTTTACGTTCCTGCTCACGTTTTATGATCGTCGGTTGCTCTTCGAACAAATTATATACATATTACTATTCTGTCCTTCTGTTTCATGCTCAATTCGACCTGAATTTTTTTGAAGGTGATAAATATTTCTTGTATATAGAACATTTATTGCTACCTAATAATGGTAATACATACCTTACAACATTAACTACTGATACTTACCATGAGATTTTCGGTCAGTTCTTGTTTTAGATGAAAACTTAAATTTCCACATGCGAATGTTCTGTTGTATTTGAAGAATTTAAAAGAATAATCCCCCCATGAATAGTTGAATTGAAGAAGTTCTCCATAATCACAAGTAAGTACATAATCATCTTGCTGAGGAATATAGGGAATTAAATTAAAAACACGAGAACGACTTGAAGGTGGTTTTTACTTACTGTATTGGTAGTATAGCCGAAGAAAATTGCTAAAAGAAAGAAGCAAACGCAGTACGTCTGCGCAGCTGTCATCCTGAAGCAAGTGAATAAGTCCCTCCGAGGACGAGGGTTTTAAATAGGTAGGTACCTACCAGATACCTACACATGATGTTTGATCGAGTGTTCGATAATATGTTCTAAATTATAGGTTTATAATAATAGTTTAGATTTAGATGTATTGAAAATGATCAAGCGATGATCTACTAAATACATCTAAATGAGGCATTCAGAGTAACAAGTCTGTCATAAAAAATTCACAGACCTCGCATCTTACGCAAGTATCATAGGCGTATTGAAAATACCGACACAACTGCTCGGTTTCTAAGATGTCCAACAAAAGTGATCTGTGCCGTTTCAAGTTGGTATATTATTGATACAATAAAATAAAAGAAATGATTTGTGACAAGCACAAGGCACATAGTCAAACTGACGCAATACGTAACAAAATATTAACGCATCCGTTTTGTACTGTTTGGACTTTTATTGCAACACGATATCCCTCTTAAACGGTACTCTCGCTCGCCGTACCTTGGTTTACATCTGGCTAGCGCTCTCCATCCAATATTATTATTAGCGGCCTCGACTGCGCGCGTCGCCGACAGAATCTGTCGCGTGTCGACCATTTTTCGTAAGATGAGTCCCATATACACGCGCCCAGAAGTATTTTCAATACTAAAATAAGAAGCATGCATGGCATGTATTAGAAGCGTGCTTGTTCAAGGTGTCGATTACAGCAGCTTTATTTAAGAATAAATAAATAAATAAATAAATAAGGGATAAATAAAGAATAAAGCCACTGTAGTGTCAATGAGTAACGTAGGGCTAGACGAAAATTCAGCCGGAAGATCAACCTAGCCTAGCGCAGCGCGCGGACACTAATTTATTGTTACACAGATAGTGTTTCACGAGAGTCGTGTAAATTTCTTGCTCTTGCATGCAATTTCTCGCAAGAGAAAGAAAAGATTTTGTTTTCCAAGAGCAAGACAAGACAAGAATTAAAATTGCAAGACGCAAGACAAGATCTTGGAAATTTTTGCAAGAATCTTGCATTTTTATTGTACTTATCATATACTCTTTAAATTAGTTTTTATTTTTTATACCTACCTACGTATTTAGACGAACGACCCGGAACTTTGGTATTGATATTTGTACAGTGTGTTCCAATTGAAAACACCCCGATATCGCCTTTATTTTCAAATGAATATACATATTTAATTTTTTACCAGCTATACATATCACCCTAAGCTGCATTTTCACAATTTACAAATTTTTAATTGCTGTAAAGGCCATCTACGATCGAAAGAAAATTGCAAAATTCAGTAATTTATATTTGCGATTTCCTTAGCAAAAGGTTTTGTGAAGAAAAATTGTTCAGTGTCTATAAAGCCAGAATACCAAATTTTACGTTCTTAGTACCACATTTTTAACAACCGACTATTTTGATAAGCGGCAAGAGTGCCATGAGATACATCACATTATTATGTATTACAAAAAATTTAAAAATTCGAATTTTTCATGTTTAATATCATAAAGGCCTCGCCACATAGGCCATGCTATGCTATGCCAATGTAAAACACAGAAGTGGAATTCAAATGGAAGTGTCCACATTGTTCATGTTTAATAGTATATTATACACGAGTTTATAATAAATGCTATTATTACCGAGGATGAAGTTTACAACACGAGCGAGTGAAACGAGCAAGTTTTGCAATCATCCGAGGTAATAATAGCATTATTATAACGAGTTGTATACTATACTTTGTTCACGACTATCAAAACAGATTCCGATAAGGAATTTACTTTCTTTTCCCTTCTTCAATGTAAGAAAGATTCATACATACGCTGTCAGGTATAATTTTCTTGATTTTTCGGGCAATGAATCTAATGAGGCAATTTCTGCAGATTCTTTTTATGGTGATGGTGTTAAAGAAACCTCGTTTTCACTCTCACTACTCATTATATCTTCTTTTTTAGAATATGCATTTCAAATTACAGGCAAACCATGCTGATTTGACGTTTCAATTTGAGCTGACACATCGCGATCGCGGCCTACTAAATAAATTTTAAAAAGAGTCAAAGCGAAGTTCTTATTGGTGTAGTGAATAATATACATTAATCACTGCAGTGATTAATGTATTTAATTATGATTGAAGAAACACAAGTATAAAGAGTATATTATAAGATAGTCGTAGACAAAGTAATTTACATTGCAACGAAGTCGACCTCTGTGCTGTTTCTATGGATACGTTTCCATGGAAATAAGTTACTTGACACTCGCCGTCCGAATGTGAAAATTATTTTTGGGAATAGTTTTTTTCCGTTTTTTCGTTGTTCGTAATTATTCTTATTCAAATATCACGCAAAATGAACCCCAAAGCAATGGTATGAACATCACCCATTATTTAAATTTATGAATATTGACAGCTGCCAATTGACAAAAATAAGTTTTCAAACAAATAACTATGGTTACCCAAATTTACATAGCATGTCCTATGTCCTATGTGTACAGCTCTGTGCTGCGCCATTCTAAATTTAATTTAGCATGGCATGGCATGGCCTATGTGGCGAGCGCTTTATTGTATTACTTAAGAGCCAAGTCTCCCTGCTGCATTTTCGAGCGATTCAGACGTTCGCGCCTTTACAAACTGTACTGGTATTTATTGATATTTTGCTTTCTAATTTTGCAAGTATATACAGAAATCATAAGAGCCAAGTATCCGATCGCGAACATCAAGAATTTTTTGCTCCGAAGCAGAGGTCGCCACAGTGCAGGGCATTAAATTGTGTTTGCAAGGGCAGCTCTCTTTACAAAGTACTTCCTTATTTATGAACCGATTTTGAAATTCTTTGTTTTGTTTGAAAGAAGAAACTGGTGGAAATAGGCCTCTCGTCTCGGATTTTTAAAAGAGTGATTTTTTAGTAAGTTATAAGTACGCAAAATATGGGTATATTTGAAGCCGAAAAAGACAAACTTCTATTCGTTTTTTTTTTAAATCGCCGACGAGACGACTCTTAGGGAATGCTTTCTGTATATGCTTGCAAAATTAGAAAGCAAAATATTAATAAATAGCAGTACAGTTTGTAAAGGCGCGAACGTCTGAATCGCTCGAAAATGCAGCAGGGAGACTTGGCTCTTAAGGCCTCGCCACATAGGTCATGCTATGCTATGCCAATGTAAAACACAGAAGTAGAGACAATGGAATTCAAATGGAAGTGTCCACATTGTTCATGTTTAAAGCAATTTACATAGCAACGAAGTCGACTTCTATATGCTGTTTCTATGGATACGTTTCCATGGAAATAATTGGAGTAAAATGAACCCCAAAGCAACGTTATGAACATCATCCATTATTTAAATTTATGAATATTGACAGCTGCCAACTGACAAAAATAGGTTTTCAAACAAATAACTATGGTTAGATAAATTTACATAGCATGTCCTATGTGGACAGCTCTGTGCTGTGCCATGCTAAATTTAATTTAGCATATGGCATGGCCTACGTGGCAAGCGCCTAAAGCTGCATAGGCTGCGCAGTGTAGTTAACACACTCGAGTTTTACCTCTGGATTGGGTAATAATATATGAGGTATATCCGGTAATATACGGCAATATTTGTAAAACCAAAAAACTACGAGTACAAAATTGGTGTTGACATCTTATATTCTTTATTAAAATATGTCAATTAAAAAATATTTTACAACAATATAACGACAATAAAAGGAACACAAATGTCTCAAAAAACAAACTTTCTCAAAAATATAAGGACTTTGAGATAAAAACAAAGTTCTAAAACGAACTGTATGTATATTTTTTCAACTTGTCAATTCCACTTTTGAAATAATATCTTTCTTCTTGTTCAAAACTTCCAATTCCTGTTGTTCTACTGATTTTCTCGTCTCATGTTCTTCATTGTTTCCACTATCGTCAGATTTAACACTTGCCGCGCTTCCATCAGCACTTGGACTTGGAGATGTGTTCGAAAACTCACTATTAGTTTTTATTGATGTTAAACTACATTCTGAAATACCAGGTACTATTTCTTTCGATTTTGATTTAAATTTTGAACTCTGAGTCTGAAAATAGAGAATTACTTACACACAGAAACTTAAATATTGTAAGGTCTAACCTTTGAGGAAATGTCTTGATCAAGACAACATATTCGCAACTTGCAGAGTTCCTCTCTGCACTGCATCAGACAGTTCTTATTAGAAATCACAGTTGTATCTATATTTTTCACAAATTCGGGCTGTATTGTAACTAAAGTGATGCCATTCTCTGTGAAAAAATCTGTAACTTGTTTGGCGATACTTTCGTACGTCTGCAATCAGAGAAAAAAAGCTCATGCTCATTATATAGAGAACCGGCTCGGTATTTGAGAAGTCAGGTTCAATTCCCTTCAGCCTTTAACTAATTTTTCACCCTAAAAATTATTCGAAGTATGGGTACTCACTTTGGGGTTTTGGAAGATGATGTGAACCGTCGATACGATTTTGTTGGCTGTCAATTGCCAAATGTGGAAGTCATGTACATTTATTATACCGGGAAATTGCTTGAGTAAAGCTATTCTTAGTGAGTCTATGTCTATGGAATCCGGCATGGTTTGGAGTAGTATTAAACAACTCTCTTTCACTGCAAAAAATGATTTTTAGGCATCTCGAAATAATTGCTGTACGTAAATACGAGTATGTTTTGAAATGTACATTCCAAGAGATGGATGCCAAAAAATCACATCTATACTATTGACAGTTTCAATTTCAAGATCAATGAACCATTTTTGGCATATATATCATGCTCTCAAGATCATTCACTAATTAAAAAATTGAGGAACAGATTGGAGACACTCAGTTTGGTTTTACAAGATAAATCGTCAGATGCCTGGTGCATTAATTTACGGCATACATTTTTTGAAGTAGCGACATCGAAAAACTGAATAGAAAATCTTGAAGCTAATGGGGTTTATCACCTCCAGATGACTCGCGCAATCGATTCCCATGTATACAGTAGAGGAAAAGGTGAGTAGCATTTGTCCGAGCTTATAGGCAAGAGAGGAGAAGTGCGAGAGGGGAATCGGGCCGATTTTACATATTTTGCGCGTAGGAAATGCGGCGCGCTCAAAATGTATCATGTCATAACTCCCTCAAAAATTGTCTTATCGAGTTGCAATTTTTTTAAAATTATTTCTTAAACTTTCAGGATGCTCACAAAATCTTTCAAATTGCAATTACATAATTACTTTTCATTCCGCTTCGGAATTTTCGAGACGTTGTCTTTTTGGTGCAGTGTAATTTTCACCTATCGAGGAACTATGCTCATTTTTAGAATTTGGACAAATTTACGGGGTAAAGTTATAGAGAAAGAATTAAATTTTATTTTACACCAAGATTCAATTCATTATCTCGCATAGAAAAAAAGTTATGGCGATTTGAACACGATAATCGTTCCGAGCGCGTAACTCTTGAAGTCAATAGCGTGCGACAACGAAACGGTTACAGTATCAATCTTTAGGAGACTGTATTTGGTTTTATTTTATAAGTATTCGCCGTGTGATGAAAATATCAAAATGGGACGAAAATGTGTAGTGCCTAATTGGGTTTCAGGTTATGCAACGCGCAAGGAAAAGGTTGCCACTAACAGGTATACGATTTCAAGAGTTACGCGCTCAGAACGATTATCATGTTCAAATCGTCATAACTTTTTTTCTATGCGAGATAATGAATTGAATCTTGGTGTAAAATAAAATTCAATCCTTTCTCTATAAATTTGCCCCCGGAAGTTTATCCAAATTCTAAAAATGAGCATAGTTCCTCGATAGGTGAAAACGTCTCGAAAATCGCAAAGCGGAATGAAAAGTAATTACGTAATTGCAATTTGAAAGATTTCGTGAGCATCCTGAAAGTTTAAGAAATAATTTTAAAAAAATTGCAACTCGATAAGACCATTTTTGAGGGAGTTATGACATGGTACATGTTGAGCGCGTCGCATTTCCTACGCTCGAATTATGGAAAATCGGCCCGATTCCCCTCTCGCACTTCCCTTCTCTTGCCAATAAGCTCGGACAAATACTACTCATATTTTAGAGGCAAGTCGGGGATAATGACTGCTTCTAATGCCTCTGAAACTATCTGTAGTAGCCAACATGGATTGAAAAGTAACGTGAATATTTGGCGTTCCTCCCACGAATATTAAACGTTGTGCATACTTACAGTACGGAAAACTGAAAAACATTAAGGTACTAGCTGAGAAAATTGAAATAATCGGATCTATATACTTCGCAGCCGATTTGTCAGAAATGTACACCAGGAATGCACAAACTATCACAAATATACAACCTAAAATACGGGTTCAAGATTTATCACTAATCTGTAAAACTGCGATATTTTTACCTAAACCGTCTCTGCAAATTTCCTGTAAGCCTTGTCTCTGTTTTGGTTGTGAGGTAGATGAAGTTGGTCTAGATCTAGAGAGCTGTTTTTCTCCCTTTGTAACAGACTCGCTAATAACAACCTTGTCTAAAACCACGTCACCACTTTCGGTTACGTGCAAAAAACTGCCCTGGTGGAAAGTGTAGCCTAAAAAATTATGAATGATTATCAGTTTCGCTTTCGAATTACAAAAAACGTAGACAATTACAATTCACTTACCTCCTATGAGCAAGTAACAAGCCCCGTTTAACAACAACCCCGCGCCTCCAATACAAATGACGGGGATGGGATGATGCATTTCATCTAAATGATCAATATGGACTAGAGTTTGTAGAGCTTCCAAGACCAAAGAGAAACACAGAGATGCTAGAAACACGCAACACATCAACATGGCCACTACGTCTATTCTAGCCCATCCAAAAGTATTTTTTAGTTTCTTCTCTTGAACTTTGACTTTCTGAGATTTCATAGGACTTTCTACGGTTTGAAGCGAAAGTTCTTCACCGCTAGAGCTGCTGTTTTCTTTGGCAAAGTCTTTGGAATTTGGGTCCGTCAGGTTACCATACTGAAAGTAGTTGGTTACTTTGTAAATCCATGCTTGTTTTGTGTTGCACTCACCTTAATAGTAAAAATACATCCTGCTAATGCTAAGATGTTGCATAGCATGTGGTACGAGTCCATAAGCAGTGTAAGGGCATGAGTCAGGTGGCTTACCACTAGTTCAATTAAGAAAAAGATTATGGTAAATGCCAGGATGATGTAGAGCTGCACAGGTTGAAATTGCCTAACCCATTCTTTCACTGGCATTCTCGCCTGGAACAGATACACGACAGTTAGTATGTTGATACATAACAACTAAGCTGCATGTAGTATCTTCTTGTAATTTGTCACATATTTTCAAGTTGTTTTTCTGAATATGTTCTTTGGCCGGGTTTTTGGAACACATATTTATTTTTAAATTTGAAAAAAAACATTGATTTATTTTGTCATTCAGGTACAGGTACATTTTATGTATTTTCTTTTCAGTATTTTCAGTGGGTTCTTATTTCAATTACTGAAGTTTCTATGATAATTCACTCATGACTGAAGCCCAGAAAGTTTAGGCACCCATTTGTTGGTAATTTTAGGTAAAACGGCAACCCGCCATACAATATTGTCAACACCTATAACAAACTCTCAAACGAGGTGAAGTCATTGTCTATATCTAAGTTTATTGCCTATGCTCGCAATGTTTTGGTCGCGAGTCAGGATGGGTAGAAGCAACTTTATTTTTCGTTTTTTTTTGAACTAATTGTATATGTACGCACCATTTCTTTTTTAAATCAAATTTATTTTTCACCTCTGCTTCATGTTTTTTTTTTAAATTTAATTCTGTTTATTTTGTAGGGCTAAGTGGAAGAACAGTAGATGTGTTTGACCTCTTGTGGAACATATCGGCTCAACTTCGCCCTTTTGTTCCTCAGTTGTTTTTTTTTAATCCTGTTATATTCTTATAACTATTGTATTGTATCTGAGAAACAATAAAGGTCATTTATTATTATTATTATTATTAAACGCGGATTCGTTTAAGAGAGGGACTTTCTACTTACGTAATAATTTTCTAATTAAGAAGCCACAGTGTTAACTATATTCGGATTCAGAAAGACGTATATGCGTTGCTATTTAAAAAAAATAGCTCATAATCATTAAAACATTGAACATAAAATTTCGTAATAAAGTGCAGCAAAACCTTATCAAAATATTCAAACGTTTTAATTGTACCTCCGATATTTAAGAATTTATACAGGGTGTTTTTGAAATAGGTATATTAAATAAAATCCATAACAGAACATGAAATTCTGCGTTACATGGTGTAGGTATTTTTAATGTGCAGCTCCGAGTTCCATAAAAAAAGTGTTGAAATTTGAGCAAAAATTTACCTACTACATACACGAAAATGATTAAAAAAGAATTACCTACAATTCCACAAAAAGTATAGTTTTTAGAAGACTGTTTTGTCAAATTTTATGTGGCTGATTTGTATTTGACTTTTTAGGTCTATTTTCCATTACATACCAAGTTTTTTGTTTAATTTTTATTAATTTTCATAGAGTTTCCTCTGTCGGAACTACTTCCGTTTCGTTTAAATTAATTTCTAATTAGAATTCACGAATCTTAACATATTAATAGTTTAACCTCTTGTATATTAATTTCAGATGTTATCGTAATTAGTGAGTTTTTGCTAAGGTTCATTTGTTCATTTCATCATTTCAAACGGGAGATATGGTTGTAACTCCATTACTTTTTAAAATAGGAATGGACAATATACAATGCGTATCACAGAAAAAGGTAAAAATGACCTATTTCATGATGTCATAAATTTGCATTAAGTTTTTCGAACACGACTGGTATAATACAACTTTTTACATTACTGTTTAAGATAGTAGTAAATCTAATTCTGGTAGTGTCCATTAACACTACTCTCTAAATTGCAAACACTATTGTGATAATTATAATAATTAAAATTGTAGTGGCTATGAAATTTATATCAACACTGTATATTTATAATAAGAGCACTATTAGTGAATATTAACTATTAACATTTTTTACTGTGTATCCATAACGCTATAGAATGGACTCGTGAGTTTTCCTATTTCGTCTAAACCCGAATTTGTTTTGCTATAATATTTCTTAGACCCTTTCAGGTCGACCACTTCGTACCACTTCAGTACTGATAGTTTATTTTTGTAACACATCTCCTCCCCGTCTGCCTCGCAGTCTGCTTTTTCCTCATTTACGATTATCATGTCTTCCGCCTTGTTTGTAATATTTTTATTAAACGGTTTTATTTAGCTTGCCTTGTTTGTTTGTTTGTTTGTTTGTGTGGGTCAAATCTAGTAATTTAAATTTTACCCCCTTTCTGTTGACCGATTCATCTGAAACTTGGTGCACACCTTTAGTTGTGATGACAATACAATTATGTATATTCAGTATCATTGTACATCCAAGATGGTCGCCGCCACAAAATGGCGGATTAGATATTTTTTTTCAACCCCCTCAGTATGGGTATCAAATGAAAGGGCTTATCTAGTAGAATACAGTACACCATGAAAAATTCAAAATCCAAGATGGCCGCCACTACAAAATGGCGGATTACTTTTTTTCATTCCCCTCAATATGGGTATCAAATGAAAGGGCTTGACAAGTAGAACACAGTACACTTTAGAAAAATAATAACAAAACAAAAACAAACAAAAAGAAAACTAAAAACTTGAAAATAAAGTAAGTAAAAAAAATTTAAGTTAAACGGTTTTATTGTAAAGAAACATAATGATGCAGATAATGTACTAAAAGCTAAAAAATAATTATGTAGGTACCAGGTACCACGGTACCAATCATCACACCATTATCTTCATCAATCTAGACTAGACTAGACTAGAATCAGACTAAAATAAAATCGTGGGGCGTTACCTATAATGATATGAGCGGTTGACTGTAGATAATAGAAATTCGACACGCCCCACGATTTTATTTTAGTCTGATCAATGCTCTAGATTGATGAGGAGAGTGGTGGGATGACTGGTACCGTGGTACCTGGTAGGGCTGTGCTTAAGAACCGGGTACCCGGGTACCCGGTTCTGACATCGACGGGTACCCGTTTCAAAAATCGGCCCCTACCCGGATTTAATACCCGTGAAAGTCTACCCGGGTACCCGGCCTGGTACCCGGATATTCGGGTACCCGGTTCCGCCCAGTTACCCGGTCCCGCCCGGGGACCGGGCCTCAGGCTCTAACACGCGTCTGGCCATAAACGCTAGTTGTGCCCGAGATGCCTACAAAATTTTATGCACAACTGGTCATCTTACTTCTTGGAAGTAGGTACTGCATAAGAATTATTTTTGATAAATTTTTGCGTTGCATAAAAATAAAGTCACACTGACAGATAGCTACTTGATTTTATTTCCAACTTAAGAATTCATTCAAATAACCATAGAGACGCCGTAAACAACGACAGCCATATTGTAAATTTATGTAATCGTTTACCTACGCTAACCTAAGTACTGTTACATACAAAATCACTTTTGGAGTGTTTTAATTATGTATTTCACAATGGAAAGTGATGCAGATTTCAATTCTTGCACTCCACCGAAATTTGTGGAAGCGACAATGAATTTGTTGCCTGAGTAAAAACTAGATCAGTACTTAAAGTACAAAAAAGCCCGCAATATAGCTGTCAATAATAAAATGACACTTTAAGCCCTAAAATAAAGCATTTAATGTGGCCTGCTGCGCCCGGTTGTGCATAAAATTATTCACATTATTAAAAGGCTGTAACATTGGAACGAAAGGTACCTACCTAGAAAATTAGTTACTTATTTACTTAAAGGTTTTAAAACTTTGTTCATTTTAATTTGCAACAATAACTGCGTTTATTTGCGCTGCGGGCATTGATAACAGCTATTACGCATCGTGTCTAAAATCAACCCTCGAATAAATATTTGTGGCGGTCCTGAAAAGGACCGATTGGGATGGTTTGCACTAGACAGTAGCCCAACCTATTGCAATATTCCCGACGCACATTCGCTAGCTGTCGGTAAATACTCCCAAGTAAAAATTCCCTCCGTAAATTCTCCATTATTTGCAAATAATTATTCCTTTAAGAATCGAACACAAAGCACAAACACAATTAATAAATTTTCTAGTTATCGTTCCAATGCTACAGCCTTTTAATAATGTGAATAATTTTCTAATAAGTCTATTTCCAGTTTAATTACAAATTATGAAACGTTTAATTAGGTATCTTTACTGAAATCAATCGCCGCTCATTCTAAATAACAATACAAGTAAAAACACGTAAACGCCGCGCAGGTGGATTTGAACCTCCGCACGCTGGACGCAATGTCGGGGGTGCCGCGATTAAACTCACTCAACCATTGCGACATGGCCGTAGCTCTCTTTACAGTAGTATTTAAACTAAGTTGATTCCAACGCGATATATTTTCGGAAATATTATTGATATTAATTTTTTGTTAAACTTTGAAAATTATTGCACAAAAACGTTCTCTGGTCCACATTGTATGTGTCCTGATACTCGGAATATCCTTAAAACACGTTGGGGACATAGAAATCGCAATTTTCAGATTTCCCATGTTAAACAGGATGCTTCAGAATTCCCGGGACACACGGTATAAATAAACACCATGCTCCAAGCGTGCTGTGGAAAACTCAAGTTGGTTGCTGTAAGTGAAATAATTTAAGTCTGTACCTACATTGCTCAATGTCTCAGTTCATAAAATACTTTTGGTGTTAGAATCTATAAAGCTTATGTGGGGAAGGGGCATTAAACTAAAGAATTTTTCAGTTTTTCTAGGACGATTTTTTACGCGTTTCAACTTTTCACATTCGACGCGTTAGTAAAGAAAATTGTTAGGAAGATTGCACCAGTGTAATTATTTATTTACGAAATAACCCTTATTTATATTATTTAGATGTAAGTAGTGCTTATTATTTAAACCACGCGCAAAATCCGAAAGGGCAAATTTTCGGCCGCGCGGTAACACCAACCATAGCATCTTGCCTAAACCTACCATGTTGAAATCCTAAAATAAGGGTGATTTAATATGTGCTATAAAATTATGCATAAGGTCCAACTTACAGAATATGAAGACTAGATATAGAATTCGCTTTTTATGGGAAAATTTTCTTACTTATAGCCTGGTCTACTCGGTAAATCTGGATACCCGTTAAACCATGTATTCGGAACCGGGTATTCACTATTTTGTGGTCCCGCTACCCAGGGGGATCCGGGTATTCGCGATTTCGGTTACCCGCGTATATCTGGTACCCGCTACTCGGGAGATTCTGGTACCCGTGCCTGAGTATTTGCGAATTCGATTACCCGGACCCGGGAATTGACGATTACGGGTTCCCGAGTAGGTACCCGGATTCCGGTTCCCGGGTAGGTACCCGGATTCGGGTACCCGGATACCCGGGTACCCGATTTAATACCCGCTACCCGGGGCATCCGGGTACCCGGATTTTATAGAACCGGGTACCCGGTTCCAAAAATTCCGGGTAGGCACAGCCCTAGTACCTGGTACCTACCTAATTATTTTTTAGCTTTTAGTACATTATCTGCATCATTATTATGTTTCTTTACAATAAAACCGTTTAACTTAAAAATTTTTTTACGTATTTTATTACTGCTAGTGTCGAAGCACGAGTTGCACTGGTATATTACCGAATACTATTAGCACTACATCACTTAACTCTATAGGATAAATGGCAGTTAGGGTATATCCTGTCTTTACAATTTTAATAGAGTAGGTAGGTATGTATAATGAATTGTGAAGGAAATAGAGTACTCGTCCAAACGAATAACTTCTGCCTACAATTTCATTCCAAGCACGTGGGATTATTTGGTTTAATTCTAACTTTATTTTCTACGATTAAATTAAAAACAAAACTGGGATTTTCTGTTCGTTTGGAAGAATTTTTGAGTAAGTGACTCACCTTTGGGATTGTACGTGGGCACTAGGCACTCGGTATTTTGAAAAATTAGAGATCAAACATGAACAAAGTACATAAATGTTATTTTAAATGCATGTATCACGCAACAATAATAGCAACATTATGGGACGATGCTCTGACATTAAAATTAAACTTGGAGAAAGTATAATTACTACGATAGCTTATCGAGAAGAAACAAATAACTTATTTTCTTTTCCTAAATTATAAATATTAATAAGAACATGATAGTTACAAATTGGTTTGTCTCATTGTTTATGTTTTACTCTGCAGACGACAAGAATTAATCTCTAATCTGTTCGTTTTTTTAAATATTTGACGTAAAAATCGATCAGCATGATATCTCTAAGTACTTAAACATTTTTCAAGTACTAATTTTGCTGTAATTGTTCAACTGTTATTTTCGCACGAAAAACTTGAAGTTATAACATACATATACCCAATTCTCTACCACGTGGCCTATTGTAGTTGTGGAAAAAGCAAATTTCAATACAATAACTAAAAATAAAAATAAGGAAAATATAGAACAAGGTTCCTCGATAAAAATGCAGGGAAATAATTTTGAAAATGCTGCGGCGCTAGCCAAACGCCTACGCGCTTTTCTATTTTCCACAAGGTAATGTACTCTAATAAATACAGAAAAAAATACATAAATTTTAAGAATGGTGTCCCTGAGGCAAGATAAAAATTATGTCATCTTCTTGAAATTGAAATATCACTCCAAGATTTGTACGCAATTGCTTTATTTTTAGATATAAATACAATATCAAATATCTGAAGCCTGCCAAAAACGATAATATGTTTAAATAATTCAGAAGAAAATACTTACTTATGATGGAAAATATTTATAAACATTGAAAAAATATTCCATAAAATAATTTATTATTCATTTACTATTTTCTTGTCTATTGTTTAAAAATATTGTTATGTTATACTTATAACGTTTCCCCTTGTGCTAATTTTAATGCAACACGTTTCTGGCACTCCCTGTATACTTGTGTAACAATGCATGGATAAGAAATGGGATTTTGATTGATGGATATAAATGTTTACGTACTTACTAGCGATCTTTCATTTTCATAATTGATTTTTTTTAATAAAATAAAAACGTCAATGACGGCAGCAGGCCAAGTGAATTACAATTTCTTTCTAGAATTAAGCGACTGTAGTGTCACCTTTCAAACGTTTCTAATTTTTCTTTTTCGCTTCTCTCACTGTCCACGTTATACACGGTGTCCCAACGAAAACTTGTACCCCCGTAAAACTCGGCAAAATAAACGTTTTGACAAAAACCCAAAGTCACGTCGATTTTTATATCAAAGAGGACCAATTTTTATGCAATAATCATTCTTGTAACTCTAGCCCTGTGCTACCCCCCCGAATTTTTAAATTGGACGGGGGGTCAAATGATCCCTACTTTGGAAGGGTTTTTCATTACTTACACAACCGTATTTGTTTTATTCAATTCGATCAATTTGTTGCCGAGAAATTGCTTCTTGAAATTTCCACGTTAAAAAATTAATAAAATCACAAAAAGGTTTAAACTATCGAATGTATTAGAATGGAAAAGTAACAAAATCAAGTAAACTAATAAGAATAAAAAGTAAGAACAAAAGAACATCAGAACAAATGTCAAAGTAAACTTATTCGCCACAGTATGAAATCGTGTTTATTTACTAAATCAAAATGGTTTATTCCAAAGAAGAATGCCGGCTAATAACTCCTGAGGTCTTGAGAAATGTAAGATCTGGATTTGAATCCAGAATGTATTATTGTGTGACAATTGGTGGAGGTCATTTCGAGCAATACATTCGATAGTTTAAACATTTTTTGTGCTTTTATTAATTTTTTAACTTGGAAACTTCAAGAAGCAATTTCTCGGTAACAAATTGATCGAATCGAATAAAACAAATACGGTTGTGTAAGTAATGAAAAACCCTTCCAAAGTAGGGATCACTTGACCCCCCGTCCCATTTAAAAATTTTGGGGTCGCTACCCCCCGCACAGGGCTAGAGTTGCAAGAATGATTATTGCATAAAAATTGGTCTCCTTTGATATAAAAATCGACGTGTTTTTGGATTTTTGTCAAAACGTTTATTTTGCCGAGTTTTACGGGGGTACAAGTTTTCGTTGGGACAAAGTGTATAATCATTTACTTACAAAAATGGACCACATTAGAAATGGAGGACTGTTAAACGATTTAATCAACACTCGGTATATACAGCTGCAAAAAGACCTAGATTATGTCGTTTGATCCCTATTGTCATTCAACTTCCTTGGTGCGTCTCAGGGCTCCCAGTTTAGTATATTTTATTCACATTACATAACCTGGAGTAGGTACTTCGATTGCTCTGAATGATTAACCAGCTGATAAGGGCCAGCGTAGTGCCTCAGATTGTCGTCCAGAATTAGAGAGATTAATTTATAGGCTCTCTATCTCAAACATGGTTGAGTCAAATTCTGATAAACTGTACAAAATTATTTTTTCAATACAGTATTATTAATTAATATTTTTAGTACACCATTTTGTTCTTTTTTTAAATTCCTTTAATGTATATATTCCTTGAGGTGTACTTTTATTAGAGTAAAACTTTGTATTAAGTATGTAAATTTATAAACAAAATACAAGCAATTGTAGTATATAAAGCGAACAGAATAAGAGAATATACATTACAAAGAGTAGAATAGAAGAACAAATCTACATACGTTTTAAGTGAGCGGTTCACACTAGAATTGCCACAAATTTTGTGGATTAAGATGCACAGTACAATGGGTAATTTCTACTGCACACGACACTATTAATTTCGTATAAAATTATTGAGATGCTATCACTTAAAAACTGCGTTACTTCAACTTCAATGTTATACCAAATCAATGCACATACTAATATATCTAAGTAAAATTGAAATAATAACAAACCTTCGGGTGGTGTGCAAACCCAAGATAAAATTCTTGTACACATAAAATCCCCTTTCTAAACAAACTAAAGATCGAACAAACAAATCCTTAGCAAAGTCCAGTGTACCCGGCAATGTGGGTTGTTTTGTACAGGCACCCCACGCAAGCCATCGAACCATCAGAAATTTTTGGCGCGACCAATTTTTGCTGGCTCTATTTTGAAACTTGTCGAGGATTTCAAACTTATTCTACACGGTAAACGCACATCTGCAAAAGGATTCAAAAAATGTGTTCAAATAAACTTGAAAGTTTACTGTGGATGTAAGAAAGGCCCTAATCAAAAAATATACTTCAAAGGCGGATTAAAAATAAAAATCAATCATATTCATGCCAAGTGAAACATCCCCGAAATAATTAATAACAATATAGCTATAAAAACACACCCCCATCAAGCTATCCTAGCAGCTACCATTAGCCAGATCAATAAATGTACGTTGCAACATATAAATGTAAAAACAATTTTTGAATGTGAAAATTTCACATGATAAAAACGTAGCAGATAAAATTTGAATTCAACATTCATATTTTTTTGTATTACTTTTCACAGTTTAGTTTGGGAACAATATTGTTAATTTTATTATCAGAATAATTTATACCTACCTACACATTCAAAATTCCAAACCTGTTGTGTGACCACCTGCACTCCATTTCTAACTTCAGCAAAATAACTTTGTCTGAATGTCTGATATCGGCAAAAAAGTGTCTCGAAATGAACAAATCAACTCTCAAATAAAGACAAAAGACAAAAGAAAGTTGTCATTATTTCAACGCTAGCTATATGATTACTTAACTAAAAATAAGAATTCCGTTGGGCAAAAAACTGATCACCTCTGATGGCGTCCCTGATTCAAACTTATAAGATAATTAAGTCTAGAATTGTTAAAGATTAATCAAACGAAACAGCCGTATAAGAAGCAATGTCTTAGCAAGGCCGAGAATAATCTGGCAAATTATTTTTTTCAACTCATCGTGAATTGTTCATTTTATCGTGATTAGTAAAATGTATCTTTTTGATTCCAAAAATCTGGAAGCACGGATAGAATAATGGGTGGTCCGTTATATACGGCTCCCAAATTCAATTAGAATTGACGTAAGAACACAAAAGACGAAAAGACAATCTGGTAATCTAAAATACACAGGTAGATACCTAAATTCATCTTATTTGAATATGATAATCAGCAATTTCTGTGTTTGACCTTTGTATGCGACTGAGTAGGATTACTTTTCGTTAAATACAGGCGGCCCCATCTACAACGCCATGTTCTTTTAGACACCGCAGTTAATTATTGTAGACGCAGTAACTCAGAGAAATTTAACCTACAGGCTACAGTCTATCTTTTAAAATAAGCCAGTTGCCAATGGTGGCCCATAGTGTAAATAAATTGAAATTACTCAGTTTAAAAATGCCTTTTTCCATCCCTAAGTCATCACATAAATTACGTATTCATGTTGACGCTAATTTAAAAATGTGATTCCTCAATGCGAAAATATGATTTTTTTAAGAAAATTAAGAGTGGTGCAATATTGCTCATAACCTTATATAACATGTTTGTTTTAATTATTGCGACAGTTGCTCCTAGATTTCATCATAAATATTACCCCCACAGCTTTTCTTGTCAAAAATTTTGACCGTAATACCATACATGGTTGGTCAAATAATGTTGCGCAATTATGGATTATGGGGACAACCGAGGGGACAACTCACACACATCACATTTATAGATCTCGAAAATATTTCATGGACCACTGGACCAGATATAACAAGTAATGTAAAATTTTCGCATTTATTTAATCTTTTTGTTATTGGAGATAGAGATCTGAAATTTGGTATCGTTACGTAAGAAAATATTCACACCTAATAACGGTCATATTATGGTCTGCAGGGTGATAGTCATCTTTTGTTTTCCTTATGGGCGCCATATTGAATTTTTACGGCATTAAATAGACCGAATTCAATGGTACCGAACACATTATAAAAACTTTGAAGAAAAGATGCATTTTAATAGATAAAAGGTTATCTTTCATTTTTTCAACTTGGTTTTGGAATTTTCATGCTTGTATGACATTTAAAAAAATTAAGTCAGGCCTTTGCCGAGGTTGCAGCTACAAAAGCTCATTTTTCATGGTAAATGGAGTCTTCAAGCGGCGCGCGCATCTTATATTTGAAATACTTTTTCACAAAAACAATCGGATAAATTGGAATATTTTAAAATATTCCTAAGAATATTTTAACTTGCCTACTCGATGATCACTCTCCTAAAAGATTTAATTTTCTCGTAATTTGACAACTAACACTGACAACCCGGAAACTTGTGAAATCAAGGTTGCCCAGTTAATGCCAGATTTGACTTTTTGTCTTAAAATAGATGCAAAATCCACTTTTGCGTGCTTCAAACTACATATAGGACAGAAAATATTTTCTTGTCGCGCACATGTTTTCAGCGAGGTTTTCAGCGATATTAAAGTGTATCTTGGTATCTATAGAAATAGAACGTCTTTGTTTTACAATAAAAAGACGAAATTTGCAACGTCGTCATGGCAGCAAAAGGTAAATAAAAAATATCGCTGTAATAGTTAGGGTTAACTTTTCTCGCTTTCATTCTGTCTTATACGAGATTTTGTACATACGAAATTAAATCAATTATCCTTGGAATAATAGTTGTTTCATCAAAAGCTATTATGTTTTTTTATTTTTTGAACACTATAATATTAAGGCCCGGTTGTTCAAAAAAAGTAACACAGACTTAAGTCTGACACCGGCTTCGTTGCTATGATACAATCAATCAGAAAGCCGGTATCATAGCAACGAAGATGGCGTCAGACTTAAGCCGGTGTTGGTTTTTTTGAACAACCAAACCTAAGATTGCTTGATCGTGCATAAAATGTACCTACCACGCTCACAAACAGTTTTCACGGACCTCGGCGCGTCGTGTCCCTCAGCGCTTTGCGCTTCGGGTTTCAATCACAAGACTTCTTTACAACCTTGTTTCACAAAGAACTATTAATGAATCAATTTCGTTTACCGCCTAACTGAAAATTAAAAATAGGTACACCCATCTGTAAAAGCGGTCATAAGTTAGCAAAGACTGTCATCAAAATCCACGTGTACCTACCTTTACATCTGTACTTCAATAATTTTCACGACCTTGTACGTATTACATATATCTCAATTTTATAACAGTTTGATAATCTAGGAATGGAATTGACGCTATCAGTTTTAATTTTAAATATTTTAATTTTTACAGTTCTCTTTGAAAGATAAGCAATAGAAACAACACACATTTATTTTGTCTGATTATAGCACGCGCGTGTGTGCGATGTAAAACGTCCCGCCAAAACGCGACACAATTTAAAAATAGGACAAAACAGTGGGGTACCGTTTAATTTGAAAACCAAATAAACCGTGTGTATGCATTTTTTACTACTGACCTCTTAATATTGTTCACAACACACTGTTAAAGTCTTTAACAATACCATTTTATCAATTGTCACTCTGCAATTAGCGTACTATTTTCGGCAAAAATTGAACAAATCAACATACAAACGTAAACACACTAGTTACTTTATGTTAGAAGATGAAATAGCACATCCTAGCACAACTGTTGATCGCAGAGTGAAATGTGTTACACCAGCGAGCACTGACACACCGGTTGAACATCAAATGCGGTTAAAAATACATATAAATTTCACTGGTTGCATTATCTCCAACGGAGATATGTATTAAACAAAAATCTAATAGCACTAGCACCGTCCGAAACAATAAATGGTTCTTGTTATCGTCCGTATTTTTGCGATGTGTTTTGAGCCGCGAACGGAAGGAAAAACCAAGTTTTTTGTGGAACGAAATGATCAAATAGTATCAGTAATTCTCGTGTGAAAGTTTATGGTTAAATTTGCTTCCGAATTATGCAACTTTCTTTGGAATTTTGTTTCCTGTTCTCACGTAATTCTGGACATATTACGGAAAATTTCTGAACGATATTATAGCCAATAATTAATTCGCTCCACTTTCTTTATAAACTATAATTATGGAGTTAGTGATTTTAATTTTCATGTAAAATTAAGACAAATAGAATTACAAATTTTCGTGTAAAAATCCAGTGGCGTAGGTAACGCAACAGCAACCGTTCAGAAATAAGCGACGTCACCAAGCTCCACCTACACAAGTGATTGTGGGCAACTAGTGATGTGTTTTTATGAAGTTTACGAGAATAAGCGGTGTATTTTATTTAGAACAATTTGCCGGACATTGGAGTCTTTCCGCACTCATACGGTACAACATGATGAATGGCGCTCTTGAGGTACCTACTTCTATGAGCTTAGTTAATATTACATCTATACTGCGCTATTATTTATCTTGTCTATAGTTCCAATCTGACGTTTCTGATGTCGTAGAGTAGTTAACCTCTAAATTTGCTTCATTTTAACAATGTTCTTGCTTTAAACTACCAAAAAAGTACCAAAAGTATGTCCGGGGACTCAAGATACGGTCTTTTATATAATGATTACGAATATACTCCAATTATTCGGTTGTCTTTCGGTTTACTAGCCTGTATAACAATCCTCATGCCATTTTTGGCGTTTATATTCTGTGTAATGTATTCTGAAGTGTACAATTTTGAAAGTGCCACACATACACATTGCCAAGTGTACAATTTATTACCGTCCCTTTCAGCCGCAATTGGAAATTTTACTCCTCAGAAAGAAGTGTGGCAGTTGGCGATATTGTTCCAAACTTTACCGCGGTTGTACGTCGCTGTGTTGTATTTAGAATTAAATCAAGCGAGGTTACACCAGAAAGATCAGTATTTAGGCAATATAGCTTTCGCATTGAATGTTGTTGAGGTTTTAGCTCTTGCGATTTTGTCTTTTTGGACGTCCTCAAAACATTATGGTAAGATTTCTTTTATTGCGCTTGTGGCTAGTTTGTAGATTAAATATTGTAATTTTCTTGTTGCAGCGGTGCATGAGAAAGCTTTTATAACTTTTATAATCACTTCGGTGCTTTACATGGTTATTACATGTATTTTACAAAATAGACACAAAGGGAAGGATCATAGGGATAAATTGAGTTTAAAGTTGAAAAAAAGACTGGTTGTTACCAATATAGCATGTATTTTTATTGCTGGATATTTTTTCCTGAGGCATAATGCTTTTTGCGAACCTTACGGTAAGAAATAAATGAGCTCAAACCTGACCTGTTTACTTAACTTTACATAGTTTTTTAATTTTTTTGTATTCATTTTTAGTTTATTCATGGTTTGCATTATCAGAATATATTGTTGTTCTGTCAAATATGGCGTACCATATGACTGCGTACCTGGATTTCAAATCGAAAGACTTACTAGTTTATAAGTATGGTGTTCGGACTTGCGAGAGGTGGGAGTATGCAGATTATTAATGTGAGACATAATCGAATTAAAACCTGACGGGTATGTGAAAATGTATTATGTATTAAACATTTCACGTTTGAGAAGTGATATAAATTTTTCAATTCATTAGTAGGTATTTAATTTGTGTGAATGTAAAATATCACAAGCTTCACTTGGTGACACATTAGGTATTTAATCGTGTGTTTCATACAATTGATAAATAACATGGAGTATCATAAACACCAGAGAATAACTTAAAATAAATATGTAAGTAGTATTATTCTTTTCTAAAAATATGATAGAGTGGTGAAGTGTAGTTATACATTTTTATTTTACACTGCACTGTAAAATTAACCCATCATTCTACCTTCTGCCCTACCCCCTCCAAACATTAATAACAGTCTGACAGAGATCTCGTAACTTCTTAAAATAAATGTTTGATGTGTTTGGAGGGATTCTCTTGTTGCATGTACAATTTTATTAAATGTGCCAATCTGAGTATTATGAATTAGCAAACAAATTATTTTCACTTCACGAGAAACAGCCTCATCAGTGTTTGTGGCGTTTTGGGACCCCAAACCATATCTAGGATTAGAATTGTAATCTTAAAATTGACATCTTTAGAGTTATGTGTTAATTTTGGACCGCAGTGTACCTATCTTTAGTGCAATTATTTATTTTACATGAATTGTGATATTATAACTAAGTAATCCAGAAATTTTATACTTTCTTGTACAATCTAAAAGTGTAATTATGTACTCTATTTAAAATATAAAATAATATAACTGTAAGTGATTCAAAATTCCTTTCACAAAAGTTCTAGTTAATTAATTTATTTTTGTTTGTGTTATTGTGTTATTTTGGATCACTTGTATTCAAAAAATTAATTTGTAATGTGGCTTTGAAAAAACCTATTAACAAAAAACGGCAAAGAATTAAAATGTGTAAATAAATATCATACATGTTATAAATATACTAAGTTTACTTATAAGGGCAGTGCAACATTGGTGGTACTCTTTAGATACTATATTTTATATTGTATATTCTGTTGGATCGATGTTTTTAAAGATTTTGTTTAATATTAATTTTACTGAAATTATTTTGAAGAAATTTGTAAATCTCATATTTAAGACATCTGTTTTAAGATTGTAAAAGAATTAATAAAAAATGAAATAAATATATTTGAATCAGAAAATTTGGTTTATTCAGCTCGGAGGATGAAAATGCAATTTTCGAAAAATAATACAAGAGATAACAGTAAGTATAAGCTAAAATTTTATATTCAGTGCATGTAAAATTTATAATATTTTTATGTTTTGTAGGAACAGAGATTTTTAAGTGACACTGGACTGTTCATACAACTACTACTTGGGTAAATACACCTCCAGTCATTGAATTGCAGAACTAAATCTAGATTTTTATAGACTACGAAATATCACACAATTTGTTATGCTATTTTACTTACACTGTACTAACCTGCAAATGTCTAGGCACAAACATTTTGTTTCACCTAAAAGACGAACCTTGTAAAGCATTTCAATGAATTCAGGGGGTGTATCTTTTTCCGTAGGTACTAAAACTAAATTTGGGAGTAAATTTTAACACAGCAAATATTCTCGATATTTTGCTTTGTGTTGGAGATATCGAAAAATGTTGGAAATTCATCAGAATCGGAGTCGAACATGTAGCATGTCCTACTTTTGAGGAAATGCGTTAGCGCAGAAAAGGAAAGGATGGAACTGCGAGTCCAGTCAATTTTCGAATTGAATATCTTAATGAAGAATCTCAAATTCACTCTGATGGTCCTATAGACATCCTGTGTGAATAGATATCGCTTGATGTACCATGACAATCATTGCATTTTGATGGTGATGATCAAAGCTGTTATTTTCAACTTATCTCTAAATTATTATCGCGAGCAAATTATTTGATAACATCACAAGCATTTAAAAGGACCACCCCCCCAAAATGATTGGCTCAATTACTTCAGGATGCTGGGAGTAAAGACATTTTGTGTTTGCTTCTTTCTTGCCGCAATATTCTTTAACGTAATTTACAATGATGTACGTAAGAAACCACTGATTTAAAAATCTTTCAGTTAGGTTTTTGTTTTAATTTTCTTTATTTTGCAGCAAAATGATTATGAACTTACTTGTGATTACGCAGAGATAGCTCAGTTTAACCATTCATGGGCTGATTACAAGTTCAAGTTCTTCAAATACAATAGGACATATGCCTGCGGGAATTTTACTTTTCATCTAAAAGAAGTATTGACAGAGAAACTCATGGTCAGTATTGGAGCTATTCAAATATATACCTATGCATAATGCCTTTAACCATTCTCTAAAAGTTTAATCTTACACTTCTTCTAATCCTTCTTTTTCTTTTCTGCCTCTTATTCGTTTACCTGTCAGTGAAACAGCGGACACATCTTTGTCATGCAGTTATTTTGACCATTAAATTTTGTCTTTAGTTAGACCCTGTTTCCTGGTTCCTTGGGATTATTTTTACTAAAAACAGCAGCGACATGAAATCGTTATATTTTCCCCTTTTTTATATTTAAATCTATTTATACTTTTTTCTAAATCCACCAAGTTCAAACTCAGTGCTGAGAAGATGGTTAACAACGTGTATAAGCCAGGAGCAATAGGCTTCGAAACGCCTCTTTGTCCGATGTTAAAAAACAACACATTGATTAAAGATTTGAAGCTGGATTTTCTGTTTAGGCATTCCAATTTAACGGAATGCCCTATAATGCCTGTAAGTAGGTACTAACTGAAATACATTTATTTTTTAATTGTTTCGTGTATTTTAAATTTTAGGGATATTACCATATGTCTTACATGACAATTGATGCTTCCCTTTTACCACCCTGGGTTCCTGGTGGTCAATACAAGTTTGTAAACACCATTCATCATGATAATGTTATGATCTATGTTGCTAATTGGTTTGTGACAATTGTATACAAGATAAAGTAAAAGTATATCATCTAAAGGCCGGTTGTTGGAACGTGGATCAAAATGTAACGCGAGGCTACATTTAATTCGGCTTTCGTTGCTAAGGTACCTACTGACTTTGTGATTGGTTACATTATAGAAATGAAAGTAGAATTCAATGTAGCATCGAGTTATATTTTGATCCGCATTCCAACAACCGGCCCTAAGACTAAGAATCAGACATTACTTGTTTGGCCATAAGTTTTAGGTGTGCATTATTTTTGTGGATCTAATATTATTTGGGACTTATATCACAATACAAACCCTACGAGGAGCTTGTGCTATGCTTATAGCCACCCTTAGTTTTTAATTGCTTTATTTCTTTTTGTTTTTGTAAGCAAGAAAATGAATTTTGTAATGTGAGTTGGACAAATACATAGAATTACATACCTACATATTGCATTACATTTTTTCTATTCTATTTATACAGGTGATGTGAAATTGCTATCCACACTGTTTATCTGAGAAAAACTCGTTAGCTTCAGAGAAAAAATGTTTTCAATTTGTTACCTACTTTGAGATACGACTTGTCTGGCCCATATTTCGGTATGGTCCTTGATTCACCCGATTTTAAGAATTTGGCTCGATATAAGACGTGGTTAAAAGAAAATTAGATTCTGTAAGCGGAAAGGTAAGGAAATTGTACAAAGATTCCCTAGCCGTCTTGTTTGGTTATTGTACAAGTTTTTTTAGTTTTTTTCCCTTTCTCCAAGTGCTGGACAGCGAATACAAGCAAGGTAAGACCTGATAGCTGATACTCTTCCTTGCATTTCTGTTGCAATTCTTTCGAAAAAAGAACCAAGTTCTTTTTGAATGCTCATAATTTGAAATTATTAAGCTCCATGGACACCTGCCGCTTTACCCTTGAAGTGATTAAAATGTAGGTAAGTGCCCAAGTGGGGAATGGGGTCTCCCAAGGACCATTCTTAATTATTACACTTTTCAGACTGCTGTAGGTTCTAGGACATGAGTTGTTCACACGCAAACTTCTTGTACTAACAACAGGCTATGTTCACTTTTTTGTCCTCTTTTCTTGGACACTTGTGACCAACTTGTGACACCTACCAAAAACTTGGAGAGAGGGCTAACTTAAGACTTAGCTATTTGCATTTACGACTGAAGCATTCGAGATACCCATAGTCTAAGAGTTTGTTTGACCAAAAGGCAAAACTCAGAACATTCGTCTGTTTTGTTGGTTTTTATGCTGGATAGTGCAAAATAATGTGTTAATAATTTTTAACATTTTATGTTATAGAAAGACGTGCACGTAAGTATTTTAGTAAGCCTGTGGGAAGTTGTATTAGCGGTCGTCCAACATTTCATTTGAGGTTGAGTTCATAAGAGGGTGTAATTTATTGCGTTATGTGTCTTGAAAAATAATTTAATTAAACCTTATAGGCATGATTTTTTTTACTAATTGATCCCTAAAACAGCACGCCAATGTGTCTGAGGAAAATAATAACAATAGCAAATAACACGCTACCCGCAACCCGCTGGCCTGCGACAGCGCAGGCGTCACTACAGTTTCCAGTTATTTAATTAATTCACAAGAGCTCGCTTAGGCGGCGAGCAACAGTACCATGGAAGAAGGATCAGTATGCCTGAAACAGTAAAAATATACTTCCATTACAATGTAAAATTAGTACTAAATTTTAATTCTGTAGAAGACAAGAACATGTTGTAATAAGATAAGCAATACCCGATTGACCCGGAACGCCGTAACCCTGCAAGCATGTGAAGTCGCGAGCACGCCTGGCCGTTACAGTGTTAATACGTAGGTACCAATGATAACCGCGCTGTGCGCTACGTCATAGCAAAGAACATTATAATTTTATAATAATTATTATATGTTCTTTGGTCATAGACACATACCGATCTCGCAACTAAATTTGTTTTGACGCGGTCTCAGGACTCGGGGACCATACTTTAGACAGTAAAAGTAGGTACTACTTTAGTACCTCTAAAGAAATTTCAAAATTTCATTTAAAAGCATCTCATTGTTGTCGAACTAATTTGAACAACATTATGAAAAGCGAAAACCAAGCACTACAAACATAGAACCCGGGTCGACTGAATCACTAAGTAGATATTCTATCCATCTTGCCACAGGAGGTGCTCTTGGGTTGTCTTGGTTGTCTTTTAATAACACGTACTTCTTCTGTTCTTCCCCTATGCTGTATACTTCGCTTATACTACCATTTTCCACATATATTTGATAAGGAGGTCGGGTTATCCCAATAATACGTTATATATCTACACATCTACAGCGACAATGGAACTTCGAACGAAGTAGGTACGACAGAGCTAAAAATTCGCTATTCTTTTCTATAATACAATAAAGGTCTAGGTTGATTCTTCCCTCTGAATTTTCGTCTAGCGCTTATACGCGTAAGAGATCATTAGGTGTAAGATAGATAAAATAACCACAAATATTATATTTTATTATACCATAGTCCCTTTATTTACCACTATTTTCAGACATTTTTGTTCACATCTTTTTTAATGTTTTAAAAAATCTGCTGAACCCAATGCATGTTTTATTTTTATTATCTGGCCACCGAATATTTGTGTCAATTCTACAGTAGGGCAATATTTAGTAGCTTTTTGTTTTTAAAATTGTGAAAAGTCGCCTTTGAAAACGGGTGACTTTACATAGCCTTGTAAAATCCTTAGATTGCAATTGTAGGTCGGGCGAAGATTACACAAAAAGCAGTAGCATCTAGCATACTTTACGGATGCAATAAAATGTCTTGCAGTGCCAGTGGCGCAGGTAAAATTTTCAGTTACCGGTGAGCTCTTGAAAAGGTAAGATGGCGGGTTGCGACCGGAAAGGTGTTTTACGTAGCCAAACACGAGAAATAGTATACAGAGTGTTTTGTTATTTTAAAGGTAAGAAAAGCGAAACAGAAACATTGGAAAGTGTAAAAATGAAGACGTCTGTTGCAACGGGCGTGTCTATTAGATCTATAGAGAGAATATTTAGTGAAGGCAACACTAGCGCGTCGGAACGACAAAGCAATCTTTAGAACACCAGGAAAGAAGCTTACAAGGAAGAGTTCCTTAACGACTGATTTACCACAACATCCAGGCAAATCCCGCACCCACATCAAATTCTAAAAAGGCAGATATAATTAAATAGCTAAACGACGAAAATATTAATTTTGTACCTAATATGTTAAAACCACAGTTGTTCGAAATTATCAAGCATTATAAAAAGAGATATATAACCTACAAGTTGGAGACTTTATTGCAAGACCATGGACACACTGTTTTACGTTTATCATATCCAGATTTAAATCCCATCGAGTTAATACGGGCGACAGTGAAAAACAACGTCGCTTAGAAGAAAGATGCGCTGAAGTCAGCGGAATATGAATTTAATCAAATAAAGCCAGAAGCCAGAAGACTGGAAGAAGCGTTGTGGTCACAAGATCGAGGACAAATATTTAGAAAATGAAGTGTTCGCAGACAATATGAGTGAAGTTGAACCATTACATAATAGGGAGGTTCGGAGAAAAATAAGATATCTATTTTTGGCATGAAAATGACAGAAAATTGTTATTGTAATTGATTAACGGCGAAATTTTTTTTCTAATAAATTTTTTTGCGGCTTAATAAGCGAAAGAAATTAGCTTATCACGCCCACATGCTAGTTCGCTTTGTTATTGGTTCGACGTCAGAGATTCGTAAGGCGCTCCTCCCACTTCTCTTGAAGTGCCCGTGAAGCGGTGCCTATCTCATAACATACTTATTGGGACTATTTCGAGCGTGAATTTTTAAAGTAAAGTGTCAAGGAAACATAAAACAAAGACAACATAATCGATATAATGATGCAACAATGGTATCAAAAGTCCGATTCACATATTTGCCATATTTATGTAGTAGGTAGGTAAATGTCCCGGTAAATGTGGAAATGGTGTGTGATTCTTGCATCTAACCCCAATTTCATTCAACCTCAAAACAGTAGTGTAAAGGCAGACCGGTATAAGTAAAACAAAGTCAACAATTTATTAACTGTAGATGCCTTTTATAATTCAGTATAAGTAGGTATGTAGATTGTAGATACCTGCTTACTTCTGTTTGTAAAATAGGTACCTACCTATATTCTCTAATACAATACAATACATACCTACTCATTTATGTAGGTATATATACCTAAGTGATTGACAAGTTATCAAGTTAACAGTTTTATAACGGAGATAGGATCGTAGGATGGTATGACACCTTCTGAGACACAAAGGAATAGTTCGCGACATACTAGAGTCAGAGATAGGAATAAAGAGGTAGAGGTTGGAGCAGATTAGACTACTGCTCTCAAATAGTTTGGGATGTAGAATGTTCTACTTTTACGGAAATGCGTAGGCTAGCTCAGGGAAAGGATGGAGGTACGCGTCCTACCAGTCTTCAAAAGATAACTTTATGATGACGTACTATTTAATTATTATTGTAAAATAGTTAATAAAATTTCCTTTTTTAGTTCAGGGAGGGAACGCTACTGCGATTCAGTACTTGGCTCCGTCATGCTCCTAGCATCCTGTTTCAAATTATGCTAACCGTAACACGTTACCAGGTACCAAGGGGTCCCAGAAAACTGTCGATAAATTACATTATGTTCGATTTTATTTAGAGTGGCTACAATGGGGCAGCCGATAATTTTATAAACTTTTGCAATGATAAACTAACTCGCGAAAATATCGATAATGCTGACCGATTTTCCTTCTGGCTCCAACGAACCACTTTTTCCGTTTTATTGGTGTGCTGTACGATGTATTAGTCTGGGTACAAAACAGAAAACACCAGTTAGAACCAGTTAATAATATTTAACAATTTAACTACACATGCATATGCATAATACTTATGGGACTGCTGCGCGCTGAAGCTGGGACTTGTACGTTATACTAAGTTCTGACGTCACGCGGCCTACTCTCGCTACAAGGTACGATTTCTAGCCTCGCACCGACGGAAAACTTTGCAACGGCTTCACAGGCGAAGGAATTTCTTTTAACAAAAATTAACAACATAACTGCTTTCAGCATAATAAACTCTATCAATTTTAATGAAATTTGAAAATTTCCGAACCTGCCTATTATTATTTCTTTAGGCGACAGTGACAGTGATGCTATAGCGATTCTGAAAGTGACGGTTAAAACCTTTCATTATTATTGTTGTACATACTATTATTTTTTTAATAGAATTAAGACAGAGAATCTAATATTAATGATTATTCTCCAATAAATCACATTACATTAGTCTTTTTACATTCTGAATTACCTTTGATACTAATGATTTTCTTAATACACTTTGAATATTATTTACTGAATTTTTATTACTTAATACTTATTACCAAGAGTAAAAAACGTCCACGCCACTGTTGCGTTGAGTTAGATGCAGGCTGTGGCAGGCGCCAACGCGTCGCGCCTCCACCACTCGCAAACTTCAGTCTGTTGGGCTGTATCTACCCCTAAAAGCAACGAAAATGTTGGACTGCGAGACACTGTGTTCTAGCGCAAATTTATAATTTTACTACTTTTATTGCTTAGCGTTCTTTTCAATCATCCACCTAAAATTGAATAAGGAATAAAATACTGCCAACTACAGACCTTGTTACCAAGTAATTTACTTATTTCCATATTTAAAATAGCAATTTTATCGAGCTCGAAGCGCATTGTGAGTTAGCCCATTTCCTTTATTACATTAATAGAATCATTCTCTTTAAATACATTACTGCCATTTCCACATTCGCTTTATTATTTTCGGAAATGTAGCATATTAAATTAATAGTCCTTGTAGAAACACGAGCATGCATCAGTGAGGAACTCGTCCTTCGTAGCACTTTGGCGGAATACAATTATTACATCATTCTCTCCTATTTTTCTCAGTAAACTATTTTCAGTGGAAAGCGCATAATTAGCGAAAGTCTCGAAGACGAAAAGGAAGATCCGCAATAGATGGTCCTTCGAGCCGGATTAAAATCCGAAATCGTGAAAATTAGCGAAAATCGCGAGAACGAAAAGGAAAATTCGCAACATTTTTTATGTAGGCATTTTTGTCGCACAAGTTAGGCTTGCCGACCCTTGTATTAATAAAGCGGTACATTATTCTCAACAAGACGACACCTGAAACACTTCCCCCTCTCACTTCAAATGAACTGAGAAATAATTTTTGAAATCAACCAAGTCTCTGGTCTCTCTCTGGTACTAGATTGTAAACTCAGAACGCATGAAATATGGAGAAATTCCATCGTTTCTGGCAGTTCTTCATTCATTAGCGACATCAGTATTACAGCGTTCTGTTACTAGGTACTTAATTAGATTAAAAGAGTGAGAACTCGGTGGGTGCCTGTTTGATTTTCTTTTAGAAATTTTTGGTAAGGCGGCGCCGGGGTATCGTTTTTCACTACTTCTCGCAATATGGTTTAAACTATGTGCCTCAACAACAGTACAGTCAGATTATTCATCAGAATAAAAACACCCAACTTTGCTCTGACTGAAACAAGTACGATTTTTTAAAGATATGTAAATAGGTAAGATTCTCTTCATCATAAGGTTCTCAGTCCGAAGACTGGTTGGACGCGTACCTCCATTCTTTTCTATCCTGAGCTAACCTACGCATTTCCCTAAAAGTAGAACATCGTACATCCCTAACTATTTGAGAGCAGTAGTCTAATCTAGGCCTACCCCTACCTCTTTTTATTCCTATCTCTGACTCTAGTATGTCACGAACTATTCCTTCGTGTCTTAGAAGGTGTCCTACCATCCTATCTCTCCTACTCTTTATTGTTTTCCATACCTTTCGCTTTTCCCCAACTCTTTCTAATACTTCCCTATTGCTAACCTTATCTATCCACGGTATCTTCATCATGCGTCTGTAGCACCACATTTCAAACGCTTCTACTCTTTTTCTATCAGCTTCTCCTATTGTCCAAGTTTCGCACCCGTATAATGCCGTACTCCATACATACGACGTTAAGAGTCTCTTCCTAGTCTCTATATTAACCGTTCTCGAGCATAACAGTTGTTTCTTTTTGTTAAACGCAACTCGGCCCTGCGCCATTCTTTGTTTTATATCTTTAGTGCTCCTACCGTCTTGAGTTATTTTACTTCCTAAGTAGCAGAAATCCGCGACCTCCTCTATCTTCTCATTTCCAATTTGTATTTCCATTTTAGTTCTATTTTCACATCCCCTACATACCAAAATTTTAGTTTTCTTTTTATTGATTTTCATGCCGAAGCCCTGTGTCAAAACTGCTTCCATTTCATTCAGAGCCGCTCCTAATTCTTCTTTGCTAGATGCTAACACTGCTATATCATCCGCAAATCTGAGCATGTTAATAGTTTGGCCCTGTACATTGATCCCTGAGGCTGTTCTTTCCTTAACAATATTAATCGCATCTTCGATATATAAGTTGAAAACTAGAGGTGACAATGCACATCCCTGTCTCACTCCCTTCCGGATATCTACTTCCCTTTGTTCCTGCTCACATTCTATAACTGCCTTTTGCTCTTTGTAGAGATTATGTATTATTCTTCTGTCCCTGTATTTCATCCCTACCTTTCTCAGCACTTCGAACATCTTCCCCCATTTTACGTTGTCGAAGGCTTTTTCTAAATCTACAAATCCTATATAGACGCTCTTTCTCTTTTCTATCGTTTTTTCTATAATTACTCGTAAAGCTAGAATGGCCTCGCGCGTTCCTCTATTTCGTCTAAATCCGAACTGATCTTCTCCTAATATTTCTTCCGCCTTTTTCTCCATCCTTCTTTGCACAATTCTAGTTAAAATTTTTGACGCATGGGAAGTTAAACTGATAGTTCTAAAATTTTCGCATCTATATCCGCGCCTTTTCTTTTTGGCAAAGCTACTATGATGTTCCGTTTGTAATCTTCTGGAATCTCGCCTGTCAGGTATATGCGACTAACTAGTTTAAATAAACGATCTATTACCTCTTGACCTGCGCACTTTAAGATTTCTGCCTGCAAGCCATCTATACCTGGTGCTTTATTATTCCTTAAACTTTTTAGTGCTATCTCAAACTCTTCTCTCATTATAGGACTCCCTAGGTTATCCCCCTCTACACTGCTTTCGCTTTCTAATATATCTTGCACTTCCTGTCCCGCATATAAGTTTCCTAAATATTCTTTCCACCTATCTGCCTTCTCCCCACTTCCGATTAGGATATCTCCTGCCTCATTTCTAATGTTTTTGGTACTAGATCCAATTTCTCTAAAATTTCTCCTAAGATTCTCTTGGCGAGAGAAAAACCAAGTGTGCAGGCTGTAGACGTTACTCATCGACATTACGGTGACTTTATTCTTCTTTATTTATTCTTTATTCTTAAATAAAGCCACTGTAATCGACACCTTGAACTTCTGATACAAGCCATGCATGTTTCCGATTTTTTATGACGGACTTGTTACCCTGGATGCCTCATTTTTTCTATTTAAACTATGTTCCCAGAGTCCTGAGACCGCCTCAAAACAAACTAGTCGCGTGATCAGCACGTGTCTATGACGTAGCGCGGTTCTCATTGGTACGTATAACATGGTAAACTATAATTATTATAAACCTATAATTATTTAGAACATAATTATTAAACATGTGTGTAGGTACCTATTTAAAACGGTCGTCCTCAGAGCAACTTATTCACTTGCTTCAGGATGACAGCTGCGCAGACGTACTGCGTTTGCTTCTTTCTTTTAGCATTTTTAATTTGCTATATTTCCAATACAGTACGTAAAAACCATCTTCAAGTCGTTCTCGTGTTTTTAATTTAATTCCCTGTATTTTTCAGCAAGATGATTACGTACTTACTTCTGATTACGGAGAATTTGTTAAATTCAACTATTCATGGGCGGATTATTCTTTTAAATTCTTCAAATACAACAGAACATTCGCATGTGCAAATTTAACTTTTCATCTAAAATACGAACTGAACGAAAATCTAATGGTAAGTATCAGTAGTTCCTAGTTTATGTTGTAAGGTAAGGTATGTACTATGTATTACCATTATTAGGTAGCAATAAAGGTGACTGCAGTTAAGAACAAGAATTATTTCTTGCCTTAAAAAAATTCGAATCGAATTGAGCAAATTGAAATAATAAATGTAGGTATGAAACAGAAGGACAGAATAGACATATATAATTTGTTCAAAGAAGAAGTAGATATGGTAGTGCTCTTCTGCTCTTAGTCTATGTTACCAGATATCCTGCTCCCTTGAAGTACCTATTACTTATTTATTTGCATTTCTTCAGTTCTATTGTAATTTGCTAATACTACAATTTGTTGTTTTTAACATATGAAGATTAAAATCAGTGCAGAGAGGATGGTCAACAATGAATATAAGCCAGGACCAGTAGACTTTGTGGCACCTATTTGTTTAATATTGTCAAAAACGCTAACAATTCATGAACACGAATTGGATTTAGGATTTGTGTTTAATAATTCTAACGTAACCCAGTGTCCCTTACACCCCGTAAGTAATATCTGAAGCAGAAAACGATAATATATTTCTTCCATGCTGATTTATTTTAGGGATACTACTATATGAATTATATAACAATCGATGATTCAATGTTACCACCGTTTATCCCTGGTGGTCGATACAGGCTTAAATTTGAAGTTTCGCAAGATAACAGCATGATTTTTATTTTTCATTGGTATGTGACAATTACATATAAGATAAAATAATGAAGTACCTGGCAGACTGTATCTATATTTTAATGTATTAGAGCTTGTGTACTACTGTTTGAAAATAAATATTACACTGCAACTTCTTTGACTATTCTATATTTAATTCAAAAATCAATCAGACCCCTAACCATACAACTTTTGAAATACAAATACAATACAATATAAATTTTGGATACGTATTTCGGCTACTAAGTTGCCACTCAGTAGTACTAAAATACACCTAATCTACTCTGCTCCGAAAATATCTGACTTTGCTCGGAAACTCCTCCCTACCTCCCGAGATCAACTCCGTTTCCAAATCGATGTTACACTGACGTCACCCACGTACAAAAGGTTACTATCTTTCATTTTGTCTACCTCCTTCTCAGTCAATAGCTCCTCCAATGCAAGCGTGGTAGGTATAGTTATACTTGGAAACAATGACCCAACATCAAAAGAAACTAACACCTCACCCTCATCGAGGACTACATTTTAATTTTATTAATAAACTCCAATGAATTCGCAATTGAAAAACTTTCCGGAGCTGTGGGCAATGCGCTGAATTCCTTCGTTAGCCACTTAGAAAGTAGATAGGTTGAAGAGTTAATATCGGAAATGATGGGTCTCACCGATCTACCCGGCTTATGACTTATGATCTATTCCATTCCAGTCCACTTCACTCTATTTTACTCTACCTGAAATCAATATTTCTCTAGATATTTGTAATTTTTTGTAAGAGGTTTCATTTTCAAGTATCTATATCAATAATAGTATATTATAAATCAAGTTTGAGAAGTCTACTATTATTCTCAGAGCACCGATATTGTAGCACGAGGCGCGTAAGTGCCGAGGGATACAAGGCGCGAGGGCAATAATATTTCTCAACCGTAGTGTACGTACAATTTTTTCACTACTATCACCTTAATTCTATTATTTAATAACCAAAATTTCGATACTTGACATAATTCAAAAAACCACAACTCCACTGACAGATTTCTTTATAGACTTTTGTATTGCTAATTTAATTCATATGTGTAAAATCTCGTGATGCTTTTGTCAAAATGACAGCGAGAAAAGTTAGCCTTAACTATCTTACAACGAAAATTTCACACATCGCTTTTTTAGCCAATCAAAAGTTTGTTTTTGGTTTCGTTACCACGGCAACCGGCAACCCAAAAAATTTCCGGAAATTTTCATCCTCCACAGTGCCCTGAGCGAAATTAATAAGCGGAAATGCTTCTGTCAAATAATGACGCGGGATTTAAAAACTGAAGTTTCATTTTTAATGCTGAACTTCTTCTCTGATACGTTCTTGGTTATCTTTTCCAAAACGAGACATGGTAAAAACCACAAACTAACCCCTAAAATATTTAAGGGTATTCTTTACTGCTAAAAACGCTCTATAATAGACGATTGCACGTCAGCTGACAGCACTTTTCATTGACATACGCAGGCTTCTTTACAATTTTAGTTCCATACTGTGTTTTCGATGACAAAAATGTCAGACTAATGCCTTTAGTTTTTAATTTTATTTAGGTGTGAAATTCTCTTACCGAATCCCCCACGTGCTTGAATTATTAACCGTAAATTTTTTCTCGGTCTCGAATGTTGTTTGAAAAAATTTTCGGAAATAATTCAAGCACTAGGAAGATTACAAGCGATAATTTTTTTATTTACCTTTTGCTACCATGACGACGTTGAAATTTTTGATTGTAAAATGTATTCTTATATTCATTAAATTATCTAGCCGAATTTGACGAATTTTTCCGGATAAATTTACGTTTTGAACGAAATTTTGTTGCCAGGCAATTTGATGAATAAAACTGACAGCCAGTAAGAGTGCGAAGGCTCCACTGCAATTGGTACATTGCTAGCTGACCTACCCGATTAAGTCAGGTACGCCTCTGCTATGTACCAATTAATTCCGGCCAGGTCAGTTTAATTATTATTGGCAGCCCCTCGGTTTCAATAGTTAAATACCAGCGATGTAAAGTCTTTATGTATTATTCTCGTGGTTGTGGTTGATGAACAGCAAATCACACGCACTAAAATAAAATTATTCAAGCGAGTTTTAGGTTAAAGTTGTCAAGCCGATTGGATCGGATGAAGGAGAAGAAGATGTGTTTCGGGTGCGGGAGAAGAAGTTTCTGTCCTTTCTTTCTTCCGTGCTGGCTTTTTATCAACGTTCTCCTGCAGTATCCGCATTCTGCGGTCGCGCTCATACTCCCTACCGTCGGATTGATCGACGCGAGTGGGGCGGTCCCATCTTCACTCTACTAATTGTTGTTTATTTACGTTCGTGACGTCGCTCTCTGCTTTTCTCTCTCTTCCCGTTTGAGAAACTGTTCGTCGGGCAAACAGTCCTCTTAAAATGCGTTCCAAGTCCAACCTGTTTTCGAACTGAAAACTTTTGATGAATAGCTGTTTTAACTTCAGATAGGTATGTGAAACAGTTACAAATAGCAGTTTCAATGTGCTAAATGAAAGAAAATTAGGCTGTTTAATTTACGACTCGTAATAATCCAAATGCTTCTATGTACAAAATACAAAAATTTACACTGAATTCAGTATTTGATTTTGTATTCTATTTTCATGTACCAATGAATTGTCCTCATAATGGTTTCATGAAGTATAAAATCCAGTATCACCAAATAGCGAGCGGCAGGCAGTAAAGGTGGTAGCAGGGAGCCATCTGGTATAATATACGGTATCACATAAACGCCCTGCAAATGAATAAGTTTCGTAAGATGTCAAGACCGAAGGTCAAAAATACTTACGGGTTGAACAGGACAAGCTGTTATATTGGAATGGGAGACAGACAAATCCAAATCTACCTCAAATTTTTGCCCTGGTAAAGCTGGGCACATTTTAACTGTAAAATCAATTGTTCCTGGTTTATATTCGTTGTTAATCATGGGTAGGGCTTGTATTCTGATCTATCAAAGAACGTAATAAACTCGTCAAGAGATATGGGAAATGTAGAAAAAGCATTGTGAAACACAATACATACATACATTAATCAAAAGTAAGACCAAAATCTTAGTGCGCTGACAGCATACATGTTTCTGATTTTTTATGACGGACACTTTGTTACTCTGAATACCTCATTTACATGTATGTATTTAGTAGATCAACGTTTGGATAATTTCTAGTTCATCTAAACTATTATTATAAACCTATAATAATTTGGAACATATTATTAAACATCATGTGCAGAGGCATAGACTAATCTATGGTAGAGGTACCTATTTAAAACGCTCGTCCTCAGAGCAACTTATTCGCTTGCTTCAGGATGACAGTTGCACAGACGTACTGCGTTTGCTTCTTTCTTTTAGCAATTTTCTTTGGCTATATTACCAATACAGTAAGTAAAACCCATCTTAAAGTCGTTCTCGTGTTTTTAATTTGATTCCCTGTACCTATTTTTCAGCAAGATGATTTTGTGCTTACTAGTGATTACGGAGAATTTGTTGCATTCAACTATTCATGGGCGAATTATTCTTTTAAATTCTTCAAATACAACAGAACATTCGCATGCGGAAATTTCAGTTTTTATCTAAAACACGAACTGCACGACAATCTCATGGTAAGTATCAGTAGTTCCTACAGTTCATGTTGTAAGGTAAGGTATGTATTATCATTATTAGGCAGCAATAAAAGTTCTACAAAACCGAGACTTCAGTTACAATTATTTCACACCTTCAAAAAAATTCAGGTCGAATTGAGCAAATAGAAATAATAAATGTAGGCATGAAACAGAAGGACCAAATAGTAATATATAATTTGTTCGAAGAGCAACCGACGACATACAATATGAGCAGGAACTTAAAGAAGTAGAAATTTGTAGTATAGTCCTCTTAGTAGTCTGTGCTGTTGCAGTTATCCTGCTCCCTTGAAGTACCTATTACCAAAGAACAAACAAAGAATATGTTCTTTGCTATTACTTATTTGTTTGCATTTCTTCAGTTCGATTGTAATTTTTTGGAGCAAAGAAATTTGCTAATACTGCAATTTGTTATTTTTGACATATAAAGGTCAAAATTAAAGCAGAGAGGATGATCAACAACGAATATAAGCCAGGACCAGTAGACTTTGTAGTACCTTTTTGTTCAGTATTGGCAAAAACGCTAACAATCCACGAACACGAGTTGGATTTAGGATTTGTGTTTAATCATTCTAACTTAACCCAGTGTCCCATACAGCCCGTAAGTAGTATCTGAAGCAGAAAACTATATATTTCTTCCATGCTGATTTATTTTAGGGATTCTACTATATACATTATTTATCAATAGACGATTCGATGTTACCACAGTCTATCCCTGGTGGTCGATACAGGCTTGTACTTGAAGTTTCGCAAGATAACAGCAGGATCGTTATTTTTCATTGGTATGTGACAATTACATACAAGATAAAATAATGAAGTAACTGGCACACTGTATTTATATTTTAATGTATTAAATCTTATGTTCTACTGTTTGAAAATAAATATTACTTTGTAACTTCTTCGACTATTCTATATTTAATTCAAAAAATCAATTAGCCCCCTAGCCACACAAATTTTGAAACACTGACTACGTATTTCGGCTATTAAATTGCCAACCTCAGTAGTACTAAAATACACCTAACCTACTCTGCTCTGAAAATATCAGAGTTCACTCGGCCAGATCTCAAACAAGTAGGTATGAACTCCTCCCGACCTCCCGAGATCAACTCCGTTTATATACCCAAAGCGACGTTACATTGACGTCACCCAGTGACGTCAACATGACACAATAGAATAGAAAATACCTATATTTAAGTTTTACACTCCATTTTTTTCTCCCTTTCAACATAACAAAAAATATACAAAAGGTTACCTACTACCTTTAATTTTGTATACTTACGTAGTAGGTATAGTTAAACTTCTAAACAATGACCCAACATCAAAAGAAACCAACACCTCACCCTCAAACCTATATGGAGGAATTGGATGGAGATGTGCAAATATAGGAGAATGGTAGAGAGTGTACAAAGGAAAGTCGTGGCACGTATAGCAAGCTCCTACAGAACTGTATCCACAAAAGCGATGCAGGTGATTGCAGGGGTTGTGCCAGTGCACTTACTGATAATGGAGCGCACTTATGGAAGAGAGGAGAACAAGAGAGCGGAAAAGATAAAGAAGCGCGAAATTACGATGACAAGATGGCAGGATGAGTGGGATCAGGAGACCACCACGGCACAGTGGACAAAGCAGCTGACACCAAAAATTGCACCCTGGGTAACTGGATATTACCTGACGCAGTTCCTGTCAGGCCACGGGCGCTTTAGAGTGTACTTGCAGAGATTCGGGATCATTGAGAGCAGCCAGTGCACCTACTGCAGAAAGGAAGATACGCCCAAACACACAATTCTGAGGTGTAACAGGTGGAAGCCACTGAGAGACGGTATCACTGACGAGATCGGCGAGGAACTCACGGAAGAGAATATAATTGATCACATGCTGGATAACGAAGACAAGTGGAAGGCGATAGACAAGATGATAAGCACCATATTAAAAAGCAAAGAAGAGGAAGAAAGGAAAAATTAGCTTGTAATAGAAATGGGCAAGGAGAGGTGAAGTTATGCCTTAAGGTGATTCCGTTTCGTACCTGCAATTCTTGAGGAGGGGCTTTAGTCAGTAGGAGTCTGACACTCCCCATACAACCAGGCGTGTGGGAGCCCATGAAGGGTTTCCCCTCCTCCCCCCCCCAAACAAAAACCTCACCCTCATCGAGGACTACATTTCTAATTTTATTAATAAACTCTAATGAATTTGCAACTGGAAAACTTTCCGGAGCTGTGGGCAATGCGCTGAATTCCTTCGTTAGCCATTTAGAAAGTAGATAGGTTAATACAGGAAATGATGGGTCTCACCGATCTACCCGGCTTATGATCTATTCCATTCCAGTCCACTTCACTCTACTTTATTCTACCTGAAATCAATGTTTCTCTAGATATTTGTAATTTTTGGAGTTCACTCGTTAAGAATCGATTTTCAGTTATAACTCGCGGTACGGAAATTGTATGAGGAGTAAAATCAAGCGTTAACTAAAAGTGAGGCGTTACGTTCCTCTGCGCGCACCTTTCACATTGAAATTATGTATGTATCTATGGATACGTATATATTTCTGCACAATAAACAAAATTATCAAGTGATTGAAGTTAAAATAATCGTTCGTAAGGGGTAAACTTCAGTCGTGCGTGGGAGCTGAGAGTTTATAGCCCGCGGTACGGAAATTTTATGTGTAGTAAAATCAAGCGTTACATTCCGCGTTAACTAAAAGTAACGCGTTATGTTACCTGTAACATTGAAATTATGTACTTACGTATCTATGGATACGGCTGTTTATGTCTGACTGCATAGAGAATGGAAATAGTGAAAATAGAGTGGCATAGAGTAGATATGACAGTTGGCGTTGTAAAGTCAGCATTTGCAGTGTTTGTTCGTTCCTAAATTTGTTGAATCCTTTGATTTAATATGGAAAAACCTAATATTAAATACTCCAAATATTGCTTAATGCGGAAATGTGAATCAACGCCTATTCGAACACCAAGAAAAGTATTTATTTCATTGCCCGTTTGATCGACGTTTAGCAGATTGTCACTTAATTACTGAATTTATAAACAATTTATATTTTGATGTAGTTGGACATTTTCGAACATAAACCATCTGATAAATACATATTTGGGTATAAACTGACATTCACATGTACCCTATTATCAAGTGATTGAAGTTAATAATAATAATAATAATAAAGGCCTTTATTCCAAAACTGTAACATGTAACAAAAACAAAATTTATGCCAGCAGCGGAATCTTAAGGCGCCAGTTCAGGATGCAGTAAGACTGCCCCTGATCTTCCACTGGGACCTTAAACTACGAAAATCTAAAAATACATGAAAAAATTACCTAGACTAATTAACTTAAAATTAACTTAAGACTAAGATTCCGTGATGATGAAAAATAATGAGGACTGAGTATGCACATGATGAATGTGAAACCGCACTATCAAACTCCATAGGCACGACGAGGATCGCCCAACTGAAATTCAAAAATTAAATTACGTAGTTTGTTTTTAAACGCAATTAAAGACAGACTCTTAAGTGAATCATCAATGCTGTTATAAACTGCTGAGACCCGATATCCAAAGCTCCTTCTGAACAGCGAAGAACGGTGTAAAGGTGGAGTGATGCGACCCCTAAATCTAACATTTAAATTGTGGACGTGGTCCCTAAAGACAATCTTCCGATAAAGAAACCTCGGACTCTTTTCGACGATAACCTTATGGTAAAAACACGCGGATAATAAGAACCTACGATTAAACATGTTAAGCCATTCAACTCTTTTGATCATGTGAGAGACCCTATCGTACTTACGAATACCAAAAATAAGACGCAAACAGAAGTTCTGAACCCGTTGTATCCGCCTGGCAGAATCCTGAGTAATGAAAGATCCATAAATCTGACAACAAAAGTTAAAATGACATAGGACAAGACTATCACAAAGTAAAGTTTTAGTGTCAACGTTCAGATAATGCCTATGAGGGAAAATTAATTTTAAGTTCATGTAAGCTGACTTGATGTATTTGTTGACTTGCGCAGTAAATTGAAATTTGTTATCCATAATCAACCCTAAATTTCTAGCTTCATCTTTAATAGGAATTAAGCGGTTATTTATATATAATTTAATGTAATCTTTTAAAAATGTTACTTTGTTTTTATTGCCAAATAAAAGAGCAACAGTCTTGGAAGGATTAACGAAAAGAGAATGCTTACTTGAGATTGTGAAGATTGTATTGAGAAATGAGTTTACTTCGTTAACTGCAAACAAAAAGTTATCCGGGCGAAAGGAGAAGTAAACCTGGGTGTCATCAGCATAAGAGACAATGTTTAAGTTATTATTGAAAAATTTGTGAAGCTGAGATGTATAAATAATAAATAGAATAGGACCCAGTATGGAACCCTGGGGAACACCACTTGGCACACACCTGAGTCGCGAGAAAGTATCGTTCAAAAGGACACGCTGGGAACGATTTGACAAATAACTAGCTATGAGCAACGCAGCGGAAGATTCCAAACCGATGTAGACAAGTATATCAATCAACAGAGAGTGACAGATCGTATCAAACGCTTTACTAAAATCAAGCAAAGTTAGAACTGTTATTAGACCACGGTCAGTAGCTGAAATTATATCATCGGTAACCTGCATCAGAGCAGTGACGCAACTGTGACCCGGCCTGAAGCCATGTTGACAATCGGGAATAATATTGATACGAACTTTTGCCCCGTCAGCGACGCCCCTGGTAGTGACACACATTATTTGTTTGACGGCGAGCCGCGCTGTTTTTTATTGCGGCGCTGACCTTGACTCCCGAAAAGAATAGTCTATGATTTTATATTGCTCGAAGATTCTTTTTCTGGAACAATGTTTGATCGATAATTTTCGAGAATCTTCTAAGACCATTATAAAATGGGAAGCAAGAAGCCGAGTGGACAGTCTTACAGTTTGAAGTCTGAAGTTTGGAAGCGGTTGTCGAATGCGATAAGAACCGGGCGTTTAATAGTTCCGTGCGAGTATAAGTCTTGATACGCGTTTAGTGTCGGTTCTTTGGTGGCGTTTTAAGTGTACCGGGGCGTCTTCGTATGTGATTAACCGTCGGTTGAAGACGAGTGTTTTAGAGAGTTTAAACTGTGGACTTGTGTACTGTGGATTGTTTAGGTTAGGTAATTAATTGTTTAATTGTTCGCTAATAATTGTTTAATTTTCACCGCTTGTTGTTACTTACTGCTTGTATATATTTCGGTGCTTATTGTTCAATTTGTTAATTTTAAGTTCTCAAATCACTGTTAATCATTGTAAATATTTGTATATATACATAAAGTCACTGTAAATAAAAAGTGTAAAATCGAAATACGTTACAATATTATAACGATCTAGATGTAACCGAAGTTGCGATTCAATAACACGTTCCAAAATTTTGGACAGGACTGGAAGAACACAGATTGGCCGCAAGTCATTATTCACCTTTGGGTCGCGAACCTTTGGCAAAGGAATCACAATTCCAGATTTCCATGCAAAAGGGAAGATAGAGTAGGCAATGCAAGCGTTGATGATATGAGTAAGATAAGGCAAGAGTAATGGACAACAAAGCTTAATAACTGACAGGGAAATACCATCAGACCCACAAGCATCACAAGCTAAACTGCAAATAATGCTCCACACTCTGGTGCACTCAACCACCTCAAATCTCATAAGCTGCATGTTTTCGGTAAATAATTTGTCCTTATAGTAATCAAAAGATGACACACTATCAGGAACACTGTCAAGGAAGTAATTATTCAGAGCGTCAGGGTCAGAAAAATGGCCAAGAGAAACCGACGAACCCCCATTAATACCCAAAGATTTTAACTCCCTCCACATTTTACCAGAGTTCCCAGCACCGCGACTGATGTGTTGAAAATAAGCTCGTTTTTCGATCTTAATTGACTGTGTGGTAAAATTACGTAAAAGTTTGTAATACTCCCAATGATGAAGAAGGCGGGTGCGCTTGAATTTAGACATTGCAGAATCTCTAAGTCTCATTAACAGCCTGATGTTATCTGTAATCCATGGACATTTCTTCTTAGTAATTTTGATTCTTTTAATAGGAGCATGCTTGTCCAATACTGCAATTATATTACTAGAAAGAAAAGCAACTTTGTCATCTATATGAGAAAAAGTAAAGATGGTTTGCCAAGGCACCCGCATCAAGTCTTCCTGAAAAGAGGGGGGCGATAGGTATTTGAAGCATCTGACAGTCTTGAATGTAGGAGCAGCAGTAGAAGCAACTGTAAGGACACAACGGATGAGCTCATGATCGGAAATATCCCAACCACCCACCTCCACGGAACGAATCGGAATAATCGTTCGTAAGGAGTAAACTCCAGTCGTGCGTCGGAGCTGACACGCACAAGTTTTTTTTATTTACCTTCTGCTACCATGACGACGTTGAAATTTTTGATTGTAAAATGTTTAAGAATCCAGTCTCCGATATCGTATTCTCATATTCATTAAATTATCTATATAGCCGAATTTGACGAGTAGGTACTTTTCATTTTGCCGGATAAATTTCTGTTTTGAACGAAATTTTGTTGCCAGGCAATTTGACGAATAAAACTGACAGCCAGTAAGAGCGGGAAGGCTCCACTGCAATTGGTACATTGCTAGCTGTTTGGAATTTAGCCAATCCGCAAATTATATAGATTATATTCCACTGCGCCTGTCCTGGTAAATGGACCTACCTGATTAAGTCAATTACGCCTCTGCTATGTACCAATTAATTCCAGCCACGTTAGTTTAATGATTGGCAGCCCCTCGGTTTCAATAATTAAATACCAGCTATGTAAAGTCTTTATGTATTATTCTCCTTAGAATAATACAATAGTTGCCGTTGATGAACAGTAAATCACACGCCGCAAACTAAAATATATTCAAGGGCGTTTTCGGTTAGAGTTGTCAAGTCGATTGGATTGGATGCAGGAGAAGATGTGTTTCGGATGCGGGAGAAGAAGTTTCTGTCCTGGCTTTTTTCCGAGCTGGTTTTTTATCAACGCTCTCCTGCAGTATCCGCATTCTGGGGTCGCGCTCATACTCCCTACCATCGGACTGAACGACGCGAGTGGCGCGGTCATATCTTCACTGTATTTACGTTCGTAACGTCGCTCTCTGCTTTTCTCTCTCTTCCCGTTTGAGAAACTGTTCGTCGGGCAAATTGGCCTCTTAGAATGCGAAATAAGAAAGTTTTCAGGAATTTATAGTTAGGTTTATCCGGGGCCACGCTGTAGAATTCGCGATATATAAGAGGTGGAAAGAGGAATAAAAAGAAATGAAGGTAGACCGGGATTAGAGTACAGTCTGCAAATTGCTGGGGATATACTACTTTTGGGAAAGATGAGTCCCATATACACGAGCCCAGAAGTATTTTCAATACTAAAACGTAATAAACTCATCAAGAGATATGGGAAATGTAGAAAAAGCATTGTGAAACACAATACATACATACATTAATCAGAAGTAAGACCAAAATCTTAGTGTGCTGACAGCATGCATGTGTTTCTGATTTTTTATGACAGACACTTGTTACTCTGAATACCTCATTTAGAGATGTATGTATTTAGTAGATCAACGTTTGGATCATTAATTTCTAGTTCACCTAAACTATTAATATAAACCTATAATTTAGAACATATTATTAAACATCATGTGTAGGTACCTATTTAAAACGTTTGTCCTCTGAGCAACTTATTCACTTGCTTCAGGATGACAGGTGCACAGACGTACTGCGTTTGCTTCTTTCTTTTAGCAATTTTCTTTGGCTATATTACCAATTCAGTAAGTAAAAAAACCATCTTACAGTCGTTCTCGTGTTTTTAACGTAATTCCCTGCATTTTTCAGCAAGATGATTATGTACTTACTAGTGATTACGCAGAATTTGTTAAATTCAACTACTCATGGGGGGATTATTCTTTTAAATTCTTCAAATACAACAGAACATTCGCATGTGGAAATTTCAGTTTTCATCTAAAAAAGGAACTGACCAAAAATTTCATGGTAAAGTATCAGTAGTTCCTAGTTCATGTTGTAAGGTATGTATTATTATTATTATGTAGCAATAAAAGTGCTATATAAAAGCGTAACTGCAGTTACAAGAATTATTTCTCACCTTCAAAAAAATCAGGTCGAATTGAGCAAATAGAAATAATAAATGTAGGCATGAAACAGAAGGACAGAATAGTAATATACATATAATTTGTTTGAAGAGCAACCGACTATCATACAACCTGAGCAGGAACGTAGAAAGAAGTAGAAATTGGTATTGCTCTTTGTCTGTGTTGCCTGATGTCCTGCTCCCTTGAAGTACCTATTAGGTACTTATATTTGTTTGCATTTCTTCAGTTCGATTGTAATTTTTTGGAGCAAAGAAATTTGCTAATATGTACTACAATTTGTTATTTTTAACATATGAAGGTCAAAATCAATGCAGAGAAGATGGTCAACAACGAATATAAGCTAGGACCAGTAGACTTTGTAGTACCTGTTTGTTCAGTATTGTCAAAAACGCTAACAGTTCATGGACACGAAATGGATTTAGGGTTTGTGTTTAATCATTCTAACGTAACCCAGTGTCCCATACATCCCGTAAGTAATATCTGAAGCAGAAAACGATATATTCCTTCCATGTTGATTTATTTTAGGGATACTACTATATACATTATTTAACAATAGATGCTTCGATGTTACCACCGTTTATCCCTGGTGGTCGATACAGGCTTGTATTTGAAGTTTCGCAAGATTATAACAGCAGTATCTTTATTTTTCATTGGTATGTGACAATTACATACAAGATAAAATAATAAATGTACAAAATACAAAATACAAAAATATTTACACTGAATTCAGTATTTGATTTTGTATTCTATTTTCATGTACCAATGAATTGTACTCATAATGGCTTCATGAAGCATAAAATCCAGTATTACCAAATAGCGAGCGGCAGGCAGTAAAGGTGGCAGCAGGGAGCCATCTGGTATAATATACGGTATCACATAAACGCCCTGCAAATGAATAAGTTTCGTAAGATTTCAAGACCCAAGATCAAAAATACTTACGGGTTGAACAGGACAAGCTGTTGTGTTGGAATGGGAGAGTATAACAGACAAATCCAAATCTACCTCAAATTTTTGCCCTGATAAAGCTGGGCACATTTTAACTGTAAAATCAATTCCGCCTGATTTATATACGTTGTTAATCATGGGCAGGGCTTGAATTCTGATCTATTAAAAAACGTAATAAACTCATCAAGAGATATGGGAAATGTAGAAAAAGCATTGTGAAACACAATACATATTTGCAGTTTTTACAGAGGACATCAGCGATATGAAGATTAATCAAAAGTAAGACCAAAATCTTGGTGCGCTGACAGCGAAAATAGGAAATACTAAAATACAAATCATAAACCAGAAATTAAAAGCAATCGTCAAATAACTAGCGATGGTGGATGATACGAAAAGCCGCCGACAGGGAAATATTAGAAGTATGTATTTGAAATGTGGCACCACTAACGCATGTCGAAGATACCATTCGCATCAGACAGTAGGATGTAGGATGGTCTACTTCGCTTAGGTTTGAAAAATGGACATTCGCGTCTAAAAACTTTATGTTGATAAACATTCTGTCAAATAAAGATATACCGACTTACAGTTGCGGAGTCGTCTATCACCTTTTTAAGCATGACTGTTGCATTGGCACATCCAATGCTCCTATTTAATTTGAAAAATGTGAAATCCTCTTCTACTATCGAAGTATTTTGGTATACTATCTTAGCGAATTCACTTGTAAATTTGTATTTATTTTGCTAGATCGTACAAGAACATTAATTAACCAAAAACAATACAGTGTGCCTTATTTTATTTATCAGAAACTTACAAAATTTTCTGCATATTTTGTGCAAAATATTACCAGCGAGAAAATAATGAGACTTATTGCAAGCATGTTGAATGCAAACTTTAGGTGTAGAAGTGTCTGGTATAGTTTAAATAGGTACGCAAAGTGAAATTTAATATGCATGACAGATAATATCTAACAGAACATTTATTCCTAATCGTGTATCAATAATTTTTATACAGGGTGTTACAGGATTGCACCCACAGCGCATGAGGACTGTTGGACTGTAATACTCTAAAGTCTAAAGCTTATTATTACTATTAAATTTAGGAATTTGAAACTTTACACTACCTAAGTTATTTTTGGCTTTCTTGATTTTTCATTTGATAAATTTTTAGTGCGGATATTAGAAAGTGGTCAAGTCAAACCAGATGTTAACTTTCTATTTTTTGGGGTAGTAATTTTCGTAATTTTAAGACACTAAAAACTTTTCATATAGTTTATAACACTACTATGCGCACTACCAATAATTATTATATAACATATAGTCACTTTCTAAATGCATTTTCGGAAATTTTCTTTCCATCGTCAGAGAACGTTTTCAAAAACTTCGAAAAACAAACCAATCCAGAAAGACTGCAAAAAATAAATATTAGTGGCTTTGACATCATTATTGACAGATATATCAGGAAACCTAAAAATACAAAATACCTACATAAATAATTTAAATTTACAATAATTTAAAAAGACTAGATTTTATTCAATCGATTTGTTCGTTAAGTCAGTTATATTTTTTATTATGTTTGTTTATAACACTACTATGCGCAAAGTAGTGTTATAAACTCAATAAGTACATAAACTACCAAAGATTGTGTTAATAACTTAAAAACGTTTCATTCTAATTTATGGTCATTTGGTTTATTTAATTTGAGTTACTTATGCACGATTGTCACACTTGATGATTAGTGATTACAATATGGAAAATTTGTTCAGTAGATGCTAATAGTATATTACGTAACGAGCATGGAAAGTGACAAATTTCATAAGAGCGTGAAATTTTATGCACGACGCACGAGGCATAGCCGAGTGCAGAAATCACGCAAGTATATAGGAAATACACTTTCCATCGAGTTATGTATACTATTTTTCACACAACCCCTTAAGAAGATAAATTTATTCATAAAACAGTAACTTTATTTTTAAGGATTTGTTGCAGATGTCAAAATTTCCAAGTAGCCGCATGTATGTAAGATCATCACTTGAGAACGGCTCGACCGATTTGGCTGATTTCTTTTTTGTTGTGTTCGTAATTGTCAGGAATGAAAGAAAATTTTGGGAAATCCACCGGGAAAGTCGAAAATTTGGATGGTATGTTTGTATGAAAATCTGTTTGACAAACAAAAATGTGACGTTCAGTTTGACAGTTCTAAAAATTGAATTGTCAGTGTGTTATCGGTGGTGATCGTGTATTTGGTGTTTCTTTGGAAAAAATGCCACCAGTGAGGCGTCGAAATATCGGTCGGCGTACGCGCAATGCAAGCCAACTACATGATCGTCGAGTCAATGAGACTGACGAAGAGCGTAGACAGCGTTTGGAGCCAAGTCGATTAAGAATTTCTCAAGCCTCAAGCGCGATCTATTATGACTCCGGAACAACGGATACAGTCGAGTTCGGCGCGCTCAGTTGGAGCTTACGCACAAAATAATTTGGAACGTTGACAAAACAGAGGCCGAACGTGGCATTAGGGAACGAAAAATTGGAAAAGTCGCCCGGAAAATTGGAAAATTCGGGAAAAACTGAAAGTGCTTCTTTCTATAGGATTTCTGTATGATATGGATATGCGTAAGTCGGGAAATTTGGACAAACTGTAAAAATCATAATTTTGGAAAATCCACCGAAAAATTTGAAAAAACTAAAAGTGCTTAACGGCTGGACCGATTTGGCTGATTTTTTTTGTTGAGATCGTAATTGTCAGGACAAAGTTTGTATGAAAGAAAATTTTTGGAGAATCCACCGGAAAATGTGAAAATTCGGGAAAAACTGAAAGTGCTTAACGGTTGGACCGATTTGGCTAATTCTTTTCAAAAATAAGGTTTTTAGGGAACGAAAAATTGGAAAAGTTGCCAGGAAAATTGGAAAATTCAGAAAAAACTGAAAGTGCTTTTTTCTATTGGATTTTTGTATGATATGGATAGGCGTAAGTCGGGAAATTCCGACAAACTGTCAAAATCATAATTGTTTGTATGCACTCGCGATCATAACTGACGATAGGAACGACATATTTGGTTGACCATAAACGTAATCAGAAAAATGTTTCACATTGAATATACGATTTGGTTAATGAATCAAAAGTTCAATACGAAAAGTAATTTTAGGCAGGACAACGTCTGCCGGGCCCGCTAGTATTCTAATAATTCCGACCGGCTATGAATGACACGTTTATTATTTGTTCTCTTGCCCGCCATAATTCATAAATGACCAGTTTGTACCTAAAATGTTTAGGTCTTCCACGGAGTAGCCATTAAAATGTTCAACTGCTGTAGATGATTAGATTTAAGAAGAGACGCGACAGGTTATTTATTCAGTAAACGTCAAGATCTCAAAGCTGCCTACAAAATTTGAATGAACCTGTGCGATTTTCAAATGTTACAGCACAGTTGCGAGTTTAGCGCACGGACAACGCAATTGTCAAGTTTCCGGCCTACTATGCTGTATGTAACGTGCCCCGCTTTCCTAGGGGGTTGTGAGAAGATTCTATTACAAAATTCTATCAATGTACGCACAGCCGACAAAATTCTGTCAACTAAAACTCAAAACTTTAGAAATAATGGAACATAACCACTGTGTCAAAAATGCAAACAATTCTTTCTTCTTGGGGGTGCACTAGAATCGAGCTATTTTGAACAAAAATCGGACCCTTTTATCCACCTGACTATACTAGACTAATGTTGCAAACCTTGAATAAATAATATATATTATCTATTTACATACCTATACTTATATTTTCCGATGATAGATATTATTAAACATACATTAGGGTCTGGTTAACAACCAAAATGAGGATCTATAGTTGAAAAATGTACAATTATTATTAGATATTATCTACCAGGCTTATTATATGTATAATCTGATAGATAATTTAGCAGTTGCCAAACAGAGTTTTCCTCTTCTAAAAAGTCATCTTAGTAATTGCCACAAAAATTACTTCTAATTTTTGAGACGAGGTAAAATAGCTGTCACATTCAACATTGAACACGTGGTACAGGGAAGTACTACTCCTGGAACACTGAACCATGATTTGATACTTCTGTGGAACGTTTCAGTAATTTAGAACTTTATTCTTATGGAGAACATTTCAAGATCTCCCAATCTTATTCCTATTGAGAATTTATAAGATAGGGTTCAGTGAAGAGGGTGAAAAAGAATTATACATTATATTTTTTCAATAATTTAATTAACGAGAATATTTTTATTAAGTCAACTGAAATTCAGTCTTCATCCTATCCGCCATCATATTGGCAATTGCCAAAGAACTCGTTGCTCCAGGCGATGGAGCATTTCTGCAGTGCAATACCAGCTTCCCCAAAGGCCCAACACCCTTATCAAAGTAGAAATCGTCCACTAAATTCCCGCTATAATCCAAAGCTTGAGCGCGAACTCCTGAAGGCCCTCTTCTAACATCACTTTTCGTTAGTTCAGGCACAAACTTCTGAAGATCCTTCACTTGCATACCAGGAAATGCTGATTTCACCATCTCTTTGCATCCATATGAAACATATTGAACAGCTAATCGCCAGAAACCAGGAAATGTCAAAGCGTCAGCCAGCTCAAATAAGTTTATATCAGACCACCTGCAGCAAAGAGAAATCATTGGCTGCATAACTTAAGAAATTGAATGTTTACTTACTTGTAACCTTCTCTTTTAAAAGCCAAAACTGCATTTGGACCCAGCCAAACACTCCCATCCATCCTCGGAGTAATATGGACCCCCAAAAATGGAAACCTTGGGTCTGGAACTGGATAAATATTTCCTCTGATCAAGTGCGTTAATTTTTCACTTAAAAGCAGGTACTCCCCTCGGAAAGGGATTATTCTTGGTTGCCTCGGACAACCCGTCATTTCAGACAGTTTGTCAGAGTACAAACCACCACAAGTCAAGACATATTTCGATTTGACAGTTTGGCCATCTTTGGAGGTTATTCGAACTGGATAAGACGCATCTTGACTTTCTTGGAATTGTGTTACCTGGAAATAAAATCAAAAATCATAAGATTTGATCTTAAAGTATTATTTTAAAACTTACTTCGAAATCTAGATGGACCTGCCCACCGAATTCTCTAAAATCTTTAACGTACTGCTCCGTCACCAATCTAAAATCAACGATTCCAGTGTTTGGCGAATGTATAGCTTTGATTCCTCTGCAATGAGGTTCGATCTCTTTAATCCCTTTTTCATCAACCACGCTGACACCCTCTACCTGATTTTCCTTCGCCCTCCTAACCAGTTCGTCTAACCTTTGAACTTCCGTCGCATCCGTCGCGACTATCAGTTTCCCCACTTTTTTGTAAGGCACTTTCTTCTCGTCACAGTATTGGTACATCAATTTGAGACCCTGGACGCAAAGTTTGGCCTTCAATGTACCGGGTTTGTAGTAAATACCAGCGTGGATAACTCCACTGTTATGACCAGACTGATGTGCGGCTAGTTTAGATTCTTTTTCCACGATCGCCATTCGCAATTTTGGGTGTCTCTTGAGAACCTCACGGGCAGATGCAGCGCCGACGATCCCGCCTCCGACGACGACGATGTCATATTCAGGAATACTGGAAAAGTAAAAAGAGCTGTTGACAGAAAGTATGGAATAACCATATTTATAACGTGGTTCAGTGGTTCATTATTGATTTGACAAAATAAAAAAAACAATAATGAACATGCCCACATTTGTATTTAATCTAAATTTAAATTCTTGGATTGTTTATGCTTTATAAAAAAGAAATTTGAGAAAAATATAATTTTAATTTAGTAGATGTCTTAAAAATTTCGACGGAAGATATTTTGAAATTATGAACTTGCGGGAAAATTTCAAACTCTAGAAATTCATGCGCGCATGTGGCAATATTTTTAAATAAATATTGCCGATTAAAATAGCAATTAATAAACAATTAACGTAGTAAATCTATCTTATCTAATCGTTTTAAATAACATCTACGCGTGTATTATTAGATTCTTACCTGCTTTTCGGAATATTAGTAACGAAATTTCTTAAAATTCCACTGGGTGGGCGACAATTTGTCACGAGAAATGCAACTTTCTTACTCACTACCATAATTTCTTCTTACGTTCTGTCGCAGTCTAACACTCTCACATTTCAAAATGCATAAGCATGCAGTTTAACCCATTCCATATTATATCGACAAATTAATAACGCAACAGAGCGGAGTGCCTTTTGACCTTGACGTTATCAACGTCATTATGTTGATCAATTAAATAAGTACGACGAAATTAATAGAACACTGTAACTTGAGTACTTGCTAGCAACGCTAGATGGCAGACCATGTTTCACATGGCATTGGAAAAAATTTAAAGGGACCCTAGCCCAAAAAGAAAAGAAAAAGTAGTCCATTTCATATTTTACATTATGAACAAAACTATATTATATTTTATTTATACAATATGTCATTATTTGGAGGAAATCTATGAGCGAAATACGATGTGGCGGAAAGACACGAAAGCCGTAGAAGAGAAACAACACCTGCCCAAGACCGATTTATTATTCTTCAAGCAAGACATAATGCTTCAATTACGACACGAGAACTTTCTCCAAAATGTAGGTACATGTCGTAACGGTTTCTGACCAAACCATCAGAAATCGTATCCATGAAGCTGGTCTTCATTCTCGTCGACCAATTAGAGTACCTGCACTTCGCCACGGCAATCGCGAAGCTCGTCTTGAATGGGCTGAAAAGCATGCTCAATCCTCAATGGGGTAAAGCTGATTGGTTCAAGTTCGGTTTGGATTTCAACCTGATAGCAGAAGAACGAGAATGAGGCGAAGAAGCGGACCCTTGGAGAGGACCAGGAAGTTCACAATTACCGACGAGGGTCTATGATAATATGGGCTGGAGTCGATTTGCACCATAGAACGGACCTGGTTTGTCTGGATGGAGTCATAAACCAGCGAAGTTATATTGAACAAGTTCTTGGTACCTGTTGTGCAACCATATTTATATTCTGCTGGTCCAGAATGCTCGTCCTCACATTGCACATCAGGTACAAAATTGGTTTGAAGAAGAGAACATTCTGTTAATGTTAGACACTATTATCTCGTTAGAACAAAAATCTTCGTCTAAATAGGCGTAGTCGGTTAAATTTTCATAAAAAAGACTGATAAAAAGGGGTAATAAACCGCTTGCTCCCGAGCCATCTTGATTTGCTCGAATTTTATTACAGTTCAGAGAACAATACTTCCTAATCATGTTCTTCTTCGTTTTATAATAAAGTTTTGTTTCTTCCTAGCTCCTTCTCCTTAAATATATATAAGTAGTCATGTAATTTGAGAACGGCATTACGAAAATTTATAATTAACAGATCAATCGACTTACCTGAAGGTATGTGGATCCGTATTAAAAAATGAGTGGTGCCATTCTAAGAATTACACCTCCGCCCTTATTTTCTTCATCCCACCCTATTCCGTAATGAACGATCTAGGGTCAAAACTTCTAGATTGCGATGAAAATAAAAATAATATATAAATATAACAAAAATATAATGTATAATATAGTATCACTACATCGTATAAAACAAAGTCGCTTTCTCTGTCCCTATATCCCTATGTATGCTTAAATCTTTAAAACTACGCAACGGATTTTGATGCGGTTTTTTTTAATAGAGTGATTGAAGAGGAAGGTTTATATGTATAACATCCATTAAATAGTGGAGAAATACTTTTATTTTTAAGGTTTCTAATGTGATGTCGTAAATAATTACATTTTTTCCGCTTACATTGCAAACGCAGGCTGAACCCTACGAGATTTATCAAAATAATAATAATAATAATAATAATAATAATAACATTAATAATATTAATAATAATAATGTCGTATAAAACAAAGTGTAGTGTATGAATTTAGATATTCAAAAGATAGTAGGAAATCTTCATGGTATAGGGAAAGGGGAATTGTTTTACTCCAAATTTAACGAGTGCGGGCCACGGGCAGTAATGAATAAATCAAAACTACAGGATCGATTTTAATCATTTTTTCAGTGAGTGACATAGGCTATATATTTTAATACCCGTGCGAAGCCGGAGCGGGCCGCTAGTAATATAATAAATATAAGATAGTATTTCAGAAGACTCGTTCTGTACCTTTATTGGTATAGGTATGTACTTGTAAAGCAAAAGTTGATGTATTCTGCTGTACCAGGAAAACGTTCGAGTGATCTTGGATTGACATCAAGGAATATTCCGAGGAATATGACGTCCAGTGAGCAGTGACACCACTACGATTCAAAATTGGTCCGAAAATTATCAATTGGCGAATTTAGTGATTCGATGAATGAAGAGTAGCGAGCCAACCCATAGAGAATTATGTCCAATACCAAATACGAAGGCAGATTAAAATGAATCTACCTAATCAGGAAAGAAAAGAGCTGAACAAAAAACCAAATTTTATTTTTCGACGCATGAACTTAACAGTTACACTCTTCGTCCAAGGCTTCTCCAATAACGCGATATCTTCCAAAAAGAATTCTTTCGGTAACTCCTCAAAAAACTCGGAAACGGCTTCTTTGAGTTCTTCATTTGAAGAAAATCGGCTTCCTCGCAAGTGTTTCTTCAGCTTAGGAAAGAGATAATAGTCCGACGGAGCTAAGTCAGGGCTGTAAGGGGGTGTCGTAACTCAACAAATCCGGAGTTCTTGATTTCTTTCCGAACTTTGTGAGCCTTATGCACTCGGCAATTGTCGTGCAGCAATAAAGTTTTTTGGTCAAAATTACAGGGTCTCTTTTGGCGTATCGCAACTTTTAAATTTTTAAGTAGACATCTGCGTTAATTATAGACCCCTTCTGCATAATATATTCAATCCACAGAATACCCTCATTATCCCAAAAAAATGTCGCCTTCAGCTTCCCTGCAGATGCTTGCGTCTTTGCCTTCTTGGGTGGTGGAGATCCTTTGTGCAACCATTGCATTGACCCTTGTTTTGTTTGAGGATCCCAGTGGAACACCTACGTTTCATCGCCCATTACAATTTTGGAGAAAATGTCTTGGTTACGAGCTAACGTCGCCAAGTTTTCTTCGCAAATTTCTTGCTTGCACAACCTTCGTTCAGGAGTCAAAAATCTCGGAATCCAACGCGCTGACAATTTATTCGTCGCTAAATCTTCATGCAAAATTGTCAACACAGATGCCTTACAGATTCTTATTGCATGGGCGATAATCGAGACTTTGATTCGTCGATCCTGTAGCACCATTTCTTCCACTTTCTTGATGTTGTCTTCGCTCCTTGCCTCCACAGGTCGTCCACTTTTAGTGTCATCTCGAATGGATTCTCTGCCCCATTTAAACTGCTTTGATAAGAATTTTATTTGAAAATATGATGGACAGTTTTCACCATGTACAGCAGTCATACGTTCGTGTATGATTTTTGGCGGATTGCCTCCTTTTGTCAAAAACTTTATCACGCTTCTATGCTCTCATTTCCCCGCATTTGCAGCTTCACACACACCATAAAAATGAATTGATGTATTATACTCAACTTGACAGATACTCGTTAAACATTTGCAGCAACTTGACAGTAGCGCGTTTGTTTCATGGCTAGGTAGATTTCATTTTATGTTCCCTCGTACCTTCACAAACGATTGCAACGGATGGTTGGGAATATTGGTAATAAATAGCACTTTCTTATACACTGTGGTGTAGGTGGGTAAGTACTTGAGAACCCATCGTACCAAGGAATTTACAACTGTTTTGGCTTAGTTTATTAGTCATAATGAAGGTATTAATTAAATATTTTAAATTAAAATAATCCCTTTTAGGGATCTAAAATCCAGTTAATTAGCAGAAAAATCGAAGTACTTACCTATGCATATATACCTCGAGTCGTCGACCTCACCCTCCATAAAACTGCAACAAAACACAACTTCGCCGACCTCCGCTACCAATCGGCCATCAGCGCTACCGGTTTTCAAAAGCAACGCGCGTTCCAAGTTCCAATCCAAACGTTATCCGCAGATCGCACTAGAGTTTAGTCCACGGCGTTGTTTGCAACAGCTATGCTCCGAAACGGTTGAATCACAAATCTTAACACGATGGAGGATGAACTTCGTTGTTTCGCGTGTAAACAGTTTTATAATAATCCAGTTTTGTTGCCATGTTTCCATGCGTTCTGTTTGAATTGTGCCGTCCACCTGCAGCAACCGGTGTCCAGCAGCGGGGTTGCTAGTGCCAGTACAACTTCTTCAGAAAATGCAGAAAGTGTTGCATCGGGAAGCTCGGGGGATTACCAAGAAAGTGACAAATTATCAATCTTAAGTGAGACCGACAGTGGTGTAGTATGCACTTCAAGACCGAACAGTTATGTAGGTTCCCCTAACGGACTGTTGTTCCCGACCGCGTTGAGCTTAGCCTGTCCCATCTGTCAAAAAGTAGTCTATTTCGACGAGAACGGAGCCCACAACCTTCCCAAATACAGGGTAATGCAAAGCATCGTCGATAAATACGGAGAAGCGCGAAACTTAACCTTAAAATGTCAGATGTGCGAGTCCGAACCGGCGAAAGATGCCACCATCATGTGCGAGCAATGCGAAATCCTCTATTGTGATTCTTGCAGAGAATCTTGTCATCCCTCAAGAGGGCCTTTGGCTAAACATAGTTTAATCGAACCTATACGGGGTGGTAGTCCCGCGAGTAAATTCAGAGATGGGAAATGTTTGGAACACGTCGAGGAAAATATGAATATGTACTGTGTTGTGTGCAAAATCGGTGTTTGTCCGTTGTGTTTAGTGGATTCAAGGCACAATTCCCACGATGTGCAACCGATGGCCATGATGTGCAAGGCTCAAAAGGTCAGTTGATTGTTTTTCGCCGAGTTGTATAAGCTGCGATTTGGAAATTTTATTCATTGGTTGTGTCTGTTGTTACGCAGGCAGTTTTAAGTATCTATTGGCTGAACGTCAGATATTAGTATTGGCTAACCCGAACGTCAGATATCTTTAAGGCTGGGATATTCGAGTACCCGAGAAGCGTTCTCCTAGCTTCTGAGACGGTGTTACTACAGACAGTCCAGCTCAAAAACTGTATTACTTATAGACATGAATTATGGTTTAAAATAAAGATGAGGGTTGGTAGAATACGCTTATAACTATTTTATTTGCCATATTTACACTGTTGGTAAAATAAACGAAGTTGAAAACTGGCAAATTTTAACGGAAATCTTAGCATTATTCACACACAAATTGTACATTCGGATTTTAGTTAACAGCCAAATAAAATATGTGAGCATACTCACCGATCTTTTAGCTTTATTTTAAGACTATATTTGCCTAATTTCGTTATTTCAATTTTCTGCTGGACTGTCTGTACCAAGCGGTTGCTAAAGCTATGTCTATTTCTGTCTTACACATGTACTACCGATCTCCTGTCCTGTCGTAGCGTATCCCACCCTTAATAATTGGTACTTTGTAAGAAATTTGTGACAGTTTGAAGGGAACTGGCGTTCTCGAACAATTATTGTATTGACAAGCGTTGAATTTATTGGGTCCTTAAAGCAATTGACCCTTCGCTAGGTATAGAAAAAATGGGCACAATATTATGACAAGAAACCTTTGTAGATATGTATCTCAAGCCAAAAATGACCATAAACTTGTGAAGACAGTTATATAATTTATGGGGCAACCAGGTGCGTTTGACCATACCAAGTCAGCAACGTCTTTTTATGTTCAATGACCTATTAAGTTTGTCAACGAGTTTGTCGAGGAAATGAAAATTTGTGAATTCTGGTTTTGGAAGATTTCGGTTATGCATACAGCGAAAGTAGGATATCTACAATATTGTGTATGTACCGTATGTTGCCATTATAAGAGGATAGTATCATAACATCATAAGCAATATTTACTGTGGTCTCTGATTCAAGGAAGTTTTTGGGAGTAACTCGGGAGTAACAGTATCACTTGAAGAAACATTTCTCCCAGAAGTGTTCTAACAATCCCTACAGGTCTTTACTTATTTTCCTCTTAAATTAAGTTCTTAAATTACCCGCTGAGCAGCTAATTTAACATTTACCTTAAAATATCCAAAATCGCCCACGATGCTGTCCCCAGCATATTACATATAAAGCGGTTGTAACGAGTTCGAAATTCACATCTAAAACAGTCAATGTCTATTAGTAGAGTAGATGCTTGTAGAACTTTTTCGGAAATGTAGAAGCCAAGGGGATTACCAAGAATAAGTGACAAATTAACAATCTTCAGCGGACTGACAGTTAGGTATGTAAGATCGCCTAATGTCAAATATGTTGGTTACTTGAACTTTCCATTCTAGGTGTGATCGAAACCTTATGGTTAAAGGGCTAAAGGTGCAGAAATGTATGGAGGCAAACCATTTTCCTTAAAAATGGACCAAATAATTTCTAAGGATGAAGATGAATTGAGAATATTGTAATATTCTTAGTAGTTAGGCTTGATTTCTTAATTCTGTAATGACCTAACGTCGAATCCAACAAACCTTGTGGTTCCGAAAACGCTAAAAGGGAAATAGTGTAATAGTTTTTAAAGGAAAAATTAAGACAGTCACAGATGGGTAGCTCTTTACAGACTTCAACTTCGAGTGCCGCGTAGCTTTAACGTAGCCTTTTCTACGCAAAAATTCGCCCCCTTAGTTTGGGCCCGATGGACTGAAATCCTCTGATCTTTCAAGATGCTTAGAAGACCACCGCAAGGGCAAAATTCCTTAAAAATCACAGATTTGTACTCCATACACGAAGCGATGTGGTCTGTAAGCGAAGTTCGTCCGGCACGCGTGAGAAATTTTCATTTTTACGTAAGTGGATTTAAATGACCAATCCCGGCCGATCAGTTCTCTTACGAACTAAACGATCAAATCCGTCAGACCCGAGCCACTGAAAAGTCCGCTCATGTATCCAAGAATCATCCGAAGCATCTGGGCAAAGGTTTCTCTTGGCGAAATCTGGCGGAATGTCGGTAGGTACTACATGTTAGACACCACAGGTCATAGAAGTCAGCAGTACTTCGTGAAAATTCTTCAAGATCTGGTGTGAACATAAAATCTGAAGATAAGATAATGTTGACAAGAACCCTATAGCAACCACAATCGGGACTCGGAAGGCGTCGACCTGCCGACAGCTTGACCGTTACTCTTCTGTCGCTCTTCTGTGAAAAGCAAGTCAGCAAATGTGTCACTTTCGAAAAAAACATGATTACTGTGCCCCATACCTAATTGTTCTGCCCGTGTTGTTTTTTATTGTTCCAAAAATGACATTCAGACTTGTTTAACAGTAAAATGAATCGAATTGAACTGAAGTTATTACACACCAAGGCTAGAACCATACAAAAAAGCGAATTCCTGTTTAAATAATGTTGCTCCCGTATAATATCAACAAATCTCATGCTAGATTGAGCACAAGTACTTCTGTAGGGCGCTGTTTTGATTAAAATAATTCCCTTTGTACTTTGAAATGCGACTCCAAGTGCAAATGTTTACCCCAAGCGTAATAATCGTCTGTAATTACAACCCTGGCCTTTCTCTGAAAATTCCACTCATTTTTGTGTGTTTTTGGAAGGCAACGTTTGTGTATTTTCGACTTTAATGAGTTTTATAAAACGAACTTGCTCACTGAGATGAATTATTACGTTTCTCTAACTCTACACTTGAGAAAATCGATAAATTGGAGTATGGAGCAATGACTAAGTACCTGCATTTAAGGGAATTAAGATAAACAGATTAACGAAGATGCCTTTAGCGATCAATGAATGTCCTTTATAATTTACCATTTTTGCAGTTCCTGATTTCAGGTACCAAAAGGCCCACATATACCGAGAAAAAATTTAATTAAAATTATCCCTTTTATGTGGTGACGTAATAAATGTCGGGCGAGCATGCAGCCACGAAGAGCATGACGTCACTTTCGTTGCTTGGCGCGGAATAAATTCTGCAACGAAATGGCAATGTTTAAGTCGAGGTTTAAGTGCTGCCTGAAATTAAGTGTTCAAATTTTAATAATATTTACGTTTATGTGGGGTGTTAGATATGCATAATCTTTGATTTAACAGCAACATTTTCTAAAAATTTTTTTAGTGTCCGATTTCCCATTGTCTGATTTTCTAATACATAGTTTTCTAGTAGACCGAGTTCCACCCTCGAGTGTTGGTCTACCCAGGCACTAGTAATGCTAAATGCAATATTGCTTTTAGTGCTTTTACTGTTCGATAAAATTTTAACGCGTTATTGTTCCAAGCAAATAATGTGCTTTTCAAGCCTATGAAGGCACAAAGTGAGAACCGGTTTCTTAAAAAGATTGTGTGCAAGCATCGTGACCGCTCGAGATTATTCCTCCCATGCCTGCATAAAACGCCTTACCTGTAACTTCAAGCTCCAAATTCCTCGTAGATACCGGCACTTTCATTTTTTTTAATTCATGAGGTTTTTATTGATGGTTCCGCTATGAGCTTATGAGATATACTAGGGTCTTCTTTATACGTTACGTAATATAATGAACGGATTGATAGTTCATAGGTGTCGGGCAGTTTCTAATGAAAAAGTCTGGAAATTTTGAAACTCGGCCAGTGGCGTAGTACAAAATTGTTGGGATAGTTTTTACCCAGGCTATTCTGTTAATGGCACAATAAAATTAGAAGAACATCTTTTACAGGTAAGATTATTCCCAAATGACCTCGCATAGATCCACTACTGCTCGAATTTCTTTTACCTCGCGTGCTGCTCCGAACAACACGCAATATTCTGCTCACCCCTCATATACTTACACAAAAGACGGTCTTTTTAAAAATTCATAATATCCCCACGTACGTCCATTACTGGGACGCAGATGTTCCGCTGCAACCAGTTGTTTTATATTATCTCTGTTCCTCCACCTATGAATACCTTGAAAACATGTTGTCTTTATTGCTTGTACTCCTATTTTGTCACTCGACGACGTCATCATCGCCAGGCCTTCTATGACAACTACTGCCGTATGCGCCTGCACTGAGCTTGTGCAAATGCCCTTGTATTGGCAAAACCCAATAAAATGAAAATTTTTCTAATCATCGTGAACTTGTTATTGAACAAGATGTGTTATTTTTATAAACAGTACAAGGTTATGTGTCACTAGAAATGCTAAATGATTGATAACTATGCACATAGTAAATTTGTCAGTACTGATAAGATTATGATTTGAAATTGAAATGGAAATTTTATTCCCATAACGGATGTTTTAATTTTTCCTTCATCCTTTTTTTTCTATTTTCGTTGTGCTCTGTATTTAGGGCCATACATCGCGTACAATTTTCTCCGTCCGTTTCATAATTTTTGTTGACGTATATGAGTGTTTGTTACTGATTTAAATTTAAATGGCCTTTTCTGCCGCACCTTGTTGGCAAATTGACAAATGCTAAATTTTTACGAAATGCCTGTTTCCGTGTTGGGTTATTTTATATTTTTATTTTCTTGACCCCATTGTGTTTATGTTGAAACAAGGTTTGAATAATATTTTTAGACGAACGGTTTCCTTTGTGAAAATTTCCATAATTCAGAAGTAGGGTGGGTGTTCCAGAAAATAAATCTCATCATCATCATACAGTTTTCAGTCCGAAGACTGGTTGGACGCGTATACCTCCATCCTTTCCTATTCTGAACTAACCTACGCATTTCCTACATCCCTAACTATTTGAGAGCAGTAGTCTAATCTGGGCCTACCTCTACCTCTCTTTATTCCCATCTCTGACTCTGGTATGTCGCGAACTAAGCCTTCGTGCCCCAGAAGGTGTCCTACCGTTCTATCTCTCCTATTCCTTAATGTCTTATATAAATTTCGCGGATGCCCCATATCTTATATTCGTGGTGTAAACTGATTCTGCGTATAGCTTTCTTCATGAATAGCAATGCTGATGCATTGTGGTTTGTTCTTCTTGGTGCTGACAGTTTATCTTGCCAGAGAAATTGAAGACAAATCGAATATGTTTCATTTTACCGATAACAACACTTTCGCGATCGTTCCCTTAAATTAGGACCACATATATCTCTTTTTTACTGAAAGGTAAACCCGCAGAATGCTTTATGTAAACGGGTCTGCTATTATTGTACCTAAAATGGCATTATTGCCAGATATCGAGGGAGTTTGGCCATCTGCCGTATCCTAAATATATCGTAGCTCTTCGTGGATATATTTATTTGCTCCGCGCGAAATATCGTGAAAGAGGCAGGTGCTCGTAACCCTGAAAAGCGCAAATTTATTCCGGGGAATGTACGATATATTGCAGCGTTCTCAATTACACAAGTAATAAAATTTCGAATGGGTACTTAAGCACTTGGAATGCTAATCAAAAGAATCGACTTGGATAGTGCAGCTGTCGCTACTACAAGTTTAGAAACTCGGAAGGGACTCTTAGAAACTGACGTATGGAACAAGGCGTTGTATGAATGTGAAACGTGGTGCTACAGACCGAGCTACAGACTCATGATGAAGAACGAGAACGAGCTGGAGCCTATTCCTGGATGGTTTATTAATATAATACACATGATTTTGATTAATTACTGTGTGCAACTTTTATACATTTTTAATGACTTTTATATGTTTCGTGCCTCATATCTATATTGTTTAAGCGTTTTAAGACTCATTACACGTGATTTATTTGCCCGTTTTCTAGTGACCACTTATCTACTATGCCATGTGACAGACGTTCACATGTAAAGACATATTTTACTACAGCTACTAGCGTAATGCTATACTAGAAACGTGTTCATTTATTAATTGTAGTAATCTGCGTTCTTGAAGTTGCATTATCAAGCGCTCATTCGGAATAGCACGCAATTTTTGCATCACTCTTGTCGCCCTTAAACATCGAGACATAAAATTTATTTTATTTATTGCAATCATTAGTATGATCTTCCAACTGTTCTAATTTCGTCTAATTTGGATCGCCGAAGAGTGTCAGGTTTCCGTCAGGTTTGTCAGTTGGATCACACGCTACATTTCGGCAATTGATTGAATTAGTTGGGCAATTGAGCAAATTCGAATTCGGCATCTGAGTTTAACATAATACATATTCAATACTTTTATCTGGCAAGTAGCTTAAAATATAAAATTAGATGGCCAATCACATTGAGACATTGAGAACCCCTATAATGAACCGCCCCAAAAAACTAGCACACAAAGAAACGGAACCCGTTGACCATTTTTAAACAAGAAATGGAGAATGTTATATAGTATTTTCTCTTTCTCTAAATATTAATCTATAGACTCGAAAAGTTTTATCAGACAATTCAATAACCCCATAAACATAAATATGCAAATCTATAACAACCCCATTTTCATTTCAAGCCAATTCAAAATTTAAATTGTAAACGAAATAAGGGCAATCGCATTATCCCTTTAGCGACGATTTTCCATTACAACACAACACAATCCCTTAACCAAATCCTAGATTGATTTATTTACCGGGAAAGAAAAGAATTTGCCATTATTCATTTCGCCTTGTTTTAAATCGGAAAAATAAATCACCCCATCAGATGAATTATGAACCACCACTTATTTCCACCATTTACGATTTTATCTCGACTCCAGGACGAAACAGATGTCAGGGAAGTAATTTATTATACACTCCGCGGTAATATGATTTTGTTTGACTTACTAGTTTTGAAAATTAATAATAAAAATATGCCGAATGTTTTTCACTAACGGATACATAGAAATCAACATGGGAATATCGATAGGTTTTGTAAAGATCCTGCTCCCTGTATTTTTTTTACAAAAGGAACATCATAGTCGCTTTGCCAAAAAGAAAAAGCGCGGATAAGTGCGAAATTTTTAGAACTATCAGTTTAACTTCCCACGCATCGAAAATTTTAACTAGAATTGTACAAAGAAGGATGGAAAAAAGAGCGGAAGAAATACACTGCCGGAAAAAATCTAGGGATATTTTTAAAATACGCAATAAAATGTAAATTAAATCAAATCTGTCATAGCCAATGTGTTTATAAGAAATATTTGAGTCCGTCGCAGTGCGCAATGACAAGAAAAGATAGGCAATTGTTTTAAAAATTGACAGATATGGAGAATAGCGAAATTGTCGCATTTAAAAAAGTTGAATAAGTGCTTAATTAGTAGGTGTACGTAGTGAAGAATAGTGAAGAGTGCATGTTAAAGTAATGGAAAGGCATCATTTACCTCGAGAAGATATGTTAAGGGCTGTGGGGATGCTTGAAGCTGGTAGGCGTCAAATCGATGTTGCGGAGGCCATTGGGACAACGCAAAGCGTAATTTCAAGATTGTGGTCGCGTTATCGTGAAACAGGAGAAGTGGCAGAAAGGCATAGTGGTCGACATCGAGGAACCACCGCAGTATAGGATCGTTTTTTGCAACTGAATGCAAGAAGAGATGCGACGACAACTGCCACAGTTTTGCGTAGGGAGCTGCAGCAAGCGCACGGTGTTGTTGTTTCATCCAGAACCGTGATAAATCGATTGCACGAACCCAATTTAAGATCTCGTAGACCCCTAAGATGTCCACCCCTCACAAGAGGCAATCGCGCTGTGTGACTTCGTTGGAGTCAAGAACATGTTAATTGGCAAAATGAACAATGGAGTCCTGTGCTCTTCACTGATGAATCGCGATTTGGTCTTCACTCTGATTCAAGAAGACTTCGTGTTTGGAGGCAATCTGGCTTAAACAACCAACTCCAGCATGTACAGGAAGTGCATAGTTTTAGAGGTGGCACGTTTATGGTCTGGGGCGGAATAAGTATCGGCGGGAGAACTGACCTCGTTTTGCTGGATGCGTCATTAACTGCAATTCGTTACCGTGATATCATTCTTCAACCTTTTGTCATTCCATATGCAGCAGCAGTTGGAGAAAATTTTATTCTGCAACAAGACAATGCGCGGCCACATTCAGCAAGATTAGTTGAAGAGTTCCTTGATGCTAGCGCCATCGAGGTGATACCATGGCCTGCACAGTCTCTGGATCTTAATCCAATTGAGCATGCTTGGGACATGCTCCAAAGAAGGGTTATGGAAAATGGAGTCGCGATTGGGAACCGAAGACATTTATTTGCAGCTCTTGAAAATGCATGGAGGGAAATACCACAAGAAGATTTAGATAATTTGATTTTAAGTATGAACAGAAGATGTAGGGCGGTCATTAACCATAGAGGAGGTCATACAACTTATTGAAACACTAAAAAAATCGTTTTGACTCGTTATTTGTTGCTGTTTGAATTTGTTCTAAACATTTTCACGTTTAAATTTTGTGTAGTTTTTTTTTGATTAAAAAATTAGATATTCTTTTCTTTTTTGCACTCTTTATGACAGATTATCAAAAGAATTATAAGAATTTCTTGATAAATGTATTATAATAATTTTCCAGTCGAAACCATGCATTTAGCTTGCATTGTTACCAATATCCCTAGATTTTTTCCAGCAGTGTATTAAGAGAGGCCAAAGTGGATAAGACAATTGTATCGACTCCCATGCATGCAGTAGAGGAAAAGGTGAGTAATATTTGACCGAGCTTATAGGCAAGAGAAGGGAAGTGCGAGAGGGGAATCGGGCCGATTTTCTATATTTCGCGCGTAGGAAATGCGACGCGCTCAAAATGTATCATGTCATAACTCCCTCAAAAATTGTCTTATCGAGTTGCAATTTTTTTAAAATTATTTCTTAAACTTTCAGGATATTCACGAAATCTTTCAAATTGAAATTACATAATTACTTTTCACTCCGCTTTGCGATTTTCGAGACGTTGTCTTTTTCGTGCAGTGTAATTTTCACCTATCGAGGAACTATGCTCATTTTTAGAATTTGGACAAACTTCCAGCGGCAAAGTCATAGAGAAAGGGTTCAATTTTATTTTACTCCAAGATTCAATTCATTATCTCGCATAGCAAAAAAGTTATGGCGATTTGAATACGATAATCGTTCTGAGCGCGTAACTCTTGAAATCGTATACCTGTCAGTGGCAACCTTCATGAGTTACGCGCTCAGAACGATTATCGTGTTCAAATCGCCATAACTTTTCTTCTATGCGAGATAATGAATTGAATCTTGGTGTAAAATAAAATTCAATCCTTTCTCTATAACTTTGCCGCCGGAAGTTTGTCCAAATTCTAAAAATGAGCATAGTTCCTCGATAGGTGAAAATTCCACTGCACCAAAAAGACATCGTCTCGAAAATCGCAAAGAGGCAAGTTCGCCCACTTGTCTTATCCACTTTGGGAGAGGCCATTCTAGCTTGAAATTACAGAAAAAACAACAGAAAAGTGAAAGAGCGTCTATAGGATATGTAGATTTAGAAAAAGTCTTCGAAAACGTAAAATGGGGGAAGATGGGACAGAAAGCTGCAGGGATTAATATACAGGATCAAACTGCTGGGTCTTCCTGTTTCTTTCTCCATGGTTACATCGTGGTTCCACTCCTGCTATATCCGTTTATCATCCACAATATTTTTCTTTAGAATATCCTGCTAGTAATGAAGTTTTGCTGTAGTTTACTATGTTCGGCTTTGCCAAGTACGTCTTCTTGATACTTATACTCAAATACTGGTATTGATGATACATTTTCAATAAAAAATATACTTCAACGGTTTTAACGGTTAACGCCCAGTGTAATGGAGATAACCACTTCATTTGTTTTATTGAATTTATGACACGCGTGTGGCTCGATAGGATTAACAAAATAAAGCTTCGACCTACATAATGTGTCAGATAACCTAAGCCTTTCAATTGCGTTATTATTTGAATTGTATAAATGAACCATACAACTGCATAATATAATACTACTAGAAGCCGGTAGCAGTAATATTTATGAAATTATGCATTGGAATAATGTTAATTTCTCCATTTATTTTATCGTAGGTTTTTACTGGCATCTGAAAACTCCGAGGAACCAAAAAATCGCTAAATGGTCGAAAGTTTATCTTTATTGACTTTTCGGTAACAGCCAAAGAAACAAAACCTGAAAACAAATTTTGGTTTGAAGGATGGTAACAAGAAAATAAATAAAATTACAAAATTACATCGGGACGTAAACTTGGCTAAATTTATTATAAGCAAAACGTAAAAAAGACAATGACAATAAATGAAAACTTCGAAATTAATTCAGGTATCAGGTAACAGTAAATTTATGTCGAGTGCGCATATTGGCATCTATAAAACACTAAGAGATGATAATATAGTTAAATGGTTAAGTGATTACTTCAGATGCAATCTAAAAAAAATAAAACTACTTTAAATAGTATATTGAAAGCAATTTTCTTCTATGACTGTAACAATTTGTCGTCTGTCATTTGTCATTCAGCAAAACATTGAAATCCAAATTTGTTGAACTAGCTAAATATACTTAATCCGACATTCACCGTGGTATATCAGGCAAATCCATTAAATTATTTAATAATTTATGAATGAACAGCATATCTACTCGTACCAGAGAAAATATTTCCAGTTGCAGACAACATTTTGGGATTATAACTTATTTAAATCTACACCTACATTTTCCGTGGGCGTCGGTCCTGGGAGCTCACGTTACTGAAAAATCAATTGCAAGAAATTCCAGCTGGATTTCGTACACTTATTAAATTTCGTATATTAAAGTTGCAGCCACAACAAGAATTTTCCGATCACGAAGACGTTCGGCATTACAAGCAATAAAATCACAGCAATGTATACAGTATGTACCTAATATTTTTGGAAGGTCCATAGAAAATCAACACTTGTTTATCCTGAATTTTAGTTTTAACTATGGATAACTAGAGGGGAGGATGCCAATCGCCGCTATTCCACAAATCGCGTGGTATCGTTCTTAGCTATGTCAATTTGAAGTCGCCAGATGTCAACTGGATCGTAAAGCCTTGGTTTTTAACAACTTTCCGTCGACGGAATTGCGTCGACGGAATTCCGTTTGCTGTATTTTAAGCCTGTCGCTGTTTGAACGGCAGAAAATTTTCAATTTTTTGTCTGCCGTAACTTAGCAACAACCAAATTATGCAGGTTTGATTTCAGCGAAGTCCGCCAGCGCAGTGCGTCGACGGAGTCCGTCAGCGCAATTGCGTCGGCGGAAAGTTCTTAAAAACCAGGGCTTTAGGCCCTCGTTTATATTATAGTAGAGTCAACGTGAAAGTTTATCTTGATGTTCGCTGTACATTGAAAGGTAAAAATGTATGGAGTACGTTTTCGGATGCAATTTGGGGTGTATAACGACCCCCTAAATTCGTCTGGCGATATCGATGTCCAACACACCCCCAGGGGGTAAAAACTGAAAAAACAAGGAATTTAGAATATTTGATTTGCTATCCGGCAGTAAAAAAGTTTTTCTGTTCCGTCAAGTAATAAGGGAGTAATAACTAATTTTCGTCCAAAGTTTAACATTAGACGAACGGAAGAATATTTACTAAAATCGCTTGTAGCTCCATTATTATTCGTGTTTCGATTTCTGACAAAATTGAGAAATGCCTACACCGCGATAACTTTTTAACGACACAAGATATAGAAAAAAATCAAAAAGTAAATGTTATAGTCTGATGCTTTTGCAAGGCAAGGGTTTTTGAAATTTTGTAAATCAAACAATAAATAAGGAAGATATTGCCAATTTCCTCCAGGGATGTAAAAGCCGCCACCGCGAAGCGCGCATTCTGTCTCTACTGTTGCCCGTTTTCCATCTCATTCTGACGGACTCCTCCGTGCCCTACCATGGCCCGCAAGCCTCTTAGTATCGTACTCGCCCATACCCTGCGTCTGCATTGCTTGTATTGGGGAATGGTGATTAATTAATTATCAATTAATTTCGTGCTATTTTAATTTTCGTGAATTTGGCATCTTCAAGTGTTACAACAGACGATGAACTATTACATAAATTTAAGCTAAAACAAAACAATTAAGGCGTGATGATAACAAATGAGCAATATGCAAAAAAGGCGGAAAACTGGAGGAATCTACTCTAAAAACTATGAAAACCATTAAAAGATCGGTGAAAATGAGACTTGATGTGCAAACTTACAATAAAGACCTGAGAGTTCTTAGTGATAAAATAAATAATTCGTGTAAGTTAAGGTGCGGCACAGAAACTGTTACTCCTCGTTTACAAGCCGGAAAAACATTTCCACGTCAATGAAATTAAAAGCACAAAGTAGTCAATGTATAGGAAATAAAGATGTAGGTAACCGAATCAACGACAGACAGAAAGCCAATAAATTGCGATTCCACAAACCGAATTTTAATATTAATTTATGTGTTTCCTGTAAAAAATTGAAGAAGGGTAAATCTTTGAGCCAGGTGTCGACAACGAATTTCAGTAATAAACGTTAATTATAAGTTATAACCTTTTTAAAAAATTAACACATTAGATTTAATTACTGCTGAAGTCAAATTCCATAGTAATTGTTTCGCGGTAGAGTGGAAAATATATAGTAGCAAATCTGAATCTAAGGTAGCTTCAGTGGATGACTGTGAAAGTTAAAACGATAAAGGGAGTGAGACCTCGCAAAAATTGTTGGGGAAATAAAGGCAGAGGACCTACTTATATAATTCCGCTGCAGTTTACGACCGATATGCGCTAATGCGTTAGCTTGAATACGCAGTATTTCCTAAGGAAACTGAAAATGATTATGTCGTTTTTGTCAAATCTTATAAAAGTAATGAAGCTGCTGTACCAAAAATTACAAAATATGTAATATTTATAACGAAGTTGAAATGCTTAAAGAATCAGCGGAATTCTATTATATACTTTTCCTTTGGATATGCCTAGCTTTATTTCCCCAACAGTTTTTTGCCAGGTCTCACGCCCTTTATAGTTTGACTTGCACAGTCATCCATAGAAGCTAATTTAGATTCAGATTTGCTACTATATTTTTCCACTCTACCGCGAAACAATTACTAGATATGGTATTTGACTTCAGCAGCGATTAAATCTAATGTGTTACTTTTTTAAAAAGGCTATAATTAACGGTAGCTATGTCGAGAAGTTTATTACTGAAATTCGTTGTCGACATCTGGCTCACAGATTTACCCTTCTTCAATTTTTTACAGGAAACACATAAATTAATATTAAAATTCGGCTTGTGGAATCGCAATTTATTGGCTTTCTGTCTGTCGTTGATTCGGTTACCTACATCTTTATTTCCTATACATTGACTACTTTGTGCTTTTAATTTCATTGCCGTGGAAATGTTTTTCACGCTTGTAAACGAGAAGTAACAGTTCCTGTGCCGCACCTTAACTTAACGAATTATTTATTTTACCACTAAGCACTCTCAGGTCTTTATTGTAAGTTTGCACATCAAGTCTCATTTTCACCGATCTTTTAATGGTTTTCATAGTTTTTAGAGTAGATTCCTCCAGTTTTCCGCCTTTTTTGCATATTGCTCATTTGTTATCATCACGCCTTAATTGTTTTGTTTTTAGCTTAAATTTATGTAATAGTTCATCGTCTGTTGTAACACTTGAAGATGCCAAATTCACGAAAATGAAAATAGCACGAAATTAATTGATAATTAATTAATCACCATTCCCCAATACAAGCAATGCAGACGCAGGGTATGGGTGAGTACGATACTAAGAGGCTTGCGGGCCATGGTGGGGCACGGAGGAGTCCGTCAGAATGAGATGGGAAACGGGCGAAAGTAGAGACAGAGTGCGCGCTTCGCGGCGGCGGCTTTTACATCCCTGGAGTAAATTGGCAATATCTTCCTTATTTATTGTTCGATTTCAAAATTTCAAAAACCCTTGCCTTGCAAAAGCATCAGACTACAACATTTACTTTTTGAATTTTTTCGATATCTTGTGTCGTTAAAAAGTTATCGCGTTTTAGAAATTTTTCAGTTTTGTCAGAAATCGAAACACGAATAATAATGGAGCTACAAGCGATTTTAGTAAATATTCTTCCGTTCGTCTAATGTTAAACTTTGGACGGAAATTAGTTATTACTCCCTTATTACTTGACGGAACAGAAAAGCTTTTTTACTGCCGGATAGCAAATAAAATATTCTAAATTCGTCGTTTTTTCAGTTTTTACCCCCTGGGGGTGTGTTGGACATCGATATCGCCAGACGAATTTAGGGGGTCGTTATACACCCCAAATAGCATCCGAAAACGTACTCAATACATTTTTACCTTTCAATGTACAGCGAACATGATTTCTAGACGAGTTTTTCAAGCGCGCGAACTCTACTATTAAGCGTTAAACGGGGCGACCGAGAATTTTGTTCAATATTTCTGAATATAAGGCAATAAAATTGCCCCAAAAATTTATGTGGAAGCTTTAGTCATAAAGGAGTGGTATAACATATTTTTTGTAAGATTTATTTTTATTTTCGCAAAAATTTTGTGTTGAAATCTCACAGCAATAATTTAGGTTATGCTCGGATATCAAACGTCAAATCTTAATTCTTAGTTTAAGTAGGATAAACTTGTTTTTAATCTCAAAGGTAAGTTAAATAGGTATGGTAACCCTGAAAATACAAGTGGTTGGTACCTACCTTTATTGCAGAACTTAGTTTAATTTCAACTATTTATTTATACGGCTAAGGATGATTAGTGACGGCTGACAAAATTATAACTAAAGTGTGTCCGAGTTGCATTTTTTATCATTTTATAGCTGATGACTACAAGGCACTTCGAATTTTACGGCACTGTGTCCGTGGTTGTATCATTTTGACCCGTTTTCTATTTGGTATTAAAACTGAGGTAATAAGTTTGTAATTTTTAAATACCTGTTATAAGCGAATTCAATGTCAATAAAACATTTTGCCCCTTGATGCCACAAATTATTTGATGGAAGTCTTCTTTATTTCGTGAATAAAACGTAAAAAATACAAAAATTTAAACCTTAACTATCTCGTAAACTACCTTAAAGCAAACCGCCAGATTGACAGATGATTAAAACAAGGGAGTTGTCAAAAACTCAAACTAGTGACATAGCGCGTAATTCAAATTTGTAAGAATATCACCTGCTTTATTCTTAAAAAATTGAAATTCCAGGTTCAGAAAGTTGATTCTTGAAATCGATCTTCTTCGAGTACCTTATTTTAGACAACTCATTAAAACATTTCCGCCTAACCTTTTGATTTTCTCGTAGAAATGTTAATTTATGTTTGATACTTCCATAAGATCCTATAATAAAATCAAGGCCCTGCTGTTGTGCGCGCCTCTGGTATGAAACGCGGAACTTCAAATACAGCTGGAAAACATGACCAACTTTATAGCTCTCGTTTACAAACCTCTCCTATAGGTAACCATAGTTTTAACACAATCTTCACTTTAGTACCTACAATGTGCTTGCAATTTAAAATCAAAGGAACCCTTCTCATAAAATAGTATATTATACACGAGTTTATAATGAATGCTATTATTACCGAGGATGAAGTTTACAACACGAGCGAGTGAAACGAGCGAGTTTTGTAATCATCCGAGGTAATAATAGCATTCATTATAACGAGTTGTATACTATACTTTGTCCACGACTATCAAAACAGATTCCCAGAAAGAATGTACATTCATTTCCCTTCTCCAGTGTAAGAAAGATTCATACATACGCTATCAGGTATAATTTTCTTGGTTTTTTGGGCAATGAATCTAATGAGGCAAGTTCTGCAGCTTCTTTTATTGCTGGTGCTGTTAAAGAAACCTCGTTTTCACTCTCACTACTCATTATATCTTCTTTTTTAGAATATGCATTTCAAATTAAAAGCAAACCATGCTGATTTGACGTTTCAATTTGAACTGACACATCGCGATCGCGGCCTACTAAATAAATGTAAAAAAGGGTCAAAGCGATGTTCCTATTGGTTTAGTGAATAATATTCATTAATCACTGCAGTGATTAATGTATATAATTATGATTGAAGAAACACAAGTATAAAGAGTATGTTGTAAGATAGTCGTGGACAAACATTATTATGCGCTGGAGAGAAATAAAAAATATTAACCTAACCTCAAAAAATCGTGAATCAAATTTACTTATTAAATTGTTTTGATGTTTTTCAACATTTTCCATATACCTACACAAGAAAAATCTGGGGAAATTCTTGGCAAAAATAACTCATTACCAATTAAGTATACCACGAGGGAGCGCCATCGCATCGTGTTGATACCACATACGTTCTCAGAGATCAAAATTCACATCTTCTAACAATTCATGACGATCGTGCATTAACAGGATGCTCTTAGAGAAGTTGTAATCCAGCCTCGTTCTGTTGCAGCAACGATCTGCAGAACCGCAATCGTTTTTGATAATCCGCAGGTTCGAGACCTTGAACAGCGGTGTAATGATAGGAAAGATGCTGGTGTCTTTGAAAGATGCGATGAATCTTGATGTCCCGCTCAATCGTTTTGACACTTCTCGTGGGATCTTCCTCAACAGCTTCAAGTACTTCTTCTTCAGCTTCTAAATTTTGCACGTTCTCCCTAGGTCCGCCTATATCATTTCGTGATGGAAGAAGAACAAACAACAAAAAACAAATTTGTTACATAGTTTATACTTACCTCTATGAAACTTTGTATATAAAACCAGAGTAAAAAATGTGCTTTAACACTCATTAAACTCTTCGAGAAGTAGCCTGTACGCATATACAAATAATGTTAGACACCAAAACAATAATATACATACTTACGAATTATAAATGTATTAAGAAAACAAATACATGAATTTATTATCTATGTACCTATACATTTATCAGCTTATTTACTTATGCTTGGTCATTACAGATATTAGATTAAGTACAAATCAAACACTTCAAAATCATACTGTCAAGCGTTATTATACTCGAAATAAATAGAACTTAATATTAGTATAAAAATAGTACTTATAAAAAACCTTATACCTACATAAGTAAAATGGAACAAAACAAGAAAAATGCAAGATATTTATATCATTCTTTGAGGATAAGGATTCCTCCTCAGTTTAACTATCCTGAAATGAAACCCAAACGTATTGTCTTTGTTTTTAAAATTGTGCACTATTTCCCTTGAAATTTTAACACAGTTTCTTCCTTCAGAGCACGAGGAAGAATAACCAATTTTTATTTTACGTTCTGTCGGGTGTCGCAGCACTATTTCTTGTTGAAACCGGCGACCTTCTTCGACAGGTCCAAAATACCGAGTTGTTACCCATGCACATCCTGAATTGCGATCGTGTCCTTGGAGACTCCAGAAGACCTCGTCTTCTATTTGTGTCCTCCAGATGGTGTAAGAAAAAACTTTACCAACACGACGGATTTTCTTACCATATCTCACGTTGAGGGAATCGGCTGGTGTTGTTTCCGAAATGTCTGTTACTTGAAGATCTTCCATCATGGTCGCTTTTGAGTTTGGGAAGTTATTTTCTCTGTTGTGGCGTAGACATTTTGTGGATGAATCACGAACAGGCAATACACTTAATCTCCTTGCAATACTGAACCTGGAAAATGACTGTTGTTATTCGTTTTTGTACAGTTATCCTTATCATTTATGATATTTTGATAATGAGACTATATAAACAGTAAGTCAAATGACTGCACGGAAAATTTATGTAAATTTCTGCGAATGTATTTCTTGAGAATTTGGTTTCAAGGAGACTGACCCATTACGCCAGCGGTCGGGTAACGATGTACCTTGAAGAATTTCCAGCTTGAAGAAAACATGTGACCACCATGTACCAAGATCTTTATGACCCAAATGTTTCGTCTGCTTATGGAATAATTCATGAAATAATAGTGGATGTATCCACCACGGCATCCACGCATGGTCTTGGTCACTCATTTTACTTACCCTATTTGGCTGTAGCTGTCAAATACACAATTTATGGAAATTACTACAACTGGAAATCTTTGGCAGGCGGTGTAGGTGAAAGAATAATACTGTTATATCATTCCAATCAATACCAAGTGTTTTCTGTTGACGGAGAAAAAAAATTGGCACAGTTCATCATTATTTGTCTGATCGCAGACGTCAGTTGTAGTCTGTCTATATTTTCTTCCCTCACAGTTACAGCACTTCTAATTTTAAGTTTAACAAATCCAGTACAGTTGAAATTTACCTCTGCAAGAGACACTGACACTTCCCGTTGCCCAACTCCCGGTGCAACTTCTTTTTTAAATCAACGCGACAGCTTTCAGCTGCTGCTGTCGTTTGTTTCGATTTAAACGTTCGCGAACAATAGACGATCGACAAACAACCGCACACGGTGTCGTGATTCGTTAATAATTTCACACCGAATTGCCAATCGATTTTCATTTGTCTCTGGGTTTAATTTGAGTTTGATTAGTGTGTACATGCACGTTGAAATGTGAAATGCAGTGCAGCGTGGATGTTTTGAGAAGCCGGTTGGCAGCTAAAGATAGTTGTTACTGAATTCAAATCTGGTATCTGGTTCAGAGGGATATGCATGACGCTAGTAAAAGTTACAACGGAACGATGATTCGTGTGTTGGGCGTTTGGCCAATAAGCGGTCCTCTTCGGATTTAGGTACTGATCATTTGTAATTGTGAGGCTATTTATATCTGGGCTTTCAGAAGTTCATGGTGATGCTGCCACACTCGCAGTCACATTTTATAACAAATGGTAGTGAAATATTTCCAATTCCCTGGTTTGCAGTTGTAGATCAACAACGGTTTTACCAGTTTTGTTGCGACGTACCGCTTTTTCGGTATTCCAAAATACCGATTCTTCAAAGCACTTGCGATGACCAGAAATGGTTGCGCTTATTCGTGAAGTTGTCTACCACTTAGAAATTAAAAATTATTATTCAATTTGTGCCAATCTAAGTATTTTGAATATTATTCCAATTCTGTGAATGTAGAATGTAGAAATAATTGTATGGAAGTTTTATTTAAAAAATAATTTCTCCCAAACGGGGCCGAAACGTCGAACATTACTTAAGTGTTTATTGTATTTTTATATGCCAAAAATTCACAAAATTGGAATATACTGGCACAAATTGAACAATAATTTTATAACACGCATGAAGAAAAGACCTATTATATTAAGAATCTCAATAAACTTTTTGTTAAACTTAGAAGAATTTTATTATTTGAACTTACAAAAAATTAGAAGAACATGAACAACTAATAAATTTTTACAAAGAAATTAAGTACCTACCGGGTGTCCCATTAAGAGAGGTCGCCTATACAATTCCTATACAATTTATATTCCAGTTGTCCGCATAACTTTTTGTCCCATGTTTTTGCTCCATCTCTTTGATATGAAAGAACGGAGGGGCGCCAATCGTTACATTCAAATTGTCATAACTTCGGTTTGGTTCAATAGAATTTAACAAACTTAATTTCTTAGAAAACGTATTTTTCAACTCTATCGTTCACATTACAAGCAATGCTTGGAATACGTTTTATCTGTCCGATAGAGGCCGCTATTTGTAAACTCAACAGATTTTATAAATTTTCTCGAAAATATTAAATGGAATGGCGAATGGTATACCTTTCTTCGCACATTTAAAAAGAACGAACATTTATCAATAATCAGTGAAAACCTCAATTTTATATCTTTCCAAACCGGAGATATAAACAAAAAACTAATTATGAAATAAAATAACCATAAAGAAGCTACTAATTTTTATTAATATAGGTATCAAGCTAATAAGAGCATTGTCACCCAACTTGGAATCAGTGCCTATTATATTCTGTTTACATATATTCAAATATTCATAATTATTCTGTGTTATGTAGTACGCCGGTAATTACCAAACAGTTTAATGATATCTGGGTCTAAGAACCCGGGTGTTCCCTTTTAGCAAGTTGGCCATGAAAACAAAAAATGTATTTTCATTATTTCATGCGTCAAAATATTAACTGTTTCGTCGATGTTTTGTTAAATTGTGTTCTTTATCATCGAAAATGCTATTTTCTAATGAAGAATCATATCATATGCTAGCGATATATTTCGAATGCATGCAGAATGCAACAATTATCGAATAGGTAATTAAAATACATTTTTTGTTTTCATGGTCAACTTGCTAAAAGGGAACACCTGGGTTCTTAGACCGAGATATCATTAAACTGTTTGGTAATTACCGGCGTACTACATAACACAAAATAATTATTATGAATACTTGATTACCTATATGTGAACAGAAGGCACTGATTTCAAGTTGGGTGACAAAATGCTCTTATTAGCTAGATATGTACCTATATGAATAAAAATTAGTAGCTTTTTATGGTTATTTTATTTCATAATTAGTTTTTTGTTAATATCTCCGGTTTGGAAAGAGATATAAAGTTGAGGTTTTCACTGACCTATTGATAAATGTTCGTTCTTTTTAAATATGCGGAGAAAGGTATACTATTCCATGTAATATTTTCGCGAAAATTTATAAAATCTGTAGAGTTTACAAATAGCGGCCTCTATCGGACAGATAAAACATATGCCAAGCATTGTTTGTAATGTGAACGATAGAGTTGAAAACTACGTTCTCAATGAAACTGGGTTTGTTAAATTCTATTGAATCAAATCGGAGTTATGACAATTTGAATGTAACAACGATTGGCGCCCCCCCACCCTTCCATTTCAAAAGATGGAGCAAAAAACATGGGACAAAAAGTTTGCAAAAATGTTGAGGTTTGAGATGCGGACAACTGGAATATAAATATTTTATCGTAAAATATCTGGGAAAAACCCATTTTTGTAATTGACCGTATATGTTACGCCCCCTACCGGTCGTTTTAGGAACTCGAAACTAATTTCCAGCGATTTTTCAGGACCATGTTTACTGAAAATATTTTCCCCAAAGCTGTGTGATAACGGTTTGTGAGATATAGCCGACGACCTCTCTTAATGGGATACCCGGTAGGTACATGCAACTTTGGCATCCATATTACAAATATTTTAAAACATTTTCCTATACTAAATATTAAACCGTATTAAACTAACGCACTTGAGAATAATCGACTTTTTTGTTAAAGTGCAGAGCAAAGCTCTTAAACTATATCAAGCTCAAAAAAATTAATATTGAAAATTGCTATGAAAATTCTTACTATAAATTTAAAATTAATATTTTTTTAAATTCCAAAAATCATGTATGTTTAAATGTTCATTTCTAAATGTTGCAGTAATATTTATAGAACAAAAATTTCAAATGAATAAAATCCTACCACAAACAGCATTTTTTTCTGTCGTTCACAAAATCAAAAATTTCGTACTAAATTTACCAACATAAAAGGAGAACAACAACGCCTGATTTAATAAAACTTACAAACAAGCATGAAACAACAACCCAATTAACACTGAATGCTTACACCACAAATATTGTAAAAAATTGTAACAAATATTTAAAAAAATACAATTAGGTCCCGACTTTACCGTAAATACAAATAATAAACAAATTCCAATTAACAATATTATTGTAACTATTGAAAGTAATATACCTTTACTGCCTTATTTGTAAGATAAAAATTGAATTAGAAATCAAATTTGTCGAATTATCAAGAAACACAATAATTCATCTACAAAAGTAAATAAAAATGAAAGAGTTATTTTAAGTAACATTACGATATCTAATAAAAAAATTCTTAAAGATAACAGCAATTATGAACTCCATAGATTATGAAAAATATATGAACTATTAAATAATCAATCAACATAATACAATAATTCTTCCCTCGATTCTTCCTAAAGATCCTACCATGAACATACAAAACAAAAGCAACAATTTCGTTTCTAAATTTCTTGAAGAAAACAACGTTTCCTTCAACCTCAATTACAAACTTAAAATTCAAAATTCTGTATACCTTCTCGCATTTATGGGCTACCAAAAACAACAGCCATTTTTAAAATATCTTTTAATTTACCATTTTTTGGTAGATAATGTATGTGGATGATTGTCTCACTGCTGCCCCTCGTGACAAATATAATGAAATTCTCAAGGAAATTGTTAATCATTTTAATAACTACCATCCCAAATTACAATTTACTATTGAAATTTCAAAAAAACAATCAAATAATTTTTTTATATTTACTTAAGTAATTTTATAAAATTCCTTGCAAACTGAATCAACTTGATCTGGCCGTTATATTTGTTTTAACTCCGAACAACCCACAGGTGTCAAAAAAGTATGTTATATGCGGGGTTATATTATGTTTAGCTGACCGTGCAATTAAACTTTCCAGCCCACAATTTAGAAAATCTGCCATTGAAAAGGTTTTAAATTGCTTAATAAAAATAAGTAAAAAATTTTTTTAAGTTAAACGGTTTTATTGTAAAGAAACATAATAATGATGCAGATAATGTACTAAGAGCTAAAAATAATTAGGTAGGTACCAGGTACCAGTCATCACACCACTCTCCTCATCAATCTAGAGTATTGATCAGACTAAAATAAAATCGTGGGGCGAGTCAAATTTTTATTATCTACAGTCAACCGCTCATATCATTATAGGTATGCTTTGGATGCATCTTCTCAATAGACAACATCGCAGAACGATCATTTACATATTTACTCACGATTTTATTTTAGTCTGATCAATGCTCTAGATTGATGAGGAGAGTGGTGTGATGACTGGTACCTGGTGTCTATACCTAATAATTTTTGAGCTTTTAGTACATTATCTGCATCATTATTATGTTTCTTTTCAATAAAACCGTTTATCTTAAATTTTTTTTTACTTATTTTATTTTCAAGTTTTTAGTTTGTTTATTTGTTTTTGTTTTGTTATTATTTTTCTAAAGTGTACTGTGTTCTACTTGTCAAGCCCTTTCATTTGATATTGAGGGGATTGGAAAAAGTAATCCGCCATTTTGTGGTGGCAGCCATCTTGGATTTTGAATTTTTCATGGTGTACTGTATTCTACTAGTTAAGCCCTTTCATTTGATACCCATATTGAGGGGATTGAAAAAAAGTAATCCGCCATTTTGTGGTGGCGGCCATCTTGGATTTTTAATTTTTCATGGTGTACTGTATTCTACTAGTTAAGCCCTTTCATTTGATACCCATATTGAGGAGTTGAGGAGGGGGTTGGGAAAAAATATCTAATCCGCCATTTTGTGGCGGCGGCGATTTTGGATTTACAATGATACTGAATATACAAAATTGTATTGTCATCACAGCTAAATAGTTTAAGAGCCAGCAACATACATGGTGGACTGACGTCCGCAAATCTGAAATTAATTCAGGAGCTTACCATTAATGTGTAAAAACTGAATTGAATAGTCAGTCCGCCTAATCATATTGCTTTTGGCGCAGGTTTAAATATAAAGACATGATATTTTTTAAACTCATTTTAGCAAAACAATAAATTTTCATCTAATGATACCTTATGATGTGTAAAATAAGAACTGGTAAGTGACGGACGTTTTTATTGTATTGCTAGAATGGTGACAAATCGCTGCAAACATAATAAAAATGTTAAAAATTAAACTTATTTTGGTAAGGGCCAAATTTCTCTTTTCTATAATAACTTATCAATCTGCAGTAATACTTCATTTCTTCTGTCAAGTGTCATGAATAAATTTGACGCTTGTCAAAATAAGTTTAATTTTTAACATTTTTATTATGTTTGCGGCGATCAGTCACCATTTTAGCCGTACAAAAAACGTCCGTCACTTACCATTTCGTATTTTACATATCACAAGGTATCATTAGATGAAAATTTTGGTTTTGCTAAAATGAGTTTTTTTTTCAAAAAAAAATTATATCTTTATAATTAAACCTACGCCAGAAGCAATATGATTAGGCGAACTGACTATTCAATTCAGTTTTTACACAATAATGGTAAGCTTGTGAATTAATTTCAGATTTGCGGACGTCAGTCCACCATGTATGTTGCTGGCTCTTAGACTAAAAGGTGTGTACCAAATTTCAGATCAATCGGCCAACAGGAAGGGGGTAAAATTTCAATAACTGGATTAAAAAGTAATCAGCCATTTTGTGGTGGCGGTCATCTTGGATTTTGAATTTTCCATGGTGTTCTGTATTCTACTAGTTAAGCCCTTTCATTTGATACCCATATTGAGGGGGTTGGGAAAAAATATCTAATCCGCCATTATGTGGCGGCGGCCATCTTAGATTTACAATGATACTGAATATAGAAAATTGTATTGTCATCACAACTGAAGGTGAGTACCAAATTTCAGATCAATCGGTCTACAGGAAGGGGGTAAAATTTCAATTACTAGATTTGACCCACAAACAAACAAACAAACAAGCTAAATAAAACCGTTTAAGTATAACTACCCTGAAGATTTTATTACGAAAATTATAAATAACGGAATAAATCAATTTTATAATAATTTTTAAGAAACCCGAGAAGAAACCAAAAAAATGCAAATTATATATCGATACCATATCTATATAAAAATATATCACAGCATTAATAACTTAATAGAAAGAATACCATTTTCAAATAATAGCACATAAAAACATAATAATTTGCAATTTCTATATTGGCATTTAAAAATTAATGAAAGCCCATAGAGTGCATACAATTAAATGCAGCAAATATGACAGAACATATACCTATTGGGCAAACAAAAACCATTTAATAACTAAATATAAAAATAGTAGTTAATTAGTTCATAAGTAAACCATCAAAAATACAAATCACAATTTCTATTTTAAAAAAGACACCATAATTTTGGAACAAGAAAGGAATTTAAAATCTCCGCTATTTTTAGAATTATTTCATATAAAAAATACAAAAATTAAGTAAGTGATAGAATAAATTAACATTCAAAATTGAAGTCAGATTTATAGTAATAAATATAAAATAATTCTTGCGATATTGTCTTAATCAGATTATTTTGGTCTCGCTGTGCATCAAAACTGCATCAGGATTTTGATGAAACCTCCTAATTGCGCAGACGGATGAAATTCAGTTAAGAAAATCGTGTCCTGACTTCCTGATGACAGCGTCGAAGACGTAGCTCTTAGGAAATTGCTTATTACTACAGTTTTGATTGAAAATACAACAGGAGCAAAATTTGTCTATCCAAAAAATACATGATGGCATTATTTTCAAACAAAATAAAGACAAATGATAGAGAGAGAGGTTTATTCATTTCATTGTACAACTAACGATTAACCAACAAATCAGTTGTAAAGGAACTGGGGTGTATTTAGGATTTGCTCAGGCAAATAAAAACGAACATCACAAAGAAAACATTTTGATGCTGTAATCCAAGTTTCTTTGTCAAATTTGCTTGCTTACGTTTGTGGAATTGTCGATCCCTTGGGAGCACTGCTCGCCCTCACGAACGGTCAGAGCCAGAACTTAGGGGACAGTCAATCGTATTTCACAGCTTTCTACGATATTACAAGTGTCCAGATTATCCCACCGAATTTTATTTTGCTTGAAGATTTCTATCGTACGATGAGACACGGTTAGTTTGTTATCTTGTTAAACTACCAGGGTACCAGGATTTCTTTGGGTGTTCTAATGGTATCTTTAAATGACCTAGCGGAATTTAACCAGCATATCTTGGTCAAACCCCTATTTTCCAACTCGTTAAAAATCATTATACTGATCTAGCTTGTTAGCAATGTCTTTAGAACTCGTTATTGTATTGTAGAGGGTCTGTATAACTAAATTATGGTCAACGAAAACCACGGTCTTTTCCGGTGTCCTTTCCTATAATTGCCTGTTTAACTCAACCCCTGACGGTTTATTGGATTTATAGTTTCTGTGTGTATGTTGACAAACGTAAATATGCGAATTAAAAATATGGGACGATGATTTAGTTGCATGGAATTTCTTTATCTCATGATAAAGTTTTCAGTTTGGGCCCACCTCATCAACCTCGTTTTATTCCCAGGTATCACCTTTAATTAATGTTTTCTTCAAATAATTTGTTCCCACGAATGTTATTAGTTTTAAAAATGGCAAAAATAAGAGTCGTTGCCGCACACCCTGTTAATGTTTAGAAGGGATTGCAAAGTTTCCCTGTACAAACTCTGCAGATATCCAAGTAAATATTCTCCCAAGATTGATCACTCCGATGATAGCCTACTTCATCTCCCTCAAGTTCTGGAGCCACCCCAAGAATTATCATAACGCAGTGGAATGTCTAAATTCATTTCGAGCTGTTGAATTTCATAAGGGATGTAGAAAATAAGGGAGAGTTTCATCCATATAAAAGCATTTAGGAAAAAACTTCACATGCCGACGGGCTTCCGTCTAAGTGAAACGAAATCGCATCAGATGGGATTGAAAAGTTTACATTCCCCGAGGGGGGTTAAGTCCCAAAGCAATTTTTAATGACGTCCCGAGCTTTACCAGCCGGATGAAGAGCATCAGTACGTATATTCTTAATGCGACTCCAAAATGTCTAAGGAATAACAAAATGTGATCGTTAACGTATGTTTATGTTTTGATGCGATTGTCATGCGGGATTTTCCCTAAGTAATAACTCCTCTAATGGGGGCTCGTAAAACGGAGAAGACGCTCTCGTATTATTTTATAAAATAAGCTTCTTTCAGGGGGACGAGATTTTACGAGGGCAGAATTTTAAAATATTGTATTCAACTAATATAAACGTCTTTGGTGAGCCCAAAAACACTATGTTATGTTGCAAAATCATATAGCCTTTCGACTATTTGTATAAGCTTGTGTTGGTCTGACACAAAGGTGGTGATTACCAGACGCCTTACTGTAAAGTCTGTTCAACTTATAAGGAGGCCAGGGGCGTGGCCAGTTGATGACGTATATTGCGCCAACAATATGGATGCCACAGCTGTTGGCAATTGTGTGACATATCCAGTGGCGTAATGAGTGAATTTTTGTAGCTGAAGTGGTAATTATTTTTTAGAATATTCATTATTGCTTATATTTATATTCAGTTATATTTGATAGGTATGGTCCATACTTTAGAGTATGATTTGGGATGGTACAAGAAGCAAGCCATGTTAATAAACCCGTGTACAATTTTCAACAGTATTAGACTCTTCTTATCCTAAGAATGTTGTGTTATGCGGTATGCACTTGAACGAGTCTCGACTGATCGTTCGTGCCTAGTGACGTCACAGTACATGCGCAGCACTTTAATGGGCGGTGCTTCGCTGGAACTGTAAATATTTGTTTTTCGCGTGTACCGCAATGTTTGTTTTCTAAAAATTACCTGCAATTGAACCAAAAAGATTTCCACCCTTAGGGCGTTCATTTTTCCCTGTGTTTCTTTCATCTCACGAATTTTCCGTTTACACGGGACATCTCTTTCATCTTTGCTTTGATTAAAATAACACTTCCTGTAAAACGAGAAAGGCGAAAAGGGAAAAAGTAATTTGAAATATTACCGAAGTGGGGGAAGAGGGTGTTACAGCAGGACGAAAGTCGGAGCATTTAGGGGTTGTTTGTTTCTTTATTATGCCCGGGGTATAGACGTTAAATGTGGCAGATTTGTTTTGCTCCTTTTGATCGCATTATAAACAATAGAAAGGGAAATTGTGGAAGTGATTTCTTGCGAGAAATTAGGGGGCTTTTGTTTGCGATTTTTTTCCTTCAAAAACAGTGGTTGGGGATTAGCTTTGTTGTTTTTTATAACGAATGAAAAATTGCTGCGGAATACCGTGCCTTTGCCGATTCATGCATTTTTAATATCAATAGCATATTTAATCATGAATCAAGTCTTAATAGCAGTTAAAAGCTTAAAAGGTGCTTTCTTTTTTGCAATAACCTCCGCTTCGTTGTGCCAGTTGAAATTTGTCATGGGGTAGAAGAGACGTGGCTGATATACAATTATCCAACACATACATTATAATTCTGAATTCAATATCTACACATGTCTGTGAAACTAAATGTGGTTTCATATACTCAAGGTGTATTGTTTGTTTGCTACAGGGATAATTGCTCGTCCTAAATACCTTGTAAGCAAACAATCCATCTTCCCTAAAGCGTTGATGGAAACATAATATTTATCAGACGGTATAGATGTGCATGTACGTTTATATATAACTTATAATAAATTGTTTTGCTAATTTCGTGTTGAAAGAAAGACATGACTGTATATTGTATATTCTTCAGATGCAGATATTCAGAATAAATTTCAGGACATATTGCTGACTTAGGAGAACTATTTATAATAATATTATAAAGAAAACAATAAGAATAACAATAAAATATCATCTCGTTCAGAAGTTTTTAACCCTTTTCGGGGCTAGAATGCTAGAAAAGGTTTCTTGGTACATTACCCCTATCCTTAATATAGATACCTACGTACTTTATTTCTAGTTTTCGAGACTAACTGGTGGTCGCTTGAGGCTTGAATTTTTACTTTGATTCTTAAAAGTTATAACCCAAGATTTTTAAAAACTGCAGAATTATTGGCGATGTATCTGAAGCTCTAGAGAAATATTCGAAACATGGCTGATACTCTAATATGATTTAGATTTTCCGGAGGTTCTAGAAACTTCCGAGAAATTGGGCAAAACGCTAATTATTGCACGTTTGAGAGCCATTATTTTTTATTTACAGTCTTAGCGAAACGTTTAGAGTTTCTTAGTGCTGACCCCTACTTTTACGAAATTTTTAAAATGTTCTTAACCGATTCCTAAGTTGTTGAGGTTTAAAACCTCTCAGGCTTCAAAAAATTCTATATAACCTTTAAAACTGATTTATTACGAGCTTTCAGAATCTTTCAAAGCCTTTGCATTATGTAATTATCTCGGATTCGACAAATTTTACGAATTTTTAAAAGTTTTCACGTAACACCAGATTTTAAGAGGCTGTAACAACTTTGGCTCTGAAACCAAGTTAGTCTTTTGAGAAGGCATTTATGGCTTCTGCGGAAGCTGACGAAAACATAGCAACGTCCGGCATAAACGATACGCGTCGCAAACTGGAACACCACTTTTGGAGTTTATAGTACATATTTCAAGATTTGCTTTTCGAGTCGGTATACGTCTGGTTTTAGAAAATGGGACTGCCATGAATCAAACAGCTGTAAAAAGATGCGCCGAGAGTTTTATTATGTGAAGAGATGAAAAATAAATTAAATTCTGTTTTGTTTATTATTTCGAAAACTAAACACAGGTGGTTTATATTTACACTCGTATTTACATCAGCGTAAAAAATATTTATATAAGCCAGTTACTTGTGTTTAGTTTTTGATTAATATAAACAATATTGTGTACATACATGGTTTGTTCCATGCAACAAAATAGTGATAGTATTTTTCGTAAATATCGGGTATATTCTCTTGGTGAGCAAGCCACGTGTCCATTTGATCGAAATTTATCGTCGATTCCAAGCTAATTTATCGGCTGAACGCACAGAAGGATATCACCCCCGATATAGCTCATAAAATAGTTTTCCACGTAGTCCTTTTCGATGGCGAAACGATTTTGGTTGTCAGGATGGACGCCCTCTACAGACGTTTAGGCGGATTATTTACATGCGACTGGTGCTAAATTCGTCCGTAACTCAATCTCTCTGTTCGAGAACTCAGGGGTAGATTGCACACATAAATAAACTTTATGTTTGTACTTCAGCTGAAAGTGCCTCGGAGCATATTCCATCAAAACCTAAGCTTTGAAATGGCTAAATGCGTTTGAACAACTTCGGTTTGAGAAAAGAGTTGAGGTTGTCCTTAAATACGGAGTGTTTCAAAACGGTTTTGTTGGATATTATACCGGGCCTTCATAGTGCCTTCATATAACTCTTCGGTAACCCTTCAACAAAAGGAAGTTCATCGGGAATACATTTTTGAAAACATTGAAAATGGCTGCACTGTCTAGGTACAGAAGGACGTACAAACTTCCAACAAAATTGCCACTCGATCGTGACCGCCGCAGGAAGAAAATAAAAGTTCTTGCGGCAGATTTAATTGGATCTCAAAATATATTCCTTGTTTGTTTTCAAAGAAGATAGTGCCGCCATACGCAGGCTACCTTCTACCCGGTCACGGACTGTAGTAGATCGATACCGCAAAACAAATGAAGTTTTTATGCCTCGCGGTATAAAAACAAAGGAAAAAGAACTGAACGTCGGTTCTGACTGGTATGCCCCAAGGTTCAACTACAATTTTGTATTGTGTTTCATATTAACGTAAACACAGCAGTATTATGATTGAACTAACAACGCTTTGCTGCGGTAATGGTAAATAATTGCCATATACAGTTTGTTTATTTTTCAAAAAATAAAAATCTTCCAATTTTTTAGTTTAAAATGTAGTTATTACAACAAACGAATTGAACGGTGGGCGGAATTTGCTTATTTTACAGAAATCTGGACTTTAACTTTTGGCTCGACGGTTTTTCTGTGTCGTTCAGTATTGCAACAACAGGGTGTACCGAAAGGGGCGCCTCTTAACAACCCGTTTTAAAGGAAATTTAGGAAATTTTTACGTTTGAATGACGTGGTCGAAATATTTTTAGAGGTAGTTAACTACTCATTATGATTCAACCATTTTGTTATCAAGCAAAAAATTTACCCAAGTTTTCACAAGAGGCGGTAAAGTTTTGAAAACTAATGCCATATATTAAATTGTCTCTTATTCTGCTGTTCTAACGCATTTATGTCCCGAACAAAGTGGAAGAGACAAGTGGACCGACTTGCCTCTAAAAGGTGAGTAGTATTTGTCCAAGCTTATAGGCAAGAGATGGGAAGTGCGAGAGGGGAATCGGGCCGATTTTCCATATTTCGCGCGTAAGAAATGCGACGCGCTCAAAATGTACCTTGTCATAACACCCTCAAAAATTGTCTTATCGAATTGTAATTTGCTTAAAATTATTTCTTAAACTTTCAGAATGCTCGCGAAATCTTTCAAATTGGAATTACATAATTACTTTTCATTTCGCTTTGCGTTTTTCGAGACGCTGTCTTTTTGGTGCAGTGGAATTTTCATCTATCGAGGACTATGCTCATTTTTAAAATTTCGACAAACTTCCGGCGGCAAAGTTATAGAGAAAGGATTGAATTTTATTTTACACCAAGATTCAATTCATTATCTCCCATAGAAAAAATGTTAGGCGATTGGAACACGATAATCGTTCTGAGCGCGTAACTCTTGAAATCGTATACCTGTCAGTGGCAACCTTTTTCTTGCACGTTGCATAACCCGAAACACAATTAGGCACTACAAATTTTCGTCCCATTTTGATATTTTTATCACGCGGCGAATACTTATAAAATAAAACCAAATACGTCTGCACACATGTACAGTCTCCCAAAGATTGATGCTGTAACCGTTTCGTTGTCGCACACTACTGACTTCAAGAGTTACGCGCTCAGAACGATTATCGTGTTCAAATCGTCATAACTTTTTTTCTATGCGAGATAATGAATTCAGTCTTGGTGTAAAATAAAATTCAATCCTTTCTCTATAACTTTGCCGCCGGAAGTTTGTTCAAATTCTAAAAATGAGCGTAGTTCCTCGATAGGTGAAAATTCCACTGCACCAAAAAGACAACGTCTCGAAAATCGCAAAGCGGAATGAAAAGTAATTATGTAATTGCAATTTGAAAGATTTCGTGAGGATCCTGAAAGTTTAAGAAATAATTTTTAAAAAATTGCAACTCGATAAGACATTTTTTGAGGGACTTATCACATGGTACATTTTGAGCTTTTGAGCGCGCCGCATTTCCAACGCGCGAAATATGAAAAATCGGCCCGATTCCCCTCTCGCACTTCCCTTGCCTATAAGCTCGGACAAATACTATACTTGGGCCGCCCAACAGACGGAGTGATCACCCTGCAAGAACGTGCTCTAGCGGGGCCAATATTAATTTATGACCACTGAATTGGAGTGATGCGACTTCGTTGGGTCTAAAGAAAGCGCATCACTGCGGTTCGGTTGTCCTAAATTGATAGTGGTCCCGTCTAGAGCACGTTCTTGCAGGGTGATTACTCCGTCTGTTGGGCGGCCCAAGTATACTCACCGTTTACTCTACTGTATGCATGGGAGTCGATACACTTGTCTTATACACTTTGGTCTCGAATATACACTGTCGTGACACGATCATGGACCATACTAAAGTAGGTAGAAGATTTCAAAAATTACCCGTTGTGAAAACGCCTTGGAAAACACGCTAAGAAGAAAAGAATCGAGGGTGCTACGCGGAGTTGTTACAGTGGAGGGAGTAAAACATGGTATGCCTATGCGCATGCTGCTATTTAGGTACTTTTGACAGTGACAGAAAAGAATTAAATAAATCGGAATATTTTAACATTTAAACCGCAAAACGTCTTGCTCAGACGTAGATGAAAATGAAATCTCAATCGAGCATACCGTATCTTACTGCACTATGGTTGTTACAAACAATTTGCGAACTACATGAAATGTTTGAAATGCCTTTTAACAGGTAGATAAAATTAAAACTGAAACTAACTACATTAGAAATAGTCTTACACTGAGAAAAATGTCACTAATAAAATGTCTATTCACGTTATTATCTGTAGTAATACAATAAGTGGTCTGAAATTGTCGGAAATTTTACGAAAGCTGTTGCGTTGCTTGGTAGCCACGAGTGTAAATTTGACAGTTAAAAGATCACGAGCGCTTGCGCGAGTGATCTTCTGTCAAATTTACACGAGTGGCTAGTAAAAGCAACAGCTTGAGTAAAATTACCTAAACATTCCAGACCACGAATTGTATTTGACAAGATTATTTTTTGAATCGAAGCAAGGTAGTTCAAAACGAAATTTTATTTCAATTAATTCACATACAAAGAAATGTGTTGGGAATATTTGACATTTGGCAGGTACTAAAGTAACTAGATTATACATTATAAATGCACCTACAAATTCGAAACTATGGCAACTTGTCAACAAGCAAAATTATGGAAAAAATTACCGAAATAATACACGCTTCTAGACCCAAATGCAATGTTCCTATTGGTCAATTTGACGATGAAAAAATAATGATTTATATTTAGTCACAAAGGAAAGTACATAATCCTGTCAAAATTTCGAAAATTTGTGACAAATATAGAAATATTGAGTCGTTTTATTTGTGATTGATATGCTGATAATTACTTGTAATTCTAATATTTGTCACCAATAGTTGCATTGATCCCCCTATGTGACAGATGACAATGGAAACTTACCAAGAAATGTCTGGATCTATAGGTATAAAACGCAAAAAATATAAAAGTGACCGTTCGGAGACGCAACAACTTGCTTCAATTGAAATAGTCCATTTCCCACTACTTGTAAGGCAGAGGCAGAAATACAAAATTGTGTCACTCGGTATATCGACAGAAGCTGTTTGAGTTTGTTTACGTTTTCCTTTTATTAACCCGGGATTGCTGTGTGCATTTATGTATAATAGCAGCAGCGACACCGCACGCGCGCACGCCAATACCATGAGAAGAACGAACGCAACTGTATTTATTTATCAAGCAGAGCTGTTGTTGTGTACATCCTCTCTCAGCCCCGCTAAATATTATGAAGCAGTCACTCCTCCTGGCTTATATTTACCCATCTAGTTACTGAGAACATGCTATCAAGAATGTTTATGAAGTTTGTTGATGCGCCTGTATTTTTATGATCATCAGTTTTCCTACTTCAAAAATTTAAAGACAGTCAGCAAAGATAGGTGAACAAACTGGACGTCAAAACATGCTTTCCACATTGCATTTCCGCAAATAAAAAGGCCCATTAGGACTGCTGGCGGGCACTTTTTTGAGTGGCATAAAAGAGGGTTTGAACCGCCCTAGGGATTCATGGCGCCAAGGGGTTTGTAAATGCAATGTCTAGAGTTTGCGGAACGCGATCGTCAGCAGATGTACAGACAACTTGATTTCGTTTACCTTAACCATTAAAATATAGACAGAAAACTGTTGTAGTAGTTCACTCAACTTCTGTTCGCCTAATACGGTTAGTAAGTGTGTCGAAATCAGTGACAGGCAATGCGGAATAACACTAAAAGCAAAGAAACTCTGAAAGCAATCTGATTCTACACGAAAAGCACGGCCGTCTCGACTTTTAATAAAATTTATGGCATCGCAGTTATCGATCTTTGTTTCAAGCCCTTGCCAGCTCTCTTTATTAAAACTATACATCACATCCAAATGCACCACCCCCCGCTTCCTGATAGACAGTCGACGAGCACGAAATATCTGATTGATTTCCTTGGAGATTCCTCTGATGCGACCTTCGGTCTCCGAATTTCCATTCGACACCCTACTTGGGAAAATCGCCGAGTACATTCAAGATAAGTGTATGTAGTTGATCCCGATCTGTCACTCTTGTTCGGAAAATTACAAGAGTCTGTAGGAGACGGATGCCATCTTCATCACCCGGTGAGATACCAAAGCCATGTTGTTCTTAATACACGTTGAATATTATTTGCTGAATTTTTATTTTTTAATATTTATTCCCAAGAGTAAAAAAGGTCCACGCCACTGTTGCGTTGAGTTAGATGCAGGCTGTGGCAGGTGCCCACGCGCCACTCCTCTATCACTCCCCAAATGTTGGACCGTACATAATTAACAAAGTTTGTAACCAGTTATTTTTCATGGAATAATGGTTTCCGGGCTGGTTGCCACGTCGTCGTTGGTAATCTGTAACACTAAAATTAACATTAACACTTGACGTTTCGACTCTCATATCGGAGTCTTCTTCAGAAGCTATTCTGAAACTGAAAATCCTATCGCAGGTAACTCTATTTATACTCGCCGGTAATCACTGAAGCGCGACGTAGACGTTTTCACGGAACAGTGATTTCCAAGTAACCGGTAGATCCATTCCTCCATCTCTGTTGAAGTTGGGTCTCTTGAAGATCTCTATAGCCTCCCTGATCCGTCTGGGCCAAAAATTGGGAATCCTTGCTAGCGCCTTAGTATCCTCGAAACGAATCTCGTGTCCTGGCAAAGAGGAGTGTTCCGCGACTGCAGACTTCTCCGTCCGTTGGTTCCTGACGTCCCTCCTGTGCTCTTGCAGCCTCGTGCTGATGTGTCTCTTCGTTTCTCCGATGTATTCCTTACCACAGATACATGGGATGCTGTATACTCCTGGTCCTTGAAGCTTCTTCTGCTCTCCTGCGGTCCTAGGGAAACTTGCAGCAATCTTCCCAGGCGGATTGTACACTACGTTGATCTTGTGTCTGTTGAGTAGATGTCCGATTCTGTCCGTGCATCCATCTATGTAAGGAAGGTAGGCCGTCGCAATGTAGATTTCTGGCTCCTTTCGCCGTTGGTCGCTCTTCCTGATAGCATGCTCTATGGCTCGTAGAGAATATCCATTCTTCCTTAGGGCTGTCTTCAGATGCGCTAGTTCTTCCTCCAAATGTTCCGGTTCGCTGATTTGGCGGGCTCTGTGCACCAAGGTGTTGATGGTTCCCTGTTTCTGTGCCGGGTGATGATGGGAAGCGGCATTTAAATAGCGATCCGTGTGCGTGGGCTTCCGGTATACTCTGTGTCCCAGGGTTCCATCAGTCTTGCGGTTGACGAGGACGTCTAGGAATGGGAGGGCGCCGTCTTTCTCCATTTCCATCGTGAACTGAATGTTGGGGTGCAGTCCGTTCAGGTGGTCCTTGAAATTTCCGAGGGCGTCCGATCCATGGGCCCATACGATGAAGGTATCATCCACATACCTGAACCAACACTTCGGCTTCAGAGTCGCTGTGTCCAGGGCCGTGGTCTCGAAGCTTTCCATGTAGATGTTCGCTAATGCTGGTGATAGAGGTGATCCCATCGCTGCTCCATCGGTCTGTTCATAGAACTCCCCGTCGAAGGCGAAGAACGTAGATGTCGTGCAGAGTCGAGCCAGATCCGCGAGGTCTTCCATCCCTCGTTGCCTCAATCTGGAACGGGTCTCCTCCAAAGCGTCCTCGATGGGTACCTTCGTGAAGAGCGAAGTGACATCGAAACTCATCAAAATGTCTCCTGGGTCTAGTTGTATCCCTCGTATCTTCTCGATGAAATGTCCAGAGTTCTTGATGTGGTGCTCCGTTTCCCCTACTAGACTCCGAAAAACTCCTGCGATGTACCTGGCTAGAGGGTGAGTCGCTGATCCTCTGGCACTCACAATGGGGCGAAGAGGGTTCCCGGCCTTATGGATCTTCGGCAGGCAGTAAAGCTGAGGCACTCTCGAGTCCGACTGCACTAGATGTTTGTGGATATCTTCTGGTATTGATGATGTCCTGATGGCGGCGTTCACAGCCTGTTCCACTTTCTTCACAGGATTGGATTTGATCCTCCGGTAAATGGGGTCCGCTAGAAGAGCCTTCACTTTATCCTTGTACTCCGTGGTATCCATGATGACAGTGGCATTGCCCTTGTCAGCTGGGAGTATCGTCAAATCCTTGTTTTCCCTCAGTTCCTGAATGACTGCTCGTTCCGTCCGGGATATATTAGGCCTCGGTGGCTTGGCTGTCCGTAGGATGTGGGCTGCTCCTGACCGCACCACTTCCGCTAGTTCTTCCGGTAGGCGGCGAAGAGTACTCTCCAGAGAACTGGCTAGCCCCTCCTTCGGTATAGTCCTTGGTGCGATGGCGAAGTTCAATCCTTTGGCAAGGACCTCCTTGGCTTCCTCGTTGATGGTGACTGGCGAAAGGTTGATGACAACTCGTCCTTTATCCAGTCCTTGGCACTTAGGATGTTGTTTCTCCATCAGGTTCTCAAATTTTCTCTTCTGGATACCTGCGGTCTTCCTGCTACAATGTTCCGCCTTCGCAATGGTCAGTCGATCAATGGTTTCCCAGGTGTCTCTATCTAGGTGAACGCTGAGAGCTCCGTGTGCATCAAGTGGGTTCCTGTTGTTCCTCTCCAGTTGACGGAGAAAGGAACCAGAAATCTACATTGCGACGGCCTACCTTCCTTACATAGATGGATGCACGGACAGAATCGGACGTCTACTCAACAGACACAAGATCAACGTAGTGTACAATCCGCCTGGAAAGATTGCTGCAAGTTTCCCTAGGACTGTAGGAGAGCAGAAGAAGCATCAAGGACCAGGAGTATACAGCATCCCATGTATCTGTGGTAAGGAATACATCGGAGAAACGAAGAGACACATCAGCACGAGGCTGCAAGAGCACAGGAGGAACGTCAGGAACCAACGGACGGAGAAGTCAGCAGTCGCGGAACACTCCTCTTTGCCAGGACACGAGATTCGTTTCGAGGATACTAAGGCGCTAGCAAGGATTCCCAATTTTTGGCCCAGACGGATCAGGGAGGCTATAGAGATCTTCAAGAGACCCAACTTCAACAGAGATGGAGGAATGGATCTACCGGCTACTTGGAAATCACTGTTCCGTGAAAACGTCGCGCTTTAGTGATTACCGGCGAGTATAAATAGAGTTACCTGCGATAGGATTTTCAGTTTCAGAATAGCTTCTGAAGAAGACTCCGATATGAGAGTCGAAACGTCAAGTGTTAATGTTAATTTTAGTGTTACAGATTACCAACGACGACGTGGCAACCAGCCCGGAAACCATTATTCCATGGACAACGGTCACGAAAGCCTTAAGAAGAAACAGTTATTTTTCGTTAAAATACTTCTTATACACAAATCTAAATATGTATTCAAAAGAATGAAACTTAACTTTTAATTCTCGATCCGTGCAGAGATTTCATGGTTATTTCAGGTTTATAATGCTGAAATATTTTCATTTATCGTTGCACGCACTTGCTTTTTATGGACGTTAATGCGGTAGAAGTGATAAGAGGAACGAAGTCTACTCAGTATCAACGCTGAGGCTTTCCCATTTCAAGCGGATCGTTACGCGGTGTATAAATTCAATGGCGGAAATAATAAGAGCGGTTGAAACGTGACACTGTGGTCAAAACCGGGGTCAAAACAGAAGTTTGTACTAGAAAGTGGTTCTTTTGAGAAATTGCAAAGACGTGTACGAAATCACCGATTTTTTGAGCACATGTAAGATTTCATGGGGATACGATCCTTCAGTGATTGGCGTATTCTTTTTTCAGATCTTCATGGAACTGAAAAATGAAAATGAATTTTATAGAATATGTTTTCATTTTGGAGAGCTATGCAGCTTCATCCACTTGAAACCATATTGGAGATTTTATTAAAGTGGAATATTGGAAATATGTCTGCTGTCTGCATACATGAAAAATAATATCCGACTTTTGCAATGTTCTGATTATTGTATTGTAGGATGTATGTAGGTATCTAATCCCCATTGTTCGATAGAAAGTTTCAAATCTGATATTCTCATGATGATATAATATACAAATCGCTTCTCTGGATTATTGGGAACTTTAAAGCAAGTACCTCAGACCTCACACAAACAGTTAAATAAACGAAGCAACTCAGTATTATCTATGTATTAGATTTCAGTTTCAATGTCGACTAGTAGGATTAAATTTGCATAGTACCTTCAGAAGGAGAAGTGTAAGCGAACATTTACGCCCTTTGTGAATCGGATTTATCTTGCGTTCTAATGAGCAATTCACCCTCCACCCCGACGACAAGAACTAACGAGACGACGGTGAGAAATCCGCAGACATTCGTTCTAAAACACCCTGCGACTCACACCGACGCATAAATTGCTCGGTTTTAGCGGAATGCTATAGGGAAGTCACTCGAAGATGGTATAATGTCACGAATTCTAACTTGTGTCATTGTCTTGAGTGTTTTCTAAGTTTTGAGTGCAGGAAGTGGAAAATTGGAAGTCTCGAAGATAGGCACACTCATTACTTTAATCGAATTGCTGTGAAAATATTTCGAACGTAACAACCTCCACGTCAAAATCTAGGTACATGGATTGTAGTTTTCTTGATTATTGCACCATAAAAGTTTTTCGACGAAAACAAGGAAAGCCTGGTTTTGTAAAAGTCTTCCGTTATTTACATCGGTATACAGAGTAAACACATTTCTTTTTATTTCTTTTTCTATTTATTACGGTGCAATAAAACGGTATAAAAATGCGAGATGGAGCCCATAAAACAAATTGTTCGATAAAACAAAAGTATGGACAGCGGCCAGGCGCCGAATAACTCAATTTTTCTTGTCTCCGGTCAATTCTCCCGCCAAACGTTCAAAATTTTCCTTTTCCTTGTAGTATGTCAATTATCTTCCAATTAATCCGCATGCATTGTTTGCCCACCAAGTTTGTTGATGTTTGCTTCACTCAGTCCTCCCACTAAATTTACATGTGCGTGTTGACAGTCGACATGCGATTTCAGGCATCAAAACACCCCTACGGAATAATGCAAGTCAACCGTTAATTATTTAGGGAGTGAAATAACTGCAGTGAATATCCCTCTAAAGGACATAATATCTGTTTAAGAAATAATGGGTTTTTCGAGTAATTTCAACGTTGCCTACCTTACTGCCAAATCGTTAAAATAAACATGCCTGTTGAGAATTTCAATATGTCTTCACACAATTCAATAAAAATACTGATTTGGCAAGTAGTAGAATGCTCGGCTCCCTCCGAAATGCTTAAAAATATTTTTTCTTTGGTGAAATAGACTTTAAAATCGATTCCAAAATAGACTTTAAAAATCGATTCCAAAATCGACTTTCAATTCTAAAATCGACTTTCAAAATCGATTTCTCTCTATCGTCAATTTTCGATTTTTTCCAAAATCGATTTCCTCAAAAATCGATTAATCGATTTTACATTTCTGCCGATTTTACCAGCACTAGTTCAAATCATAAGGATGAAATCGGTGGATCAATAGTGTGAAACGTTAAAGCAGATTCTGTTGACACGTAGACAAAAAGGATTTGTTGAATTAAACAAATTTTGTTTATTCTAAAGAAATTTGTTGTTTATCTATGGGGAAATTTATAAATATTTGCTTCAAAGCTTTGGAAAATTTCTTTGAAGAATGAAAAAGAATTTTGTTTAACTCAAAGTAATATTAGTTGAGCCGGCATTGAAGAAAACAAACGTTCATTTGAAATTAATAAAAGTTATTTTATATCAATAATACACAATTATTGCTTTGAAGAAAAAGTTACTTGCCCAAAATAACAATTTTTCATTCCAAATAAATGTTTTTTGTTTCCAGCAAAGAATTGCTCCAATGTAAAAGATATATGAATGCTTTCAATGAAAAAACACTATTGCTGTTTATATAAAGATTGTGTTGCTATAAATAAATATTTGTTTCAGTCAATGAATGTGTTTTTCTTTTAAAATATTCAATTTATTTGGAATAAATAATTATTATTTACCGTTAGTAAGTAGAGCAATACTATATTATAGGACAGATATAGGTTTATTTAATAATAAATACAATAAATTATTAAGTAAACTACATTATTTTCTAATAATTAAGTAAATATTTATTTTTTTAAACAATTCATATTGTTTATACAACTAGAAATTTTATTTCTTTGTACCAAATGTATTATTTATTTGAAAATAAACAAAGTGCATTTCTACACGGAAATAAATGCAAAAAAATTCAAATAAATTTATTTGTTTAAACTAAAGTTCATATTCTAGAAACAAAAAAACCCCTTCAAAAAATTTACTCTTTTACTTTGCAAGGTGGGTAACTGACATTTTTGTTACGCTAACAAATTTCTTGTGCTCCAATTTAATTATGAACTTAGCAATCACAATCGATCTCAAGTCACGATTTCCCAACCACCGAGATTATGCAACGTTTACAATACTAAATTGTATCTACCGACTGCACCCACGTGCGGGGAACCTTGAAAAGGGTCCGCCGATAAATCAGGACGATCGAGTTGGAGTTTACATAGATGGGCGTGTAGATATAACATATTCGTTTTAGCGAACAATCAGACTCGGGCCTAAAAGTTGTATTGTGTTTTGAGTTCCAGCTGTGGAGGGAGGAGTAACATTCGTATTGTAAGGAAAGAACACACAATGTCCCATAAATCACGGAAATGCAATTTTAAATCATGAATATGATTTCGTTTATCGTCCGCATGCTTTCTATAAATCTCGTTATTTATTATTTTTATTGTATAGGAAGACATGCAATAAGATGTCCATAGTTCCGAAGCTAAAATAAGGCTCCTGCAAAATATTGAAAAATATTTGATATGTAGGTCAGTCCAGGTCATTTGATTCAGTAAACTGAGCCGTTCTTTCTGAACGAATCACTTACGATTCTGGTAAAATAAAATGTCTTATTAATTTCTTTTATAAAATAAGTTTATTCGTAGACTAGGGTGTCCGTGCATGACTAAAGATGACTTGCATTTCTTCCGAAGATAGAACGGCTTCGCTTCAAAAATTTCATTTATACTGATAAAAAGTTTAAAAATAAAAACAAGTGGACCTTGTCTTCATTCAAAAGTTTCAGGTTATTTGCCGGATAAATGCTGCAGTTTATCTGTCTGTAAAATAAAGTGATATTTGTAAGTCTTCACAAAAGGGAGTCACATCAAACGGAAGGTAGGAAAAATAAAGGAAATGATCCGTCATCTCGTTTGCCCCTGCCTTGAGAGTTATTAAATTTACTCTAGTCTGAAACAAGCTCGACGGCGCTACGCCACCCCTCGGGGATAATCCTGATTCGAGTATATTATCACGGTATTTTGTCTTTTATTAAACAAAATTTGTATCAGTTGAAAATTTGCTGTACCTATCTAACTACCCCAGTTAAATTATTTAGGAAAATATTTCCAATCATCAAAAGTACGAATTTTGGAATTCACATGCGTTTTCAATTTGTTTCCAGATAGTTGAACGTTAGCACCAACATAGATTTTAATTTAAAACGGAAAACTAAATTATCCGGTTAAATTCGTTAAGCTCCTGCACCATCGTTTTGCGGCTGAATCATTTGCAGAATTTTCCACCTACGTGAACATTGCACTTGGAATTTTCACTTGCAAATCAATACTACAGGCAGGTATGATGCAGACCTAATACTAATACACCATATATATAATACAGAGAGTCCAAAGATTCGTGTTGGCGTTGTAAAGTCGGCATTTGCAGTGTTTGTTCGTTCCTAAATTTGTTGAATCTTTTGATTTAATTTAATATTTCTTAGTGCCGAAATGTAAATCAACGCCTATTCCAACACCAGGAAAAGTATTTATTTCGTTGCCAGTGGGATCGACGTTTAGCAGATTGTCACTTAATTACTGAATTTATAAGCAATTTATATTTTGATGTAGTTGAACATTTTCGAACATAAACCATCTGATAAATACACATTTGGGTATAAAACTGACATTCGCGTGTACCCTATTATCAAGTGATTGAAGTTAAAATAATCGTTCGTAAGGAGTAAACTCCAGTCGTGCGTCGGAGCTGACACACACAAGTTTTTTTTATTCACAATCAGTGTACGCGAACGTATTCGTTTTTCGCTATTCATTCAAACTCTTTTGCAAATTTTTACATTTATTTGAATGCAGGTTCTAGCGTAATACATTGTACATCGATCTGAGGTCATAGCTACACTGAACTCCCAATTTTAAGCACACAACTGCGAACAAAAAATGTTATGGCTTTACGCCCACGCAAAATAGTATTCGCTTGTTGCTAATAATTTGGTCTGAGTCACTTCGCGCTCGCAATTATGTCTTAGATTTCAATTCTTGGGAATATACAATCAGTTAGTAATAAATCAATTGCAAACTTTTAAAAAGTTTGAAAGTAGGCTATTCCTAACTTCTACTTCCCGACCGGGTTGGGAAATTTTCCATCCGCGGGTGGAAAATTCAGTGCCTATTTGATTTTATACTTAAGTATGTATTATGTAATAAACTTGGAATAAAATTTCCTACGTTTTTTCTGCGGTCTCGGGGAGTTCTGCTTGAGTGTATTGTGTACTCCAACTGACTACCAAACATATTTTACCACCAGAAATACTCTTTCATTTTCAGAAATTTTATTGTCAAAAAGGATGCTTGTTAGTTTAATAATTAATAAAAATATAAATGTCAATTTCACTGCCTACCAAGAATGATCGAAAATGCAGCATTCCATTTTACAAATAAATCTTAACAAAGTCCCCAAATGGGGCCGAAACGTCGATTATTTTATATAAAGTGTTTTTATTAGTTGCAGAATTTCACCAAATTAAAGTATTATTTTATATTTTCAGTCCAGGAATCTGCTATTAGAATTTTGCGGTATTGATACCAAACATTACATATTTTCTTTGAATTATTGAGAGGATTTCGAGAATTTCAGAAGATGAGAAGATTGTAAACTTCGACGAGGAACATTACTAGTAAAACTAAGTCATAATTATTGACAAACCATAAAATTTTCAGCATTATTGTTTTTATTCAAAATAACGAAGAGGAAATGGAAGTTAGAACTCTGAAAAGTTCACTTCCGGCAATGGTTTGTTAGAGGCGTACATCCATCCCTCAGTTACCAGGTTAATTAACCAGCCTCCCCTTTAGGATAAGAGGATTATGAACACCCAAATCATTAATAGCGACTGCGAGACAGACCCCCTCTTTATGCTTTCCTCTTTTTCCCTATCGACTGCCAGACGCACTCCAGGGCTTGCTGCAGGCGAGATTTCAAAAACACCATACTCCGGAAAGCAAACCTTTTATGTTTCCAGTTTTTTTTTTGTGAAGTTCAAGTGCCTCCAAGGGTTTGAAGTTCTGAGGGGTTGAATTGCAAATTCATTAAATACACTGTTCCAGATGCAATTTTTAGATCTTATATCCATCAATCCATTGATATATTCCTAGCCTACTGTGCTACTGTAGAATCGCCTGTCTAGCTGAACAAATACTGTTAAACTTGCTTAGGCTGTAAATCAAACGCTAGCATGCCGCCCGCCATGATGGTAGGTATGCATATGCACCTATATTATGTTTCATATTGCCGTTCTCGAATTACATACTACGTGCTCGATAAATTGCAGTGTAGTATGTAATTCATCGAACAGTAATACTCAGGTAAATCGATTGATCTGTTAATTAGTTACGAGTTATTTACGTATGAATATTGTTGTTCTAAGTAAATGCTGTATTTTGAGTTCCATTAATTCAGGTAACTAATCACAAAAACTTCAATATCTAGAGGCAAATAATGTCCCATAATTATTCATTTAAACATTTAAAGTTAAGAAAAGCTCTCAGCTTAAAAAGAATGCGACCATTTTGCACCTGAACACGTTCAAATTTCCTGTAGAAAGTTGGGTAACGGTCGCGAAGGCACGCGCTTGAAAGCCAACATCAGGAATGGCGTAACTTACCCGATTTATCATCATTACGTTAGTGGAGGCCATTTTTCATCCCCATAAACTGTAGGGGTAAATTGCTGCGCCAAGTACGCACCTAATTATTTGTTGCACTGCTGGGTATTTTTTAATCCATTCTTGGATGCATTAAAATTTGAGGCTTTAGTAGAGTACTTTACACCGTGGTTCGTATATGAACGGGCAGGGTGGCAAATTCAATTTTTTTACTTCAGAATATTATTGTGTCTGCAATTTTAGCTTTAGCTTAAACATGATCGTGGGAATCGTATTTCTGGCATCGGCGGGGCGAGGGGGGAGACAGGGAAGGCACCGTCATCATCAGTTTTATAGCGATAATAATGTTATTTTCCCTAAGAAAGTGACACATTGCATACAACTAAGTAGGCGCGAAAGTTGACAATTGCATCTATCCGTGTGCTATACTCGCACGGGTATATTCAAAAGTTGTAGGCAGCGTTGAAATTTTGACGTTTATTAAATAAATATCGCGTCTTTTATCAAATCTAATAATATTTGATAAAAGATTTGGTACTTTCCTGCAAAATGGAAGTAGAGATCTGCAGTGATACCTACTAAATATTCTAGGTACGAACGAGGCATTTATGAATTGGCGGGCAAGAGAACAAATCGAAGTATCATTCATGAGCCGGTCGGAATTATTCGAATATGCTCACAGTTAGTAGGCTACTTAGAAATTTTGACATTTACTAACATAAATAACAAATCATTAAGAATAAAATTACTGTTTTGTGAATAAATTTGACTTTCTTAAGGGCTTGTCGGAAAAATAGTGTACATAACTCGATGGAAAGTGTATTTCATATACACTCGTGGAATTTCTGCACTCGGCTGCGTCTCGAGCATAAAATTCCACATTCGTACGAAATATATCACTTTCCATGCTCGTTACGTAATATGCTACGTTACCCGAATTAGACTGGAGATTTTTATTTCGTCTGGATAAATTCTTGTTTTGGAAACTCAATTTTCTTGCCTGTCAGCAATTTGACTTTAAAAACTGCCATCCCGAAAGCGCTCCACCTACGGTGTTGACTGACAGTTTTCTCGTCAGATTGCTAGGCAACAAAATTTCGTTCAAAGCAAAATTTATCTGGACTACCTCATGTCTAGCCAAACATTCCCTCAGTGCAATACTGACAGCTTCATGATTTATGGATTTATATATTTCCATATCAATTTATTATGTGTGCATAAAATAAAAATGATGGCACGTAATTTATTAGACCGTCTGTAAATGTTCTGTACAAGTAAATTAATCTCTCCCATACCTGCAGGGGTCTCAACTAAATCCTCAAACAAATGAATTAGTCTGAACTTCATCCAATCCTCAATAAACTACCCCCCCCCCCGACTACCCCCGAAGCTACTTACTTATACTAAAGACTGCATCCAGTTCTGAAACAGGGACGTTTGCAAATGACAGTCGCCCAATACTTGTTTATACTCGTCACGGTGGAATTAAGTTTGATTTATAGTCAGGAATTCTATTAGAGAAATGAGTTTTATATAAAGTAATTGGGGGGAGTCGAGAAGCAAGAACGGTTGTTCATGGATAAACACACGGCGGCAGGCAAACTCTTTGATGTTGATACGTTAAGATTTCAGTAACGAAGACAGTATTGGAGTTCAAACAGATTTGTGAATTTCAATCAACTGTTTCCTGTTATCTCTGCGTGCTGAGCTATTAGATGTCAGTTATGGTTTGCGATCTTGAGGGACTTTTGTGACGATGCCGCCGCCACCTCCATTCACTCTGCAAACGTAAACTTGAGACTGCTACATTACTGGAGTAGAGATTATTTGTCTACCCGAAACAATTCACTTTTAGTACAAACTATAATGATTTATGCATCTCATACTAGATACATTAAAATTTTGATATCTGCAATTCAAAATGCAAAATCCTAACTATCAAAACCTTCTTGTATAACATCAATACAGTATGATGGCTGTGAATTTTGCCCTTTCCGGTAACAAATTTTCGTAAAATTTGATGTAGATTTGTAGGTACTAGGTAATACACCAGAGTCAGTTGTTGTTAGTCTACCATTTTAAATTTGAAAAAGTCCCCTTCCCAATTACGCAAAATCAAGTGTGCATGTTTCAAGATAAGGTAAAAGAGGGGTTGCTAAATCGCGATGTTCCCGTATAATTCGTCACCCCTGCCTCATCGAACGTCGTTTTCTCCGAGTACACGTCAGATATAGTAAGAATTTACGTTCAGTGTGAGTTCCTGAATACAGGGGTAGTTTACCCCATCACCTCTCCGTAAGCCGTTTAACGAAAGATGGGATCGCAATCTTATAGTGACCTGAGAATCTGTAGTCAATAAAACGAAAAACTCATAGCTTTCCTTATTTAACCGAACTTTGAAATTATTTTGCTATGTCATTTAAAATAAGCTCAGCCTATTTTCGACTCAATTGATAGACCGACTTTAAAAATCAAATACGATTTTAGAACAGTCAAATGCGCTTTGTTCTATTGCAACACTGAACAAGCGTTGCTCAAAGTGCCAATAAAAGCACTGCAAACCTGAAATTTCATTCCCATTTTATTACTTCTATCCTAACTAGACATCTCGATTGCTTCCCATACCGAGTCCTATTCAAATACCAGAACAAACGACATAGGCATTAAACCAAAGTGCCCTGCGAGTCTGAAAATTATTATCGAGATAGTCTGCTGTAATGTTAGCGCTTTGCCAGATTATTATGCCACGGCTGCAGTTGGCGAATCCTGTGAAATGTTGGAACTAATTAGCAGTTACCGAACAAGGCCATCTAAAGAATGCATATTGTCTCGTCTGGCTGCCTTAATCGACGAGGCCGTGAAAAATGAGGATACGTATTTTAATCCTCTGTTACTTTTAGTGTTTTACGTGTGCAACCCCTTAAAGGGGCCCATTGATAAAAAATTAGTGCGTAATACTAGTTATCCTACATTGCAAAGAGACTGACAAAAAGGGATTATTATGCAAAAAGAAATAAGGAAAAGGAGTACAAGAACTCGGAAGTAAATGAGGATAAGCAGACGAAGAAAGTGAAAGACATAAAGTTAAAAGAAGAGGAACTGAGGGAGAAGCAATGACACATTGAGGAATAAAGACAGATAAAGCGATACCAAGAAATGATGATTAACAAAAGTTTAAATGATTGGAGCTAGGGGCAGAGTTAAAACTAGAAGAAAAGGAAAAGCCATACAGGGAGAGAGGAAGAAAGTCAAAAAGTAAAGAAAAATACACGGCGATGCGAGGAAAGGAAGTATGAGGGAAACAGTAAGAAAGAGAGAGAGGAAGAGAGATAGATGTAAAGTCTAAAGGTATGATCGCTGGATGGAAAAAGGACTGGGGCGAGGAGAAAAGGATGATAAGAGAGAAAATCAAAAGAGAAACAAAAAGATGAAGCGAAGGAGGCAGAAAATGTGCGAAAAAGTATGAACTGAGTGTGACTGGCGATAGGGAGAAAGAAACCAAGAAAGAAAGCATAAAAGGGGACTAGAGTAGGAAGCTGAAGAGAGTCACTAAATGTGAGCTAGAAAGGAACAGCAAATGGTAGAAATGGTATTAGAAACTAAAAGTGCGTATGAAAATAGAGATAAGGCAAGGGAAGAGAGATGCAGAAACTAAGAAGAGTAATATAGAAAGAAACTAAGGCATATATAGGAGGAGAGAAAAAGAGATGGGAAATAAAGAGAGCTGTAGAAGAGGAAGTTACAGGAGGAGAGTACAGATAAAGAAGATATAGACAGAGTTAAGGAAAAGAAAGAGGAGAAGAAGGAAGTTGACAAAAGACAACTAAGGAGAAAGATGAAAAATATAGAAGAAGTGCAAGGATGTCAGAGACAAAGAGGAAAGAGGACGGAGAAACTCAAAGGAACGTCAGGAGAGGTCGAAGGAAAGGGTGACTGACGAAAGAAAGGAAAAACCCAGAAAGGGAGTGTAAAAAAGAGAAAAGAGAGAAGAGTAGGAAGCTGGAGAGAGTGATTAATGTGAGGTAGAAAAGAAAAATAAGTTGTAAAAAGATAGGTTAGAAATAATGGAAAAATTTTTCAAGCAGATGAAGTTTCGGAAAGTAGATGAAACTGAACATTGTGGTGTGATAGAAGTAGAGATAAGCCACACTTTTCCCCTTTTTCATATAAGGTACTCCGGCTAATTTTCTAAGTAATTCATCGGATCAAATCCAGACAATTTCCATAAAAGGCATAGTTCCAGACCATTTGATGTCGCTCTTGTAAATATTTCCGATTCAGCCGCGATGAAACCTTCGGTTGTCGTTTCAGCTCGCAATAATTGTCCTCGTGGGCCCATAAACAATAGGGGAGTGAAAGTCTGATGACCCTCAACCTCTCGTTGTGTTATTCCAGGAAGTGCAGACACCGCACGAACCGCAGCACGACGTGGGTGAGGGGGGACGGCCATCAGGACGCAGACAATACCATCAACGTAGAGAGAATCGCTCTCATAAACGTGTTACAGCAAATTGCAACTTGGATATAAGCGGATAGCGCTGTTGTACTTTGAAATTAATAAAATGCGAATATTAAAGTACCAAATGAAGGAAGGGAATTTTGGTAGGTATAAATGGAATAAACAAACAGTGAATGAACAAAAGAAACCTCTAAAAACTAAGATTTATTGTTTGTAAATATTTAAAACTAAAATGCGGACATACAAAAATAACAACAGTATTGCAACACATTTTTTAGAATAATAAACGAATTTAGGTCAACCTACTCATCAATTCTTTGGAAAAATTTCATTTCCCAAGCCGACTTTCTTCTTTTTTAGGTCAGGCTCCTAAATTAATTTTCTGTTTGCGGTTGTTACAGTAAAACCACTCGAAAAGTGTCGATGAGGTTTATACTCATAATTAAATTTTCTATAATAATACGCACGTGTAGCAGAGGGGGTGGGGACGTGCTGGAACTACCCTTAACTCATTAATTTTCTTTTCAATGGGTCGGCCCCGTATTGGGGTCGTTTCTTTTATAGAAATTGATAACGATCGTGTAACAGCTTGCGGCAAATGTAGGGCAGATAGTTATAAAGTACGAATTTAAACATTTTTTTCATCATCACCAGTAGTCGTTTAGTCTGCACCAACATGGTATAGATATAACTTTCCTAATTCAAAAATACTACCGATGAGCCACTCCACATGTTCAGAATTTTACGTTCAAGGAATATTTCATGGCATGGGTAGGTATCTCAAGAAATATCGCCTTTACGTGACGTACATTGGAAATGTTTGAGTCGTTACTCAAATAAATTCTTGTACCTATGGTAATATGAATAACAGCTTGTTTGCAGGCGTATTGTTCTATAACATTTTTACAAAAATAACTAGTTTTAATTAATAAGATAATAATGTAATACGTCACTTAACTGCTTCATGTATTTCAACATGATTACGAGAATAGCGTGAAAATTACGTGCACTATCCTCATTTGTCTTGGCCACTAAGATCACCCGATCTTGCCATGCCGGATTTTTATTTGGAGCTACCTCAAGCACAGAATGTTGTATTGAAATAAAGCTACAAAAGGAAAAGGTTGAAATTCCCGTAATACAGGAGCACATGCTGCAAATTGTCTTGCATAATTTAGTTCAGCGTTTTTAGAAGAGCGCGCCTCGGAATAAAGGAGGCCATCTGTTGCACACTTTATTAGTTATATATACATTTCTTGTTATTATGTATAACAATTTTTATTACAGTTCAAAAATGATACTACTTAAACATCTAACTCCCACACTATTATCTAGCTTGCACAGACATAAAATATCTTTCCCCATTCGACTTTATTACTGCACCTTGGAACAGCAACAGAGAATACAAGGGGTGATTTTTATAGTCATAATAAGGGGCAATACTTTATGCGTCTGCGGCTGCAGTCCAAGAAGATATCATCGGGATATTGTTGGCACACGGGGTCGTCATAGAAACGCCCTACCGACAATTTCCGCGGTAGACAAATTTATGGGTCGACAAAAAAGTTTCGTTTAAAATTTCCGCATCAATGATGAAATATTTTCTTTGAATCTGAATGTATTATTGTTAAACGGGGTTGAGCTGGCTTCCCTGCAGTTGTTGGGGGTTAAAAAGCCGATTGATACAGGCAGTTCTTTGAAGTCTTGTATTTTAAAGTTCTGGGTCTAACCTGAATAAAAATTGTTCCGTTTTGTGGTTCAGTTTTAAAAAATATGGGTTTTATGTTCAATTTGGTTTGAAGCGGTTTGGATAAAAAATAAAAACTTCACTATAAATAACTATTTCGAACCCCATGGAACATTAGTTTGGGGGTAACTTTTGGAAACGCATGCTGTGCCTAAACGGGATCGTTTCATATTAAGATTTTGCGTTTAACTACTTACTTACGAACTCGACTACACCCTAACATAATAATACTTAAGGGAAAGTTCGAACATATATAAATTTCAAGTACATACCTTCTTGCAGAACATGGATCGATAGTCATCCATTAAGCAAAGTAGCTTCGGAAATTGTTTTTTCCTTTATTAATATTTGAACTCGCTTCAGGAAGATGATTGACTACATATTACGTTTTAAGCATATTAACGTTAAAATGACATAAGAGTATAGCGATTACGATTTTGTGGGTAGTTCTGTCAAAGAATACCATTAAGGGATGTTCCACATAAAAGGCTGTGTTGGTGCTTTGGGTATCTCCACCAAAGAGCCTTAAATGATTTAATTTGATTCGTTTTAAGCTGAGTCAGCTTCTTTACTTTGACTATTTGTTTCAAGTCTCTAAATTACTGCTACTCTTTACTCATGAATTCAAGTCAGTCGCTTGTAGCAGACTCTTCTGTTGTCTGCTTGTGGTTTCATGATATGATCCTTGACTGGTCAACTGATCATCGATATGATTGAAATGTGGTGTGCATACTGTGTGTGTATAGAATTCCCAACGCAAAGTTTTCAGTCCTGCTCATCACTTTCAAGTATTTATCTTTTATTGCACCTATAAACACCTCGATCCATTAAATGAATAACCTGCATGCCTATATTCTGAAATACAGACACCGTAATCTACATTGAACCGCAGCGTTCCAATTCCCCTAAATCTACTTTAATTACTCTTTTTGATGGTGTCATTTAAAATAAATTAGAATTAAATTGTTAACCCGGCGCCTCTATATTTAGTGCACCGCCTGTAGCCTCATCCCTTATTTTGACTCTCGTCTCTCCTTCCTTAATTAAAATAACGTTAACCCCAAAATCTCATTTTGTGATTATTTTGTCGGTGAACGAACGTCGAAGGAGGACTCGCTTTTAACGGGATCAGTTAAGAAAAATACAAAAATTCGATTATAATACGTCCATAGGTTGCCCAACATGAGGTACGATGCGTTTGTTCTTTGTGGGACCGTTGATTGACTATAATCAGTCAACGGTGGGACGTAGAGTTGTGATATCGTTCAAGATTTTAGGAGTCAACTCTTTAGCTTATGCTCTTTAACCTAATCGTTCATTTGAATGAGTCGTTCATGAATAGTTACATCTCTAGTGGGGTAGCCCCACATGGTAGATATATAGATACACAGTTCCTATGTTTATATCATATATAGAACTCTTAAAAATCTTCAATCTGTTTTATATAGAATAGAATCGGTTATGTGGGTAAGTATCGGAAAAATAAAACCAAAAGACGTTCTGAATGCGGGGTTGAATTTACTTCCGAAGGAATTTGTTTTATATTATTCCGGTTTTCTAGGTTGAGTGACGCCGGCATTCTGGCAAGGCAATGTTTGCATTCTCTCAACTCAGCGTATTGTACTTTACTAAACTGTTTTTAATAATACGCGAATAAAATGAAAAACGCTGTGGCATTTTTGCGAGTATTTCTTAATATAACATGTACTTTATTCAATATACATAATAAAAAAAGTTGCACTGTGAAAATTACCTAAAAAATCCAAAATTTGACAATGAAGTAAATAAATAAAAATTATTATGGTTTTAGACAGTAATTTAATAGAATGAAACGGAGACTTTACAATATAAGCTATCACATTTTCATAAAAATATGAATTTCAATAATAAGGTTTCAATTCCTTGGTTTTGAGCATTTTTTATTTTTATGATGGCTGCCCTTAAAATTCCGTGATCGAATTCTGGGACAATCTGTATAATTTTCAGATTTAGTAATGGATTTTATATTATATGAATGTCGGAAGGAATCCCAACAAATAGTACAATCGATTTTCTATTTTGTTACAGACTGAATTGTCCCACAACCTTCAGCAGTTGTCTGAACGTGCTAGATCCACCACAGAGTTTATCCAGAGACTGAAAGGAATGAGCGACAAAATTAACGTAAGTTCTGCTCTGTTATCTAGTGGCAACATTGCATACAATTTTAAAGAGTTCAATGTTCTTTCGATCAGGTATTATGTATATAAATATGCAAGGTTTCCCGTTATAACGGATCCATTTTTCCGTTATAACGGATCTTTCTTTCGTTATTTTTTCCATTAAAACGATTTTTCCCGATATAAAAGAAAATTTCCGTTATAACGGAAAATTTCCTTTATACAGGAAAAATTATCGGTTATAACGGAAAAGAATTCGTTATAGCGGGAAAAAGATCCGTTATAACGGGAAAGAGGTTCGTTATAACGGAAAATTTCCGTTATTCAGGGTGACCCATTAGTGCGGGGACGGTCTATATCTCTTGAACCATTCAAGGCACCAGAATGAAATTTTGCAAGTGCTTAGGAAACCCTATGCCGCATATTGTAAAATTATTTTGTGTATACAGGGTCTTCACATTTTGCGTAACAAACCAAAGTTATATTTTTTTAAATGGAAACCCCCAATTTTGTTTATATATTCACGTTCCCCCCAAAATTTCATGGAAAACCATATACCACATTATGGGGTTTCTAGCAGGGGATGTTAAGATATTGCCATTTTAGTGCCAATCTGGACCCGTCTTTGTGGCACTGCTGACGCCTACTTACCGAAGCTGCCTACGATTTCTTTATCGAACTATATTTACAGACTATTCTATTTGCAAATTCTGTTAATACCTTTGCTACAGTATTTTGTATTATACAGGTGGTCAACATACGCATAATTCAATTTTTCTCAAGAATATCAAATGGAATACCCTGTATATTAATTGCACATTTAATAGCTAGTTTACTAAGCTCTTAATTGATGCAGGCATTGCGGCTGACAGTTTCTACGGAAATTAAAATTGAAACTTAAAAATTTTCAATTTCACTGTTATTTTTTACAATTTTATTCGGATTTCCCCTTTTAATTTAAATTCGGACCTGTCCCGTTTTAAATCGATTTAGTTAGGAACCTTGTTGCGTATTTTGAATTCCTTGTTTTGAAATTTCGAGTTTCTTCAGGACAGATAAATGGTTAATAGTAGATATGTACAAATTATTAATAAGCTAAATATGACTTTGTAGAGGAAATCTAATTTAAAGAAAAGCTGGACAGAGAACAAATTTATAATGCAAATAATGTTTATTAACAGTGCCATTTTTATGGAAAATAATTCGAAAACATCGCTTTCCCGAGATCACTGTTTTATTCGCACTTTTTATAGAAGAATCATATTTTGTTGTCAAAATGCAAATCGCGTGGAAATCATGTTACCTGTGATAAACAAAACAGCTCCAACTCGCATCTGTCATAGTTTGAAGGATTTTCTGCATTTTCTTAATTTTTTTATTTAATTTTAATTTATTTATTTAATTTCAATAAACTTGTTCTCGCTGTAGTTTTTTGTTTAAATTACAACATTTCCCACTAATGATAAAAGCCAAATTTATCTCATTAATAATTTTTACTGACTTTAAAATATTTATCTGTTCTGACTTCCGCAACAACTCCAAATTTGAGAAGAAGAAATTGAAAACACACAACAAAAATACGTAACTAAATTGATTTAGAGAGTGAGTGGCTCAAATTTAAGTTTTCTTGGTTCTGGTAGACAATTCGATTTCGAGCTATTTTTATTCTTTTTGCTATATTTGTTCACAATAATACTAATTCTCGGTAAGAATATCTTGAAAACTACCCGTTTTAGGCATACGCGAGTAGACTTAATAAAAAAAAAATCGATTTTACCTTCAAGAAACAAGAAGTAATTTTGCAATGGGACTTTTTGTGTCAGTGTAAATTCTATTGGCTTAGTTTTGCGCAGAAACCAAATTTAAACTTTTTTTTTTGGTTTTGGGTGAAAAAATAGGTGAAATCCGAATAAAACTGTAAAAAATAAAAGTGAAAATGAAAATTTGTAAGTTTCAATCTTAATTTCTGTAGAAACTGTCAGTCGCAGACCTGGCAATGCCTGTATTAATCAGAAGCTTAGTAAACTGGCTATTAACTGTGCAATTAATATACAGGGTATTCCATTTGAAATTCTTGAGAAAAATTCAATTATGCGCGTATGTTTACCACCCTGTATAGAGTGAAGCACTGTGAGAAAGGTATTATCAGAATTTGCAAATAGAATAGTCTGTGAATCTAGTTCGATAAAGAAATCTTCAACAGATTCTGTAAGTAGGCGTCAGTAGTGCCACAAAGATGGGTCCAGATCGACACTAAAATGGCAATATCTTAGCATCCCCTGCTCGAAACCCATTAATGTGGTATATCGTTTTCCATGAAATTTTGTGGGGAATGTAAATATTAAATAAAAATTGGCGGTTTCCATTTAAAAAAATGTAACTTTGATTTGTTACGCAAAATGTGAAGACCCTGTATACACCAAAATAATTTTATAAGATGCAGCATGGGATTTCCCAACCACTTGCAAAATTTCATTTTGATGCCTTGAATGGTTCAAGAGATATAGACCGTCCCCGCACTAATGGGCCACCCTGTATAGGAAAAATAATCCGTTATAACTGAAAAGGATTCGTTATAGCGGAAAAAAGATTCGTTATAGCGGGAAAGAGATTCGTTATAACGGAAAATGGAAATAAATGATATACGTAACACCAGAGCGATTCCGCATACTTTTTCGAATTTAAAAATGTTTTCTTTTCATCTTAGGTAAATATATGTGACACAAAATTTATATCGTTCTATTTAAAAAAAGTTATCGGATTTTAAAATCCTCTATCAGAAGGTATGTAACACTACTTGAATACACCAAAAAATGTTTTTTCATATCGATTAATTTGCAGTCGGTCTCATCTCAATTTTATTTACACTTTGCCAGATTTATCAACCTTGGCGTTTAAGCATAAGCTGACTGAACTGTTTGCAGAAGATGTCCTAGTTCTTCGGACCCTCGAGGGCCTGTTAAAGCAAACACCGAGACTCGATTGAGTTTTCGAATTTGTGGCGTAAACAAAAGCTCTCGGGGATCACGAAAACTTTTAGTCAGAATTTGCATATAATTGCGAAAGTTTCCGTTACCCTTAGTTACACGTCCCAACTTTTTCGTGTCGTTCAAAATGAAACTCTCGACTCATTAACTGAATTAGGATTCGGTGTGCTTTTTTATGTTTTTGTCACGTTCTTTTTCGTCTTGATTACAGGAAAATTGCGAAGAATTTGAGTCGGTGGTGTCTGCTCAGTGTGATGCTCTGATCGAAGCGATCCACAACAGAAGGGCTCGTCTACTAGAGTGTATCCGTCAAGACAAGGAGATGAGGGTCTTGGCACTTAAGGACCAAGTTGCTACGTGCACGGCTCGACTGCAGCATACGACTGCCCTATTGCAGTTTTGCATCGAAGCTCTTAAAGAGACTGATAGCTCAGCTTTCCTTCAGGTTGCTATGATTTATTTTTCCAATCGGTCCAGATTGTATTGAGTATTGCCGTTCTCGAATTACTTATATAGTAGTCATCGCCTCCTAAATTCATAAAGCAGAAGCTTTGGTATGTCAGTGGCGTTGACATGATCAAAATATTTTCAAAGACATTTGCGATTTTAGCTCTAAGCGCTTCTTTGCCCTTGTAGATATTAAACCAGAGTTTGATGATAGGGCAGCGAATGAGTTAATTACTATCTAAAACTATTGCTGTGCATGGCGCAGATGTTGCAACTCTCATTAAATTAATTAGTGTCGTGGAACGATGGTGGCATAATGTATCTGTAATTCATGAATTATAAATAATAATTGATTTATGATTTTACAGTTAGTTTCCGCAAAATTTACGGGTATATTTGCGCTATAGATGTTGTTTATTAGAATATAGTACATGCTTTGTGCTTGTCTCCATTTGTATTATCGTGGGTTGTAGATCATTGTGCGGTTTACCAAACCAGTAAGCCTGACAGATTTATCGACATTCTAGAAATAGAATACGTACAATTATTTATTATTAATTGTTAAACCAGATGGTCGAGGATCTTCTGCCACCCACGGCGACTTTCAAAAAGCAGATTCGAAATCTTAAAAACAAAACGCAAATTATGCCGAGATCGTTTGAGTGGAAGTGTAATAAACTGTCACCAATCTAGATAATAAGGAAATCAATAATTAAAGTGTGATCCACTGACATGATAATAGTATACTATTCTACGAGCGAGTTATAGCCGTAACTCGAGAGTGGAATACTTTACTTTATCTGCAAGAAATCATGGTAAGTCGAGGCGGAGGGATGAAACGCGAAAAATGGCACTTGGTCGTGTAGAGCATCCCAGCTTCATTCAGGAAAAGACACAAATTAATTTTTCGGGCGCTGGATTGTGGAATTTTTTCAAAACCTGGGAAATCTTTACAATAGATTCATCACGAACTAGTGGAAAAACAAATCGATTTGTTATTTTCGCACTTTCTCTTAAAACAGTGATGCTTAATTGGCCACCAGTTTTGTCTAAAATTTTTCCTACATAATTTTTTTGAAAACTTTCCCTCTGCAAATTTCACAAATGCAAAATCTTCTTTCTCCAAATCAGCCACTTCCTCCGGTCCTTCTTCGCTTTCTACATTTTGAAGAGGATCACTTTTTTCTCCCTCAGATTCTATGTCTCACACACCACGCTTCTACCAGGTATTACTAGAATTTTATTCGCTTTAGCCTTCTTTGCTGAGTTTTGTGGAGTTGTCTAGGTCTTAAAAAAAGTGTTTCAGTCCAAGCTACTTGGGCTATATCTTCTTAACAGGATCTGGAGGTAGACGTTTTAAAACCTGATCGCTGTCGAGTGGAATAAGGCCACAACCACGAAATCCAGCCTTTATGTTGTCTTCCAACTTTTCTCCAATATTATTCAAAGCTTTTTTTAATAAGCCTGGAACCTCAGGTTTTGGGATAACTCCTCTATTTTTTCTGCCACTCACCCAAAGTTTCCCCCCACGATTGCTTAACCGATTTAAAAAATGCAGTATCAAGAGGTTGTGTGAGGTGCGTGCTGTTTGGAAGAAGCAAAACGAATCCAATATTATTTCCTTGACATTCCAAGTCTTTTGAAGTAGGCTAATGAACCTTATTATACCGGGTGGGGATTTAGTGTGTAATCGGCTCATATCTCTGGAACTATTTAAGATATCAAAATGAAATTTTGCAGGAATGTGGGGAACCACATGGAGCATTTCCCAAAATTATTTAGGTATATACAGGATGTTCACATTCTAAAAGTACCAGACCAAAGTTCTATTTCTTTAAATGGAAACCCTACATGTCCTTGCATAATATGGATTCCCCATAAAATTCCATGAAAATTGATATACTACATGATGTGGTTTTGACTAAGGAATTTTGAGATATTGACGTTTTTGTGTCATTATGGACCCAAATTTATGACGCTACTTGGAAATAGGTTCACACACTGCTGTATTTTTGAAATCTATAAATAATTTTATCATAATACTTGAGATAATACAGGGTGGTTAAGTTATGCGAAACAGAATTTTTCTCAAAAATTTCGAATGGAACACCATGTATATTATTTGTACAATTGATGGTCATTTTACTAACTTTTTATTGATGTGGATATTGTCAAGTCTACCAGTAAAAGTTTCGACAGAATGTACAATTGAATTATAAAAATGTAGAGTTTCGTTAGTACATATTTTACATTATTTTTGACGATCTCCCCTATTTTGTCAGCCAAAACTCCAAAAAAGGTCTGCATTTTGTTTCTATAAAATATTTAGCAAATTAAGTTTACATTAACACAAGAAATCCCATTGCAAGATTATTTCTTAAAGATAATATTTTCTCCCATGGCACTCCTTATTTGAACATTATACCCGACTTTAAAAAGACATTATACATTTAAAAAAATATAACACCAAGAACAATTTTACAATAAGATTTATTGTCTTTATATTGATACCAATTTGCAAATACAAAATATAAACATTATTGTGAGTTTTGAGCAACAGAATAGGGAGAATTCGCCAAAGAGAGTATAAACTATAATAATGAAATTCAAAAATTTTGATGTTCAATCGTAATATCTGCCGAAACTATCAGTAGTAGACCTGGCAATATCTACATCAATTAAAAGCTTAGTTAACTGACTGTCAGTTGTGCAAATAATATACATGGTATCCTATTTGAAATTTTTGAGAAAAATTTCCTTTTGCATAACTTAACCACCTTGTATAATCCTAAGTATTATGGTGAAAGTATTGATAGATTTCGCAAATACAGCAGTGTGTAAACCCCTTTCAATAAAAAATAATTAGGAGGCTTTGGTCAGTAGACGTCAGTAGCGTCATAAATTTGGGACCATAATGACACAAAAATGTCAATATCGTAACAGTCCTTACTCAAAACCACCTCATGTAGTATATCAATTTTCATGAAATTTTATGGGGAATCGAAATCACGCAAATACTTGTGGGGTTTCCATTTAAAGAAATAGAACTTTGGTCTGGTATTCAGAATGTGAACAACCTGTATATACACAAATAATCTTACGAAATGCTCCATGTCGTTCCCCACATACGTGTAAAATTTCATTTTGATACCTTAAGGCTTAAGCAGTATCTACCAGAGATATGAACCGATTACACACTAAATCCCCACCCGGTATATTCGGAAACGCCCAAGTAATGAACGTATTATTTGACACTTGCAGATAAAGCAAATTCATGCGTTTCTGAATTTACTATAACTTCTAACTTGGAGTTTTGATTTGAGAAATTCTTTGCAGGTTGGAGCTATGTTAATCAACAGGGTTAATAATACCGATTTGACGTGGCATAAAGAATGGATAGCACCGAGGGTGTCTCCTCATTTTGATCTCACATTAGATGATAAATCTGTATTAAGGGCAATCGATCAACTCAACTTTATCCAAATGAAACGTAAGTCGTAATATTAGTCGTAGTATGTATTTCAATTTTGTTAATTTCGCCATTTTGTTTTCATTAAGGATTAAGCAAACATTCTTGGTCTTATCTGAACACCCCTTGTACAAACGACCGAACAAAATTCACTTGGGCCCAAAATAACCTGATTTTACTTTAAAATTAACTGTCATTTCCTATCAGAGGAACAGCTAAAAGGCGGAAACTTTTTTATTATTCAATTATACTTATTAACAGAGTGTCAGAGCAATCCGAGATTTTCCTTAATTGACTTTAATTTCGTAACCTAATTTACCTTTCCGTTTTTCGCATTTCGTTTTGTTATTATAATTAACACCTCCATTTGAACCTAAGGCGAGATTTTCTCGAACCTAATTGCTTTTTATGTTTCGTATTCCAATTAATTTTCGAGGAGCTTGATCTTATCTATATTAATAATTCTATGAGTGAGGGAGATGATGTTCTTCCTGATTGACACTTTTCTTTGCTTAATTAAATTATTCTTATGTTATAATTATGACGTCAGGTGCACGACGATTCTGCCAGTTCAAATGACAGAAATAACTTTTGTCAATGACGTGCCAGATAGATAACAGTAGTAATAGTAAAAGGGTGATTATTAGAAACGAACAGAACAACTTAACTCTCGACTTAACTTAACAACTTAACTGAGTCAGTTGGATATTCCTTTAATAATCAAGAGCCAACTTGATAAACAGAGTTATACCAACCCCAAGTTTCACAATAACATGCCTCTGCGTTAATATTCAATAAATTAATGTATCTCAATCCCGTTAAGTTTCCATCAAAAATTTGGTATGCTAGTTGACCACCCAAAATAAAACACGAAACGTTAAATCCAAAACGTCCTTGCCTCTGACGTTCAAAAGTTTGGTGCTGATTTGTATCAGACCAGTGACGCACATTATGCCTATTAAATAATCCTACGCTGCTTATGTGAGTTTCATCTGTCCAAATGACAGACCGCCCAAATTCTGGATTTTCTTGAATTTTATTTAAGTACCACCTACAAAAATTAAAGCTAGGGACACATTTCTCTGACGTGTTGTGTTGTGTTGTGTTGTGACGCAACGTTGTATGGATCATACAGCATAAATCGCATGTAATTAAACGGGGCGCGTGCACATTACTCTGACGCTACGCGCTGTGTTGTGTTGTGTTGTGACGCGACGCGACGCGACGCGATCCCTTCTTTCCAGATTTTCGTTGCATCGCGACACAACACATCAGAGCGTCAGAGAAGTGTGCACGGGTCATTTCGCTTAAAAAATATGGATGAAGCTGTCTTAATTGAAAAAGTTACAAATTACGAATGTTTATTCAACGTGAATTCGAAGAATTACCGCAATGAGTGTATGCGGCAAGAGACGTGGGAGGAGATAGGCAGGGAAATGAATTCTACAGGTAAAACAACAGAATTTTTACTTCACTTGTACTTACATACAGTGTGGAAAAAAGTATAGAAACAGTTCTATAAAAAGTTCCCGGTTAATCGGGGACGAAAACGCTCGGTGTGTACATACTGGAGCTTTTGAGAAATGGGGTAGCACCAGTTTATCAAACGTTGCGTCACAACACGACAGAAACATGTGCACACGGCGAGTCACAACACAACACAACACGACACGACACAACACAACACATCAGAGAAATGTGTTCCCAGCTTAAGCCTTCCTTCTTGATCTCTCGGGAAGAGATGGTGAATAATTTGAATTTTATATGGCCTATATTTGGCTTTTTAAATATTTTTTGAACTCATGTTTTGGAAACACTAACTTGTGATTTGATTTCGCTACAAGAAGTTTTTGGTGTCGCCTCAACCAACGATAAAACATTTATTTCTTCCCTATTTTCTTTATTATAAATTTTGTTTCTAGGTTTATTGAATGACCCATAGTGAACTAAATTTGATTTTAATCTCGAAAACATCATTTTGCTTGGTTGTCTTCTTTCTGGGTATCTAAATTTAATAAATCGATGGATAGGTATTATACTGGAAATGGGTATCTAGGAAATTTTTGAGTACCTGTTGAGATATAGATCCATTGATTCATTTACATTCTCACGACATTCATTGAAAACAGCAATTATATCGTATTTTTCGAAATTTTAATAATTTTGAAGTGCCATAATGTAATCTATTTTAATAAAACTAGCTGCATGCAACTTTTGCTAATATATGTCGACAGATAATTATTCAGTTGTTAACATAAAATCACAGGTATCTTGGATGTACCTACCTATCTTATATTTTCTAAAGTTAAAACTTAAAAAGTAACTTAAAAGAAGCGTTTCTAGATTATACCCTAATTATATAATTTTATAACTGTAATAGAGTCGCAGACTGTTATCTGACGTCATTGACACCCGGTATAGCCTGGTGTTTCAATAACTGGCAGAATTGTTCCCGATTTAAGCATTTCTGATTGCGATTTTTGCCGTCGTAGCTTACAAAGACGGCGAGGAGCGAGTCCCAGCAGGTAAACTGTGAACGAGCATGCCTAAATCAGCATGTGTTCTTTTGGTTTTTCCTTTTTCTCCCCTTTTCTCTCCGGTTTCTCTAGGTTGTTTATTTAAAATAAGAAGCTTGACGAGAATGTACATAAAGGCATGCGGTTTATTTTCAGTTTCAAGTTCTTTTTGCCTCGTTGCGATGTTTACTATGTCGGAATTTAAACTAACGGGACTTGTACTTTTTCGTTGTTTCTTTTTGAGTAGCTGCAGATTTTTTACTTTTGATGTCACCAAGTTCGTTTAGTGCCAGGTTTTTTTACGTTTTTAGTCTCTGGAATGTTTATTTTTTGATTGCATGATGGCTTCCTTGTTAGGAAACGTGTTAATAAGGCTCGTAACTGAAGATGATCAGATTTGTAAATATTATACCTTCGTTGGAATGCAATAGAAAGTGTAAAATAAACTGTACGAAGCAGAAGAGTTAACAAGGGTTCATGTCCAAAAGCTAACAATCTTTGTCGGAAAGTTAATAAACGAGGGTGTTGCGATATATCCTTATCGTACTATGGGAAAAACAATTTTTCATGCGTATACATATTTAAGAGCCAAACATAATAGTTGTTTATGTTTGTCAAAAAGTGGCTCTGCCATGCGCAGAAACCGATTTTTGTCAGCGTCCCTATGGTTGCCAGGCAACTTGCATGAATCGTTCTGAAATATCCTCTTTTGTCACCTTGTTTATACGAGGGCGGTTCACCAATTATTGTCCCGAACATAGAAGCAATTAAAATGGGTACTCAAAAACTTTATTACTTCTCTACATAATCCCCTGAAAGTCTAATACATTTCTCATAACGATGTTGAAGTGCTTGGAAACTTTGAAAATAAAATTGTTTTTCTTGCTCTCCCAGCCAGCCGTTTACAACTTCAATCACTTCTTCATCGTTCGAAAATCGAGAACCACGCAGATGTTCTTTGAGTTTGGGGAACAAGAAGAAATCACTGGGTGCCAGATCTGGTGAATACGGCGGGTGTTCTAAAGTTTCGAAGCTTGCATTGTGAATGGCAGCCATCGCAACGCCACTCTTGTGAGAGGGAGCATTGTCCTGATGAAAGAGAACACCTCGACATAATTTGCCCCTCCGTTTTTCTTTGATTGCTTCTCGAAGTTGTGGCATCAGATTTGCATAATAGTGCACATTAATGGTCCGACCTTTTGGTAAATAATCAACTAGCAGAACACCCTCAAAATCCCAAAAAACTGTCGACAAGATCTTTCCAGCAGAAGGGACGACCCGAAATTTTTTAGAGGGCGGCGAACCCCGATGCCGCCACTCCATGCTCTGCCTTTTTCAGGGTCATAATGATGAACGCATGTTTCATCAACGGTAACAAATCTTTCCGCAAATTCGTCGGGATTCTTATTAATCATCGCCAAATTGGCTTCAGATGTCAAATGGCGAATGCGCTTTTGGTTAACATTTTGGGTACCCAACGTGCTGCGACTTTTTTAAGCCCTAATTCGTCATGTAAAATTTTTTCAACGGACCCGACAGAAAAGTCACATGTCTCTGCTATAAATCTGACTGTGATTCGGCGATCATTGAGGACCATATCATGGACCAAATTGATGTTTTCTGGCGTGACAACCGTTTTTGGAGTTCCAGCACCAGCAGCATGTTCACAAGAGTCTCTTCCAAATTTGAAATCGCAAGCCCAATTTTTAACTATTTGATATGAAGGACTATCATCACCTAACACTCCATGCATATCCTCGTAAATTTCCTTCGGAGTCATCCCTTTCTTTTAGAGGTATTTTATGACCGCTCTCACTTCATTTTTCTCCATTTTCTCAATTGACTATGCACAACCGAAGAATAAAAATTCTTACTCGAATATTCGAAACGATGTGATATTGAAATTTGGCAAGCAAGACTAACAGGTGTTGACAGTTGTACTACTAGAGTACCGATTGTTTCGGTCAACGCCAACTAGCCTAGGGTCAATAATTGGTGAACTATCCTCGTAAGCAGCATGAACGAACTCCATCACACAATGCTTTCTCAATATTCCTAACAACAAAACTTGCAATACCCGTAATAAATACCTTATATTTTATAACAAAGGCTTTAATTGGGCGTTGAAAGGTAATACATCTCGAAAGACAGCTTTTGAACTGAAATTCAATGTGACTTACCTACTTAGCTGCAGATATGAACACATGTTCTTGAACTCAAAGAGCAGAAAATTTATTGCGTACTTATCTATTAATAATCACTTGGCTGTGCTTTACGAATCAGTGAATTACATAGTAAAATTTATTATTGCACATTAATGTTAATTATTATGAACACTGTGGTGAGTTTAACACTGGTGATCGTCAAAATGAAGTAAAATTCGAGTTATTACGAAGTACAGTAAAATAGAAAACAGAAATGCATCTTTGAAAAATAAGTAATTGAACTTCTTTGATAGGTGCAAATTTTTTATGAAACAGAAGTCCTCCTACTCCTACTGGATTTCTGTCGCCTCCTTGTACAGTTTAGATCAGAAATGGGGTAAGAGTGCTCTTTCTCTAACTTCATGGCGAACAATACTAAGATAGGAATCCTTTAATGGTGCTGCGCCCATCGACGTACCTAAACCAACACTTTAGCTTCAGTTTGGTTGATTCCAGGGCGACTATATGTTAGCCAGAAGCGGAGATATAGGGAATCCTATAACTGTTCTTTTCATTTGCTCGTAAAACTTGTTCTTGAAGGCGAGGAAGGTGGAATTAATGCACAGCCGTGCCAAATCTGCTAAGTCTTCATCGAGGTTTTCCTCATCCAAGTGTCTTCTTGTCTGCGTTATAGCTTCCTCCCTCGGTACCTTGGTGAATAGAAAAGTGACGTCGAAACTCACTAGGATGTCTTCTCATTGCACATGAAGTTCTCCAATTTTCTCGATGAAATGTCCCGAGTTCCGTATGTGATGTTCCGTCCTGCAAGGGATCGTGGTAGGTGGTGCACCAAAGAATGGGTGGCTGATCCTACTATGCTAACGATCGGTTTCAATGGCAAGCAGTATAACTGTGGGGGGGGGGGGGCTGAATTAATTGGCTATGAAATTCCTCTGGTATGGTAGATGTTCGAATACCTGCAGTGACTGCTCTCTCCGCTTTTTTGTATGCTGAACTTTTCTCGTTTCTACCCAACTACTTCTGGATGCCATGGATCGTTTCCCTCAACAGGACTCTACTGACTGTCCTCAGAATTCTTTGGATGGGTCTGCCCTGGATGTGATATTTTACCTTTAGGAATCCTAGGATCCTACGCTTATCCATATACAGTGCCCGTCTAAAGTCCGTTCCCCCCCTACTAATTTTTGAACCATTTGAGGTACATCAATGAAATTCGGCACAAGGTAATCACAGGTCACAATATATTTTTTGACGTAACAATGGCAGCTGTCAGTCTCAAGATGGCGGTCGAGCGCCATTTTGAAACAAAATTTTAAATGGGAGGGAGGGTCATGTGACACCTCGTTTTAAAGGTCTTATCGAGTGCAATATCATACTAAAATATGTCGTCGATGTCTTTTGTTAAATTTTTAAATTTTAACATTTTTCTAACGAAATTTTATTCTAATTTGTAGTGAAATTTCTTAATGAAGTCGACCAATAAGAGGAGAAAAGAGAGTTTATTAAGGAAAAACTACCGTTAGATGGTAATTTCTTCCACCTTCTCCAAAAATCAAAACCGCTTCAAATTTATCGTCTAAGCTACGAGCCATGGTCACACTTTTCCTAAATGAAGGAACTAAACATGCCACATTTGACAAGTAGAAAACAAGATGTTACCGCGACAACGATTTTTTTTTCTTATACAAACGTGATTGAGAGCAACATTCATGGTTATTTAGAAATTTGATTAGCCACCATTTTGTAACGTTTTCAGGTATCGACGCCATATTTTAGTATGATATTGCACTGGATAAGATCTTTAAAACGAGGTGTCACATGACGCCCCTTCCCATTTAAAATATTTTTTCAAAATGGCGCCCGACCGCCATCTTGAGACTGACAGCTGTCATTAATACGTCAAAAAATATCTTGTGACCTGTGACTACCTTGAACCGAATTTCATGGATGTACCTCAAATGGTTCAAAAATTAGTAGGGGGGGAACGGACTTTAGACGGGCACTGTATAATAATATTTCTGTTTCAAATATGGGTTGAGGACACTACTTGTAAACTAAATTTTGTATGGTTCCCAAAAACTGTGGGGACGTAATTTCAAAAAAAAACTAAAGAGCTGTCACTTTAACTTTTCAATGCTTGTTATGTTTCCCCAAACGCTTACAAACGACCAAGCCGCTTAGACTGTGAATACTGCTGTTACTTCAGTTATAAATGTAAATAGCAGGCTCCCCTCATTTCTACATCTTTGGATTATGAATTTGCTTATAGTCCTATATAGAACCACAGTTACACGTTCACGTATATCAGCAGTAGCTGATAATCTATTTATCATGGAGTCTCTTTCAAACTTTATTTAAATGCTATGTTATTTATTTACGATTTTATTTATTAACAGCCATTTGGGCCAGTCTGACATAGTCGTAGTCGCGTTGGGAACATGAAAAATTCACTTCGCGGCAACTCGGTCGCACACAGCTCGCAGCTCGTACATCATCCACGCCAGCTCCATTATTAATACTGCTGGCTATAGCTGGAGAGATTTAGTATACCTTTTCTGGCGATATACGTTGCCACTTTCAAAATGCCGTTTATTCATGGTAGATTGTAGAGTTTTCGGAAATATTAATTAGGTTTTTGAATTTTTATATCATACTTCTAAAATTGTGTAATTTTTTTGCTTACACAAAGTTGTATCCCGCGCTTGCGTCAGTATTTTTGTGCTAAATCTAATCGACTTCTTTGTACTATATAGCTCCTGCAGCACCAACTATAATACCAGAAGAATGCAGCGCTGAGAATAATTCAGTGACAGTAGCTTGGCAGCCGCCCCCACAAAGTCATGTGGAAGGCTACGTTTTGGAGTTGGACGACGGCCATGATGGTGAATTCAGGGTAAGCAATTTTTATCTTGTTCTTGTAAAAAAGTTTATAGCGGTGTTTCTGGAACAGCCTTCACGAGGGAGGAACTATTCCTCAAATGTTGGTGGCCAACACTTCAGACATCTGTTTACTCTTTTAAGCAGTTTATTATTTCTATTAGTTAACTACCAATTAAACTCAAGAACGAGAGATGCAACTACCACAATTAAGACAACCCGCCGAGCCGGATGCTTCAATTTTAATTAAAGATTTCAGTGGTGTATATAAACTTGAACAAACTTCCTAGTACCTATACTGTCTCCTCAATAATCGCTTTCGAATATTTCGATTAACTGTTCAAAACTCAAAGGGAATTTGAAACGTAGAACGGAGACGGCGGTTTCCGATTAATATTCCAAACGGTTGCTGCTCGTGCCGCACCCCTAACTGTCTGAGGACAGCCGATAGGGAGTTTCAATTGAAATTGACAAACTTTTGGGTTAATTCGGAGATTTTCTTTGTCGGTTTTATTGGGTAATTACTGAGTTTCTTTGTCGTCTACTCGTCAGCGTCTTTATCTCGTCGTTGTTACCAACCCCAGGGTGAAAATGAACTAGAATGCACTAGGCTTCAAAGATTTTAATAAGGAAGAATATTAGGTTTCTTGATCTTGGAGAATACTTTTTTTCTGAACCTCATATGGAAGACCTGATGATTTTAGAGAAGTGATGGTGGCATCATTCATGGAATCCCCAATACTCGTTCCACCGATCGTGGAGTTTAAAGTTGTTGTGAAGTAACGTTTTTAGATGTTCTGCCCAGTCGCATTAATGGAATTCGGGCTATAGAAACTAAGTTTGCACTAATCATTCCTAATCATAGTGAACCGACAAATACAAATGGCAGATTTTGCTCCTTCCACTTCATTGGATGGGGATATTCCATAATTCCATAGAATGAATTCACATAAAATTTTGCCTTGCAGCGTTGTGTATTGAAGCTTGATTATATTATTAAATTTTGCATACGAAACTAGCACAATTGAATTTCCAATACAATCGAATTTACTCTGGGACCTGATTTTAACCCCGGGACAACACAGCCCCAGTTGCTTTATTTGGAATTCACCTATTACTTCGACTAGAAAATCAATATGTACTTATTATCTAACAATAACAAGAGCTCTACGACAGAATATAGACTGAAAAAAAGCAAACATGTCTAACCGGCTGATCGCATATAAAAATAGGTTGCATGCAGTAATTAGGGGGGTGGGTAGCAAACTGGGGTGCATACAGAGTCATCGATGATTCAGAGATCGTTTGAAAAATTGCCAATCGCTTCGGTGTCGATATGAATGACATTTATAACCAGTGGTGGCGTTAGACTAAAGGTGTACTCTGACGTGATAATAAAAATTCTTATTCTTACCTAATTTATTTTAGTATACAAGAGCAGCACCACCACCGACAGTTAACAAATGAATTTCACAACACCCAGTGCTCCACATAACGATATTTTGGTATTTTGTTTGTGTGTTTTTATTTTATTCACGACGCACGACGGCTATGACCGCCAGAAACGTAGCTATGAGGGAGGTGCTGAACAAGATTAATTGTCGTAGGGACATAGGCGAAAAGCAGCATCTGAGTCACTTCAAAATTCATCTAAATTCCTACATAAGTATATTATGTACTAACAACCGATCAAATTTCGAGAAATATGAATTTCAACCAATGACAGCGGTATTGCACTGATAGAACAGCTCCCAGCTTTTGCTAAAATTTTACTCTGATAAAACCGAACCTAACTTTTAGATACGTTTCTTGAACGAATTTAATATTAATCGCTGCAGAATTTAGACACATTTCATTTATTACATGTTATTTTTATTAACGTTAACTATGTATAAATTTATCCGTATTAAAGTCATATACACGGTGTCCCAACGAAAACTCGTAAAACTCGGCAAAATAAACGTTTTGACAAAAATCCAAAAACACGTCGATTTGTTTATCAAAGGGGACCAATTTTTATGCAATAATCATTCTTTTGCAACTCTAGCCCTGTGCGGGGGGTAGCGACCCCCCAAAATTTTTAAATGAGACGGGGGCAAATGATCCCTACTTTGGAAGGGTTTTTCATTACTTACACAACCGTATTTGTTTTATTCAATTCGATCAATTTGTTACCGAGAAATTGCTCCTTGAAGTTACCAAGTTAAAAAATTAATAAAAGCACGAAAAGGTTTAAACTATCGAATGTATTGCTCGAAATGACCTCCACCAATTGTCATACAATAATACATTCTGGATTCAAATCCAGATCTTACATTTCTCAAGACCTCAGGAGTTATTAGCCGGCATTCTTTTTTGGAATAAACCATTTTGATTTAGTAAATAAACACGATTTTATACTGTGGCGAATAAATTTATTTTGACATTTGTTCTGATGTTCTTTTGTTCTTACTTTTTATTCGTATTAGTTATTCACACCATGCAGGCTTTTACCGTATTAGTTTACTTGATTTTGTTACTTTTCCATTCTAATACATTCGATAGTTTAAACCTTTTTGTGCTGTATTAATTTTTTAAATTGGAAATTTCAAGAAGCAATTTCTCGGTAACAAATTGATCGAATTGAATAAAACAAACACGGTTATTGTAAGTAATGAAAAACCCTTCCAAAGTACGGATCATTTGACCCCCGTCCCATTTAAAAATTTTGGGGGGGTCGCTACCCCCCGCACAGGGCTAGAGTTGCAAGAATGATTATTGCATAAAAATTAGTCCTATGATATAAAAATCGACTTGTTTTTGGATTTTTGTCAAAACGTTTATTTTGTCGAGTTTTACGAGGGTACAAGTTTTCGTTGGGATACCGTGTATACGTTTTCAAGCAATTTAATGCAATTAAATTATTCTAAAATATATTTGTTAGTTTAGCAGTTAAAAAAATAGTAGGCCCGATCGGAGTAAATCTGACAGCCATTGGTATGGTATCCATAGTAACCGTTTACCGCGAATACAAAGACAAACTTTCCTACATGATATTGATACGAACGTTTGCCCCGCAAGCGACGCCCCTGGCTATGATTCACATTATTTGTCTGACGGCGAGCCGCCTTTGATTTATTACGGCGCGACCTTGTCGCTGTTTATGGTTTCCGAAAAGTTCGAGAAATAGAAGGATTTTCCAATGCGGGAATCTTCGAGAAATAGAACAATGTTCGAAGACAATTATAAAATGGAAAGCAAGAAGCTGACAGTTCAGTCTGAAGTTTGGAAGTTTGAAGCGAATGGGAATGCGATAATAAGAACCGGGCGATTCATTTATAGACAGCGTTTGACAGTTCGGTACGAGCGAAGTGTTTACATGCGTTGTAGTGTCTGGTGTCGGTACGAACGTGGATTTAGTTATCGTGTTTTTAAGTGTACCGGGGCGTCTTCGTACGCGATTAACCGTTGAGGGTACGAGTGTTTTTAGAGAAGTTTGAACTCTTGATTTATGTACTGAGGATTGTGTAGTTTAGATAATTAACTGTTTAAGTGTTTCCTGATAGTTGTTTAATTGTAATTGCTTGCTTGTTGTTGTTTGTTTGCTGCTTGTAAAATATATCGCTGTTATTGTTCATTTTGTTAATTCCATGTTCTCAAATCACTTTTGTTAATCATTGTAAATATTTGTACATAAAGTCACTGTAAATAAATTGAGTGTAAAAACGAAATACGTTACAATATCCTACAATCATTTGCGACGCGTCCCAAAAATTAAGCGATTGAAAAATGCAACCTTTTGGTGTTGCCAGTAATTTAGAAATTAATCAAGAAATTGAAAAATTACCACCAAGAATACTAAGAAAACTCACAAATCCGTGTGAAATCAGTTCGGTGCATTTTATGAAGAAAAAGGGTATACACAGAGAAAAAGGTTCTCTTGATTTTAACAAATCAGTTTATTTGACAAGATTTTGCTTGATGCAAATAAAGTTCTTTTCTTTCAAGAAAAATATGTTTCTATCAAGTTAACGAAAATCTTTGCAACAAGAAACTCATTTATTTGCATTGAATTTCTGATATTTGCTTGAAGTAATAAAGCTACTGTAAATTTCAAACAATTAATAGTTTGGGTTTTGTAAAAAAATATTTGTTTGGGGGAAACTACAATTTTCTAATACGAAATTAAATTGTTATAAATGGTGCAAAGTAACGAATAGACACTGAAGTTCAAATATCAGTATTAATTGTTTGAGCGAAAGAAATATTATGTTCAAATTTTTGGTGTGAAAATTTGACCAATCACGACTTGCCAGGATAGCGTCACACTGTCACACAGAGGCTGACATGAATGTAGAAATTTATTCAATTAGAGAGAATAATAATATGTATTCATTTTACACAATTTTTATTTTATTTACAATAAAATTAAGAACGTGATAAACAAATTTAGAACATTAAAAACATTCTCTTGTTGTTACATCTTTGGATGTCATTGCCTTTTCGATAGTGCATGGATTGAGACTATAGTGTCAAGGATGCCATGCAACACAATACTATCAACAATGCAGATCAACGGCAACTTCATACTCCGAAAAGATGAAAGCAGACATTGTTTAACCCGGCCTTCAAGCCATCAAATAAATTTTTTTTTGTTGAAGAAATTTGCATGGTCATCCTGTTAATAACGACATGGCTTAAATTGCAGTTCATGAAATTATTCAAGGTACATACATCAAATTTAACTTATGAGTGTGCATTGAGAAACTGCAGAAAATGTTTTCTCACCCTTGCGTTATTAAATCTTTCTGGTTCGATACCACGTTATCTACACCTCACCTACCCTACTAGAGATCCATCTTTTTATACATATAACCCTTCCCAGATCATATTACCGATTGAAACCCGATACAATCAGCGGATCAACCCCTAAATGACAATTTAAACCTATAAATGTCCCAAAGCATATACTACGTCAACTTGCAAAGTATCAATAAATCGTGTGAAAAGGACACATCTTATCATTCTACCCTCGCTTATAAGAACCAGACGCTCTAAATTTCGTGACAATATCATATACTCCACCACCCTAAAATATCGCCCCATTATTTGACATAATTACTTCTCGACACGCTAGAGAAACAGTTAAGTATTTTTACACGTGATTTATTGGGTAGACATTTTAAAATTAGTACCGAAGGAAGTTTTGTATTCCATCACGTAACGAATTCCCTTCCATGGTTTTTTGTCTTCACCACAATATTCCTTCCAGCGTTTCCTTAAAGTTCACCAACTATTTAACCCCTCACTTCTTATTATTAATAATTTTGAAGACTCGTGCAGTATTCTTAGTCGCCACCTAAGCTACTAAACTAATCAATCAAAATAAGTCATTTTGACAACATTTGTCAAAATACGATTTAAAATTTTTCATGTTTTCAAATTTTTTGCGGTAAAATGCATCGGCCAATTTTTTGTCTGCGTTCCTCAACGACACAAAAATTATTGGTACTCTTCCCAGTTAGAAATTACGCCCTCCCCGTGACGGCAGAACCGTTTTTGAACGGCACTTCCAGTACTTATATCGAAGATATGTACGAATCTTGGTTAAAAGACCCAAAGAGTGTCCATGCCTCGTGGGATTCATTTTTCAAAAACTCGTCGAAAGATGGGCCCGCCTATCAACGACCACCGGCCTTAGCGTCCACTGGAAGAAACGAAGTACCCTTATCTTCTATGGTAGCTAGTACCCCTTCTCCAGTTCCCAGTGAAGCTCCTAAAATTGGTTCAAGCACCCAAACGCTATTCGATCATTTAGCAGTACAAACGATCATACGAAGTTACCAAAGTCGAGGACATGTCATAGCAAAAGTGGATCCATTAGGAATCAGAAACTGTGATGGTACTAAACATATCCCTGATAGCTTAGGCTCACCTCCAGATAAGGTGCTTGCCCCATACAAATTAGACGATGCCTACATGAACAGAGTTTTTGTTCTACCTGCTATAACTTTTATTGGGGGAGGTGAAAAGCAACTACCCTTAAAAGAGATCCTTAAACGGTTAGAGGAAGCCTATTGCGGGAGTATCGGATCAGAATACATGTATTTAAACAACAAAGAACAGTGTAATTGGATTAGAGAAAAGTTAGAACCGCCTGGTTGCATGACTTTCACGAAAGAAGAAAAGAAATTGATCTTATTCAGACTAATGCGAGCCCACGGATTTGAAGCTTTCCTAGCGAAGAAATGGTCATCAGAAAAAAGATTTGGTTTAGAAGGTTGTGAATCTATTATACCTGCCATGAAGCAAATAATCGATAGGAGTTCAGAATACGGAGTTGAATCGGTGAACATTGGAGTGGCCCATAGAGGAAGATTAAACGTACTTGCCAACGTTTGTAGGAAATCTTTAGTTCAGATCTTCACCCAATTCGCTGGTCTGGAACCTTCTGACGAAGGAAGTGGGGATGTGAAGTACCATCTCGGTACTTCTATCCTCAGATTGAATCGCGTTTCAAATAAAAACATCAAATTAGCTGTCGTGGCGAATCCTTCTCATTTAGAAGCTGTGGACCCAGTTGTTCAGGGTAAAACCAGAGCCGAACAGTTCTATAAAGGCGACAAAGAAGGGAAGAAAGTGATGTCTATTTTATTACATGGAGATGCAGCTTTCTGTGGCCAAGGAGTCGTCTTTGAAACTCTACATTTGTCAGACCTAAAAGCCTACAGTACCCAAGGTACCATACACATTGTTCTCAATAACCAGGTTGGTTTTACCACAGATCCCAGGCATTCCCGGTCTTCACCTTACTGTACGGATGTTGCCAGAGTTGTAAACGCCCCAATCTTCCACGTAAATGCTGACGACCCAGAGAGTGTTGTGCACGTTTGCAATATTGCTGCAGCTTGGAGGGCAGCTTACCACAAAGACATTTGCATCGATTTGGTAGGATACAGGCGAAACGGGCATAATGAAACGGATGAACCAATGTTTACCCAACCTTTAATGTATAAAAAGATCAGGAGTATGCCGAATATTTTGGAAAAATATTCGAAGAAACTGATCGATGAAAGAGTGATTAGCCCTGAAGAATTCAAGAAGGAAAAGGACGAGTACGAGAAGATTTGTGAAGAAGCTTTTGCTGATGCCCAGAAAGAAACTCATATCCAATTTAAGGATTGGATTGATAGTCCTTGGTCTGGATTCTTCGAAGGGAAGGATCCTTTGAAAATGGCCCCAACAGGTATTAGCGAAACAACGATAGTACGTATTGGGACGAGGTTTGCTTCTCCTCCGCCTAAAGAACAAGAGTTTGTTTTGCACAAGGGTTTAGAACGAATTCTCAATGGTCGAATGGATATGGTCCAAAAGAGAATGGCAGATTGGGCTTTGGGGGAAGCTATAACGTTTGGTTCCCTCCTCAAAGAAGGTATTCACGTTCGTTTGTCAGGAGAAGACGTGGAACGAGGAACTTTTTCCCATCGCCACCACGTTTTGCACCATCAAACTGTTGATGGAGTAACATATAACCCTCTGGAAAACTTATACCCTGACCAAGCTAATTATACAGTCTGCAATAGTTCTCTGAGCGAGTATGGAGTTCTTGGTTTTGAACTTGGTTTCGCCATGACCAATCCAAATGCTTTGGTCATGTGGGAAGCCCAATTTGGGGATTTTTGCAACACCGCCCAAGCAATCATCGATACTTTTATATCTTCTGGACAATCGAAATGGGTACGCCAATGTGGCCTGGTGGTATTGTTACCGCATGGTCTTGAAGGAATGGGCCCCGAACACTCCAGCTGTCGAGTAGAGCGTTTCCTACAAATGTCTGCAGATGATCCTGATGTATTCCCTCCAGAGAGTGATAAATTTGATGTCCAGCAGTTGTCAGATATCAACTGGATTGTAGCGAATTGTACCAATCCTGCTAATTATTTTCATCTATTACGTAGACAAATTGCTCTTCCTTTCCGCAAACCTCTAATTCTTTTAACTCCGAAGTCTATTTTAAGATTACCAGCAGCTAGAAGCTCATTTGACGATATGCTGGTGGGAACGGAATTCAAAAGAATCATCCCGGATGTTGGGGTGGCAGGAAAAGCCCCAGAGAACGTCAAGAAGGTCCTATTTTGTTCAGGTAAAGTCTATTACGATTTGATGGTAGTTCGTGCTAAACAAAATTTAGACGACAAAATTGCTATCGTGAGAGTTGAGCAAATATGTCCTTTTCCATTCGATCTGATAAAGTCTGAGAGTGCTAAGTATGCAAAGGCGGAATTGGCTTGGGCACAAGAAGAACATAAAAACAGTGGTTGCTGGATGTACGTACAACCAAGATTCCATACAGCTTTGGGACACTCTCGTCCTATTTCTTATATTGGTAGAGGACCCAGTGCCAGCCCAGCAACTGGAAGCAAGGCCCAGTATAAAAGGGAATTGGATACTTTTCTTGGGGAAGCTATGGCAGTGAAATGACGAATCTTGCTGATGGTTATTTTTGTGCATGTTTGATTACAATAAATTGAAAAAAAAAATTGTTTTTCTATTCCTATTATATTATTTTAATGGAAGTTATTTTCTTCGCCAAAATTTGCTTTTAATAGTCGAGAATATGAAATATTCGTGTCATTTGACATTTTGCTCCACAGTGAAAAGTCTATCTTGATTGGAGAAATGAAAAAAATGCGACTCATTCCAGCACATTGATTGATTCCTATAGAACTTTTTCCAAGGAATTCAGTGGCGGACGTAGTTTTTTTCTATGGAGCGTATTTTTTGAGTTATCACATAAAGTTGAATTTTTTAAATGGAAACCACAGCAGGCTTTGGTCAAGTTCGAAAGGTCTTTTTAAGCTATCAAAATATAAGTATATACTTTTATATTGTTATTTCAAAAAACGGCAAAGATTTTGGTACTTTTTACCTTTAGAAAATGTAAGATAGCAACTTTTAATAACAACTGAAATAAAAGCAACAAAAACAGAAAAACAGCAAAACAAACAAAAACAACAAACAACAAAATTATAGGAACTGCTCAAAGTGATTGCCATGTTTTTCAACACAAAATCTACATCTTTTAGTTAATAGATTCATGGCATTAATTAAAAAAATAGGATGGGCTTGCAAATATCGAAAAGCTGCATGTGTTGCCTCTGCTAGCTCGGCTTGATTGTTGTATCTTCGTATGTATATTTTTTCTTTTAAAAATGCCCAAACAAAAAAGTCTAATATACTCAGATCAGGTGATCTTGCAGGCCATAATATATGTCCATTTGTACCCAACCATCTACCCGGAAAATGATTTTCTAAATAATTTCTAACTATTAGAGAATTGTGTGCAGTGACACCATCTTGTTGGAAATATACCCTGTTTATGTTTGTTAACGGAACATTTTCCATTATAGCCTCTGCGTTAAAATTCAATAAATTAATGTATCTCAATCCCGTTATGTTTCGAACAAAAATTTGGTTTGCTAGTTGACCACCCAAAATAAAACACGAAACGTTAAATCCAAAACGTCCTTGCCTCTGACGTTCAAAAGTTTGGTGCTGATTTGTATCAGACCAGTGACGCTCATTATGCCTGTTAAATAATCCTACGCTGCTTATGTGAGTTTCATCTGTCCAAATGACAGATCGCCTAAATTCTGGAACCACCTAAGTACAAAAATTAAGCTTTCTTTCTTGATCTCCCGGGAAGAGATGTTGAATAATTTGAATTTTATATGGCCTATATTTGCCTTTTTTAAATATTTTATTTTATTTTTGATTTGGGAACACCAACTTGTGATTCGATTTCGCGACAAGAAGTTTTTGGTGTCGCCTCAACCAACGATGAAACATTTATTTCTTCCTCTTCCCTATTTGCTTTATTATAAAATTTGCTTCTAGGTTTATTGAATGACCCATAGTGAATTAAATTTGATTTTAATCTCGAAAACATAATTTTGCTTGGTTGTCTTCTTTCTGGGTATCTAATATCTAAATCGATGGATAGGTATTATACTGGAAATGGGTATCTAGGAATTTTTTGTGTACCTGTTGAGATATAGATCCATTGATTCATTTACATTCTCACGAAATTCATTGAAAACAGCAATTACGTCGTATTTTTCGAAATTTTTATAATTTTGAAGTGCCATTATGTATACACTAAGTATCTATTAATAAAACTAGCTGCATGCAACTTTTGCTAATGTATGTCAACAGATAATTATTCAGTTAACATAAAATCACAGGTATCTTGGATGTACCTACCTATCTTATATTTTCTAAAGTTAAAACTTAAAAAGTACCAAAATCGTTGCCGTTTTTTGAAATAAAAATATAATAGTATATTATACACGAGTTTATAATGAATGCTATTATTACCGAGGATGAAGTTTACAACACGAGCGAGTGAAACGAGCGAGCTTTGTAATCATCCGAGGTAATAATAGCATCATTATAACGAGTTGTATACTATGCTTTATCCACGACTATCAAAACAGATTCCCAGAAAGAATTTACCTTCATTTCCCTTCTCCAGTGTAAGAAAGATTCTTACATACGCTCTCAGGTATAATTTTCTTGTTTTTTTTGGGCAATGAATCTAATGAGGCAAGTTCTGCAGCTTGTTTTATTGCTGGTGCTGTTAAAGAAACCTCGTTTTCACTCTCACTACTCATTATATCTTCTTTTTTAGAATATGCATTTCAAATTAAAAGCAAACCATGCTGATTTGACGTTTCAATTTGAACTGACACATCACGATCGCGGCCTACTAAATAAATGTAAAAAAGGGTCAAAGCGATGTTCCTATTGGTGTAGTGAATAATATTTATTAATCACTGCAGTGAAGAAACACAAGTATAAAGAGTATATTATAAGATAGTCGTGGACAAAAGTATATATATATTTTGATAGCTTAAAGAAAGACCTTTCGAACTAGACCAAAGCCTACCATAATTTCTATATTTTGTTAGTGATGTCAAATGCTGGCTACGTGTGTGAATAAATTGAGTTGCTAGACAACGACCTGGTAGTCCAGGAAACTTTAAAATTTTGTCGCTGAATGTTAACAATTCATTGGCTTATTACCCCCGATAAAATTTTTGGCAGGTACTTTTTCCGCTGTAATACATCAATATATTCAGAAATTGCGAGTTTGGATTGGTTTAAAATTCCGTGAGTGGAATAGCCAGCGTAATACCGCTATCATTGATTGAATATCCCATTTCTCGAAATTTGTTTGGTTAGAATACTTATATAGCGGAAAATAATCATTTTTATTCTTCATTAGCCTCCTACGTTTTTCTCCGTGCCGACAATTTGAGCGTTAACAGGAAAATCACAAGTTTTATTAGATGGATTCATATTACATTCGTCATAAATGGATAACTTGTTACTTTTTTTATTAAAAGCACAAAATTTAAGTACTCTTAATGAATTTTATCGGCCTTTAAATCCACTCGGATAGTTGAATTATTATTGATGCGATTTCCATTTAGATAAATCACATTTATCATTTTGAAATATTGAAAATCCTTTTCACTGATAACAACAGAATGTTCATATTTTATGGCAATAAACCCATTTCATATTTCATGGAATATTACAGTGATGAAAGTTGAAAAGTACTCCCTCCCTCGCGAGGGTAAATTGTATGCCTTGTTAATGTTATATTTAATAAATAATGTTGGATGTTAAAATGTTTTGAATATTGTTTTGTTTTATGTGTAATCCCCTATACCCCGGGGCGGTTTGAGTAGGAGATAGGGATGAAATGGGGTGTTTCTATTGTCGACTGTTGTGTTTGTAAAGGTACGAACATGCGTCCAATTAGTGAAGCACCGAAAACGGGTTGTGCGTACGAAATTTGTTAAATAGATGATTAAAAGTTGTACAGGTGTTCATAATAAGCCGCTACTTACGGTTAAATAAATAATTTATTGCAGGAGGTGTACTGTGGTGTGGAAACCATCTGTACCGTTGATGGACTGCATTTCAACAGCATGTACAACGCTAGAGTTAAAGCTTTCAATGGTTCGGGCGAGGGCGACTACAGTGACCTCATAGGTTTGCAGACAGCTGAAGGTAAAGACCTCAATCTACTTCATTTTTATAATTTTGCTTAAAAATCTGGTGTATTTTCAAGAAAACCGTGCTACTACCGATGATTTGAAAATTACTTCCCACATTTCAAATCTACATACGTAATAATGCCGGCGTATGTTCTTCGGCAGTGATTTCCAATAATAAGAGTGCGCGAAGCAGAAAATTGGAATTATCTTTGTCGATCATATAAATCTTTCAGTTCTACGCTTTTTCCCGCAATTCTTTCTGCTAGAATTTCATGTGTGCCAGGTACGGAAGGGAGATTGAACCAACCCCTCAGTCTACACAAAACTTGCCGAAATAAATAAGAAAACAACAAGAAAAGAGTCTATAAAAAGAAGAGTATATAAATGTGTCGGCTCGCGCGTGGTTCCACTCTCATAAATAAAGTTCGCGGAATGGAAGCGGGTGGTAGTTGATTGAATGTAAGTCTATAGGATTTCTGCCGTTCTGGGTTACTAGGTTTGAAAATACGTCCGCCTTTTCGTTGCTTCTTTACTATGTAGAAGTTTTCGCATTTCGACGAATGCCCCAAATCTGTCGCCAACGTTTTATTCTAATTGATAAAGGGCAACGTATAGCTACCTACATATTCTCGGTCTCAGTAGTTTGATGGGACGCGTTAAGAAATCAAATATTCCTCACCACGTTATCAGTAATTCTGGACAAACATCTATAAAGTGCTGCCACCTATCGCCCAAAAGTGTGATTAGGATTGCGCAAAATATAGTCACAATCTATTATGATTGGTTTCTATCACAGCTGCAACCTCTTTAGACGGAACACCTACAGCTTGGAACACCGAATAAATCTGGGAGGATTAGTCGGTGGTCCTATCTTTGAATTATTATTTACTATTTAGAAATAAGATAATAAACTGAAGGGCCAGCGCCATCTGCAGTGCAATGGCCACACTACTACTACTATTAAATGTTCGGTTAGTGTGCATCTCGGCTAAATGTAAACAAGATTGAAAAATTGCAACATGATTTTTATTCCAACACGCCGGTTCAACCAAGTAACGTATCAAGACGTTCTTGGTCGAAAATGAATAACGAATAATTAACTTAAACAACCCTACTTTCTAATTACGATAAATATGTATGTGTACAAATAGTAAAAAAGGTGTCGAGTTTATGACGGATTTTTCAATAATTTGAGAGAGATTTATTTAAGGCGAACGAAAAATATTGCTATAAAAGTTGATCCTTTATTGATAAATCTTTTTTTTATTGAACGATCTATCTACTTTAATTTCAGAATGGTGTTGGAATAAAAATGTGTCTGCATGTCCCGTTTTTAGTGCTCAAATTCAAGAGTTGAAGGAAGCGTCGCCTAATTTCATCAATATTTATTTATATTGACCGTTAATACCGCCAATATTTAATTAATTCCAGTTTAATTAATTTAATTAATTCAAGAATTTGAGGAAGCGTCGCCTAAATTCATCAATATTTATTTATATTGACCGTTAATACTGTCAATATTTAATTTTATTGATTAAACCACCAAAATGAAGTGTACTGGTAGATACTCGGGTCCGTCGATATTTAGTTAAAAGTACCTACCGACTAGGATTTATATTTTTTAGCAATATAAATATTGTCAGTTCATCTATATTTTTCATCGGCGGATGCTAATACATGTAGAAATTAAATTGGTAGTGAATATACATAGAGTGAACCATCCCATTTAGTATTGACGAAATATTGACAATATTTCATTCTATTGATCTACCCTAAATGTAATGTGTGACGTGTTGTCAGTCTTTTCATTTGACAATACCTACGTCAATATTATACATCGTCTTTATGAAAACTATTGGCAATATTTTATTTTATTGACCAACCTCCCAAAATGTATAGTTTTCTGAATTGCCAGTTCTTTAATACTTATTGTCTAACGATAAATATTGGTGGATTGATAATACAAACAATTTTATTTTTTACTTTATTTCGTAATAGTTAGAAGTTATTTATTATTACCTAAGAGGTAATTGCATCACTTATCATTTAGCAAATTTATCGTGTTAATTGACGTCGAATTTATAAACAAATATTGTGTTTTAGTTGCTTGGTTCATATTCGACCCAATTTTATCCGGACCTGGACTTCAGTATTCGGAAGATAGCACTCGGGTAACAGGCGAAGGATGGGAACATCGAGTGGCCGTCGGAAGTGTCGGTTTCAGTCGTGGTGTCCACTACTGGGAATTCACAGTTGATAAATTCGATGCGGACACAGATCCCGCTTTTGGCGTAGCCAGAATTGATGTGGCCAGAGATAAAATGCTCGGTAAGCACTTCCTCTAAATCCATCTACCAAAATTAAACTTGTTTTGCGTATAGGCAAAGATGATAAAGGCTGGGCAATGTACATTGACCGTCAGCGCTCTTGGTTTCAACACGCTGGAGGACACGAACAGCGCGTTGAAGGTGGAATAACAGCGGGTTCAACAATTGGGGTTCTTTTGGACCTCAACCACCATACACTTTCTTTTTTTGTTAATGAAGAACCGCAGGGTTCTGTAGCATTCCGGGATCTCTATGGAGTTTTTTATCCAGCAGTTAGTATTAATCGAGGAGTCAGTGTTACGCTCCATACAGCACTTGATCCACCGTCTGATACTGAAGAGACTTAAGCAGATTTGTTAGTGTGTTTGTATAAAGAACAGCGGATATGCGAGAGAGTGATGAAATAGGTATTATAAAGAGACGTGAGTGGTAATCGTAAAAGTATTTATCGGATATTCATGATTCAAAATGTGCATGTTTGTCCCTTTTATTCCTTATGTAATATGATAGGTATGTCAAAGTACATAGTCAGATTTTGGTTTCTTGGAGGTAAGGCATTTGAGGGAATTATAATTATTACGTGACGTCTGCAAGGGTCTTTAATTTATTGCACAAAATAAGCAATTAATTTTCAATCAAGTAGGCACCTACCCCAAACCGGATGTCAGCCATATTGGACTTATTCAACCCGGAATATGTTCTCTATAAACTAAATTTCATACAGTTTAAAAATTAAGCATGGAAGTTATGCAGGGTAATTCAATATTCTGGAAAAGCTAAATGATGCATTTATGTTTCAAATGAGACATGAAAGTTTCGTACAAAAGTTGTTGTACTTGACATTCTCTCTATACTAAAATATATTTTTTCTTCAAGCGTCAGAAAAACATTTCGCGACTATATACATGAACTGAAAGTCCAACTTTACTGCCAAGGCAGTAAAAGTTACTTTTGCTGCCGCTCACGCCGACAGTTGACGAATTTCCTATGATGTCTTGATATTTTACGGATTATTTTGAGTAATAAAAAATTAAAAATTAGAAATGTCATGTTTTTCTGACGTTTGAAGAAAATAGCTAATTATTTTGAATTCTTAACCTATTTTCAACGTTTAATGAAAAATTAGCATGTTTTATTCGGAGGAAAAGTGTTTTTTGTGATTCGTCTGTGTTGTCGGCTTACATCACTAAAAAATGACACTTTTTCTCCTTATAAAACAATAACTATTTGGCAAATAGTATTTGCCATAAAGCGTGTCCCATGTTTGTTATAAGTATCGAAATCAAATTCTTTATTTTAAACTGACTTCATTTTCAGATTTCTTGATCGATTTTATTACGAGGTTGTATTATGTGATTTTTATCTAAACTTCACATTTTTTTATTGACATTTTTTGTCTTTAAATTTTGACAGATGCAGAGCAATTTTGACAATGGGGTCGTTGCACTAAATAGAAAATCGATATAATTTTGATAGAAATAAGTAACTAGGTGTTTAATTGCCCTTTGGGTTACATTTATTTACTCCCGAGTCACCAATAGCCCAAAATTTAAACAATGGCGATTTTAGCATGAAGCGCGCCTTCGGAGAATTAAAGATAAACACGTGCTGCTCCGGTTACGTCATTAGCTTAGAAGCACTTGTGATTGGTCATCTGAATTTATGTTTTGATGTCCAGAAAGCTAAAGTTATGTGGAGTTTGAGTCGGCAAAGTAGGAAGCAATAATCTTAGGAATAATCAGAATTTGACATTTGGTATTTGGAAGTTTATAATTTTTATTTATATTGACTGTATAAATAAGTTCTCTGTCATTTATCCATGTGTTTTTATTTCTATTTATTGTCAGTTAGTATATTTGTGTACGAAAAATAGAACAAGGTGGGGGCGCAAAAGCAATATTTATGTACACATATTGCTTTCACTCCCCCAGAATATTATCGCTACAGTTTTATTTAATCCAAATATATTTAATTTTCAAAAGTGCTCTGCTTGTGTCAAAATTTGAAGAAAAAGTTAATAAACAAGTAAAAAAATATGAAGTTTAGAGAAAAATCACTTTATACAGCCTTGTAATAAAATACTTAATCTGAAAATAAGGTCAAATACATGGTGTTCCATTTAAAATAAAGAAGTTGATTTTCATTCAACAAATATGGGACACGCTGTATGGTGGTATAGGCGTAGTCCTGAATCCGTTGGCACCCTTGTATCTGAATTTGTATTTTAATTTGCTTCTATATGCTCTGGACAACCTGTATAATGTGCTCCACCACAGGCCTGGTCTATTCCCATATCCCTTGCCTCAATTTTATCAAGTTCTGGCTACCCACCAGTGTCTAAACGAATTTGGATCTTTAAAATGTACATTCATTCTTGCCACTTTTTAGAATACTTCCATTATACTATTCTTTGCGAAACTGATTCGAGTTTTATGGGAAAAATTTCACATAACACTCCGTAGTTTACAAATTTAATGAATACACACACCTACTTCTTGTATTAGTGTCAAAAATGCATTTTTTGCATTTAACCCAGCTTTACTTTGTGTAAAGAGATGTCCCAACATATCAAAAAACCTTTAGTTGTATTAGTATATCTATTAATGTGAAATTGTTCAAATTTTGTGCACTACTTTTGTAAAGACTGATATCTGCACAATTTTCAGCTGAATATATTGTGCGGGAGAACTTCGAACGCCTAATTGTTACTTTATGCTTGGTTTCTAGTCGTATTAAATTATTTTTTTATTTGGTTTATTAGTTTTAATCTTATTTGTTACTGCCATTATTATTTTTATAAATATTGCCATAGTTTGTACTTAGAAAGGTAAAATAATTGTAAATGACAATTGTTATAATTGGTAGCATTTTATTTATGGGGAATTTATATTCAAATTTTAATATATGTCTCTTCACTTGTATATACATTTGTACAATAAAGTGAAATATAAATCCAATACGATTGTTTTTTTATAAAGTGCTGCCACCTTTCATCCAAAAGTGTGATTAGGATTATACAAAATATAGTCACAATCTATTATGATTGGTTCCTATCACAGCTGCAAACTCTTCAGACGGAACCTCCAAACTCTACAGCTTGGAACCGACAACCGAATAAATCTGGGAGGATTAGTCCTATCTTTAAATTAATATTTTCTATTTAGAAATAAGAGGATAAACTGAAGCTCCACCGCCATCTGCGTTGCAATGGCCACACTATTACTACTGTCAAACGTCCAGTTTACTGTGTATCTGGGCAAAATATGCACAAAATGCGGAGAGATTGCAATATAATTTTCATTCCAACACGCCAGTTTAACGAAGCAACGAATCAAGACGTTCTTGGTCGAAAATGAATAACTTAGACAACCCTACTTTCTAATTACGATAAATATGTGTACAAATAGTAAAAAAGGTGTCGAGTTTATGACGGATTTTTCAATAATTTGAGGGAGATTTATTTAAGACGAACGAAAAATATTACTATAAAAGTAGTGAGTCTTTAAGTTGACCCTTTTTTATTTAAAGCCCTATCTACTTTAATTTCAGAATGGTGTTGGAATAAAAACATGTCTACATGTCCCATTTTTAGTGCTCAAATTCAGCGCCCTTAAATATCAAAAACTTTAAAATGGATCATTCTGTATACCTATGTATAAATTTATCAAATAAGTAGAGGCACTATAGAGCTACCAGGGCATAAGACAAACTTACGAATCATTCTTAAAATTTATTAGATAATGTAATACATACATTACAATCGACAAAAAATAAAGCTTACGCATTCAAACTTTCGAAATTAATATAATAAATAAAAAAAAAGAAATTTTTATTCCAAATTCAGTATCTTAAAGGGCAATAATTCAACCATTTCCTTACACATCGGATACTCTAATCTAATCAATTCGACAGCCTTCGGATTTCTATCGCAATAATCAACGACCATCTTATACATTTCCAAACTCTCTCGGATATATTTCCCTTTGACTTCTTTATTCAGAACAATGTACCTTCCGCATAAAGCTCCGATATGAATATGCGCGAGCAAGAATGGTTTTTCAAAATCCTCCGCGATTGTTTTCGGGAATTTATCGGTAGCTAAATTTTTAAAGCTATTAATAAAATTCTTGAAGTGCCCAATACTTTTTTCTACGAGAGAGTTAATTTTAGTCAAAGCGTGAGGCGTTGGGCGGTCTTGACATTCTTGCAACTTTTCACGTTTGATGTCCAAGATGTCTGAGTAAATTTCGGCTAATTCAAACCATAATTGCCTGCAATACTGCATGTAATATGACGGGTTAATGGCATTGAGTGCTTTTTCTAATAAATCGGCACGTCTTTTTTGAAGTTTCGCTTGGTTATCGGGATTGCTTTCAAAGAACGCTAGCCTAGAATACATTTGGCTTTTATCCTGGATAATTTCTATGTAATCTGAAGCTAAATTGTCTAGAGTATAATATTCTAAAGCTTTATTGAGCCAATTTTCTATATTCGTAAAAATACTTCGCGCATCAGCAGCAGTTAACGCAAATTGATCAGTAACTTGACTTTCGTAACTACTAAGATCTAGAGTAGGAAAATCTAAATGCTGTAAATCTTCGAAAGACACCGAAGAGTCACGTTCTAATTTCAACTTTGATAAATCTGAAGAAATGGTGCAATTTGTATCCAAATCATCAGCATGTTTCATTAGGCGCTCTCGAGAGACAGACAAAAGCAGTAATCCGTATTTAGCAAAACAACGAGCAACATCAGCACTTCTGTGTTTAAACGTCTCTACTTTGGCATCGTATTCTGGTGTATGATCGTTTATTTCATTCAAATTTGCCTCGTATTTGTCTAAAATATACAAACTTGCCGCCAGATGATGCCTTGCTTGCTTAAATCCATTTTGTTCCATGAAAAATTGGGATAAAGTTGCCGCATTTAATGCCCAGTCAATATGATCGTAATCCTCGCTTTCTAACTGTCTTTGTAACGTAACGTGACAATAGACAGAACTCTTTAGGGCGTCTTTTAGGGCTCCGTATATTTGGGCTTTATAATACAGAGTTAAGGTGTAATTCTTTTCAAAAGTCTTTAAAGCTTTGTCATACCCATATTCTTTATTTTCTCTTGCGAATAAGTCAGATATTTCCAAGAACTTCGTGTTTTTGAATTGTTCATATACTTTTTCGGCTTCAACGATGTATGACAATGATTTCTGTGGGTCATTTCCAGCAAATAATATTCCCAGCTGATTTAATGTCATTTGGTAGACGAGAGCAAGCTCGCCGACTTTTTCTTCTTTTTCTATTAAATCTTTACATTGTAATAAATACTGCTGTCCATTTGTAACTTCTTCCGTGTCGATCCCAACTGAACCCAAATAATAAATTGTTGCAGCTAACATGCCTAAAAAAAAATTATGTCTTACTACACTGATTTTAATCTTCAAAATTCATTTACCATTAAGTTTCGCGGCTTCATCCTCGTGTTTGCTCAATAAATCATTCAAAATTCCTCTTAAATTCAATAATTCTTGTTTTGCTAAATATTTTGACGCATACGGCGTCGATTCCGGATCCACTTCTTTCAAGAGTTTCGAAATTTTTTCAAATCGCTCTTGTAAATCTACGTGCGACTCTTTGGAGACCGTCATTTTATTATTTTTCATCCAATATTTATTAATAATCTGACCTCTGACCATAACATTTTCCAAATTCACTGACAGATCAATATCGGTAATGCAGATATCCTCTTGCGGCTGTACAAAGCCGGTAAAGCAACACGCATGTGAACTAGCTGTCATTTGTGTCAACGCCAGTGGCGGCTCGTGACTTCCTCAAGTAGGAGGGCTGTGCCAAAAAACCTGAACGTTTAGGCAAAATTTTAACTCAGAACTCACTGATTTATTTATTATCATTGTTAGGTATCTCTACAAGTGAACCAGTTTTGTATTAGTGCCTATTCCACTCATAGCGCTAAGCCTATGTTGACCTGCAAGCTGTATAGTCGATATCGTAGGTGTAAGACAGATAAAAAATATTATAAAGAAAATTCGTTACGTGATTTTGTTCAATTTTCTTTTAGAAATTTCGAGGAAGGCAGCGCCCTAGAGCCCATCATTACAAGTCGCCACTCAATAGATCAATGCCTACACTAAACAGAAAAACCAGCCGTTTTAAAATTTCATTTTATTAAACATTAAACATTTTATTAAACATTAAAATAAATACACTCCACAAAATGATTCAAGTAGTTGCTACCCTGTGTAATGCCTCCTTGCCATACTACTAGATCTCTCCATGACAGGCTCTTTTTAGTTCTTGCTGGATATATTGTAAAATAGAATGTAAGCTCTTCTTTATGTTTAACGCTGACTGCCAGAAGGTTGTGGCGTTTGAAGTTCTGAAACAAAATAACCGCAAATTAATAATACGACATATTTTTGGCTTTTGGGTAATAATAAATAATTCACACACATACTTAACAATGCAGTTGCAGAAAATCTTTCAAGGGGTACAGAGGATCATAAAATAATAACGACACTTTCAGTTGCGCTGTCTTAGAAATTGCGGAAGCTGTTCTTGTAAAATATTCCTAGGCATTCTCTTACTTCCAAGTATCCATTATTTTTCTGCAGCTCTCTTATAAATCGTTTTTTCTAATAATTTCAGAGTGGGTACATTTCATTAATCTTATCCTACATACACTGAAAAAAATCATCATTGGTCTACGTCATTACAAAAAGTGGCTGGGATTAGCTTCTTAGTTACGATAGTTTTGCATCAACACTAGATTAATCAAAGTCATCAAGATCACATCTCAATCCTCTAAATTTTTGCTTTGGAACAGTTTAGAAGGGAAAGTCTGCTTTGGGCCTAATCAAAATAGCGAAACTCTGAACGCAGATTTCGCAAGTGGCAGCATCAACGCCCATAAATAAAATAGTGTACGGGACAGAGATGAGCAGAATGAACGTTTAAAGAACTAAAAGCAACTACATCACAGTTATTTTGTTGTTTACTATAAATATCAATCACCGATGTATTATTAGTCTTACGGGGGTAAGCTCCTGATGGTTGTTCACCCTGTTGTCCTTTGGCAGATAGCGGCCAGGCCCAGCCTTGCGCCATTTTCTAACTTTTATTTGGTACTTAAATATTCCGTGGGGACAGCATCCGGTTTCAGGTTACGGAAATTTCGGGGCATATAATTCAACCACACGTGTTTCAAAGTTGTAAGAAACGCTTCCGATGGAAAATGTTTCGAGCAAATGCATGCTGCAAAAATTATTATTTGAAGTCTTCCATTAATTCTTTCTTGCAAAAATGTTTGGTAATTCTTAATTCGTAATTACCTTGCTTCACGTTGAATTTGTCAGTTCGACCGCATGCTTGTATCCATTGTTCCCGTAAGTCTTCATTTTTCGGAAATGAATAATATTTTATGTTCATCCCTTTCGTTTTTCTGCTATAGCTGTTGCACCCTATCACAGCACAGGTAGGCATTTCTAAAACAATACAGAAAATTATAACAGTAGTTACATCAAATTATATTTACCTAGCAAACAATGATACGACAAATATGAGTCTGAAGCTTCGCTTAATATTCTCTTACACAAATCAAACAGTTCTAATTTATTCAAGAGCTACGTTAAAATTTGCACCTTATGACCTCACGCTTTCGGCCATTTGCATTTTGCCCCTAGCATGACGTCAAGCGGTCAAGCGCAGAATCATACTAGATTTCTATCAGTAGTAGACTTTTAAACGACTAGGTTCTAGGTTGTAGCAATTTATTATTTTTCAATTCATTTCACGTGACCTGACCTGCCCAAAGATTAAAAAGTAAATAAAATTTAAATCATCATAATCATGACAAAAAGTTCAGTCTGTAAAAAAGCAGAAGAAACATACAATACCAAATTGTACTGCAGTTCACATAGACTAACTATACGACTATACCTTTAGCAATAAATAAAATAAATAAATCAAAATAAATGTTAAAATGTCCACGGGGCATAGAGAGCGTTTTGGAAGTGGCGAATTGAGGTCACAAGGCTATTATGGCAGAAAAAACATAGTTTCTAGCTACTAAAGAATTAACAATTCAAACTTATGAAAAGTGTTTCTTTTAAATGGGAATTTAAACCGCAGATACCGGAAGCAGAGTTTTCATAACATAACTGCAAATAGAATGTCATTTTAGAAGCAATTTCTTGCGCCCAAAAAACTTTTGTAGGTATCTTTCTCTCTTCACTGTGTTTTTAAACGTCGTTTCGCGTGTGTTATTTTCTGTTTTCATTTTAAACATTTTTATTTACGAAACAATAAAGAAATGAGTACTGTCTCAAAGAAAATTCTCCTTAATTTGAAAAAAAGGTACAGTGATGTAGAAGATTTAATAGCTAAAACGGATGCACGTAATCTTTCGAAAGAAGAAGCTAAAAGACGTTTATTGGAAATGAAGGGTATTCTTGAAGATTTGTTACAAACATCTTTTGAAGATGGGCTGAAATTAACTGGTATGTAACATTCACTATACTGGGTATATGCCTGTAGTTTTCAATTCTGTGGAAAATTTGGAATACCAGACAGTTAAACCTAATTTTTTTGAAACATCTTAAATTTTCAGAGAAAAACCCTTTAGGTATCTTCATTTCCAATTAACATCCTACCGATAATTTGGGGAATTTTTGCAGAGCTTCAAAATTTTATCCCCTTTCTTTCTTCTTTCTCTCTTCCATACCTAAAGTCAAATAGAAGCATTTTGCTTTGCAAAAGATTCCCTGAATTCGGGAAAATAATAATTTCTGCAAAGTATACATTGGTGAACATACTTGGTGAACATACTTGTAATTCATTTGTTTTATTTGTTTTTCTTCAGGTATGCTGGCTGGGGTGAATTTGTTATTGGGTAAATTATCCATGGATTTTTTAAGCGACACAAACAGTGCGCTAGAGTATTTTATGAAGTGCAAATCATTAATTGAGAAATACGAAAATCAGTGGTACCTGAAATTGCTTCATCAAGAGGTGCTACAAAAACTGGGTACCTTGATGAAGTTTAGGAACCCTCACGAATCGCTCGCATGCTGCATCAAAGCGGAAGAAATATACCGTAATCACAAACGTTTTAATGCTATTGAAGTAAGACACATGTTCGGCACAGAAAGTTACGATGACTCTGACAGAAACTTATTTCGAGGAACTTACATCGCTACTTTGTTTACGAAATCAATAGTTTATGAGCAACTGAAAGATCTGAAGCAAAGCGCAATTTGTGCCCATACAAGTCTTGAACTTCAATTGGAGGATGAAAACCTGGACTATTTATACTGGGCCCATTATGCTGCTAGAGCAGGCAGATCCCTCGTTAAGTTACAATGTTTTACGCAAGCTAGACACCACTTAGCTGCTTCGCAGTACGCTTTCGAAAAATACGAGAGTTGTGTGGAGAAAAATGAAGAAAGGGGGTCCAAACATGCTCCGCACATGAAGTCATTTTTAGCCTGGAATTGGGCGTTCTACAGCATAGAACTTCTCTTGTTCTCCATCGTAAATTCATCAAAAAATGTAGTTGGGCAAGAATTAAACGATCTAGTTTTCAAAGATTTAGATATCCTTGCATACGAGACCCAAATCACTGATAAGATCGTTGTTGATCCTCTTAAGATGCAAGAAATTTTGGAACAAGTCGAAAAATGGTTGGAAGAAGCTTACAAATTCCCCGTAGAAACTTCTTCGTCAATGTATTGCGAACTTAGGCGATGTGAAAGTTTCTTGTTTGCTCTATACGGTTATCTTGAAAAAGATGTTGAAGATAAACTAAATTTCCATCAAATGAGAGTAAACAGGTTGGAGGACTTAAATAAAATAATCGACGACATAGATGCTGAACAACGACAGTTCATTTGGCTTGGATTAGGTCATGGTTACTGCGATATAGTCAACGTAAAATGGGACAAATGTAACGGACAACTTACACCCACTATCGTACAAGAAATCAATGAAAATATAGGAAAATCCATAGAAAACTATGCAAAATTTATTAACACTACTAAAAATCAAGAAACAGGCCACTACCCTCTACACTTTCTCAATAACCCAGAACTAGAAAAAAATTACCTTCAATCCCTTATACAGTTGATAATAATGTATAAGAAATTCATTCGTACTTCCAAGAACGATTTGATTAGGTATTACCATAAGCGTTGGAAGGCTTTCTTTCTTGTTATCAGCTATTTAGACGAAAATTCAGAAGCCTTAAAGGTAATTCATCCTACTTGCCTCAAAACCATTTTGGAAGAAATGAAATTACTTCTTCAAAAATACAAGCGACTGAATACTGGCAAATATCGTGGAGGATAAAGGCAGACATATATTTTTGTCTATCCATTATATGTCTGGACAAATTTTAGTATTATTTTTGATCTATCACAATTTGTCATGTCAAAAATGAATTGTTAATAACTTTGACGAAAGTGCAATAATTTTTTTATCATTTTTAATTCTGACTCGATTGTGTAAAATGTGAGACTGAAATGAATAAAGTTATTTCTAAATTGGTACTTATATAAATTGCTCTTTTACTTACTTTTTAAGACACTAGTCGAATCATGACTTCAAAGAAACAGATTACCGAATAATTTACATCTGATATAATTCCCTGAAAACGTAGTTTTGAACTGTACGGCTATTTCTTTGATTTCCTAAATAAATTATCAATCCTTCCCAAGAACGAACTTTTGAAAAGCCACGCATAATTGTCCGTGAGTAAATATTTCTTTTCGGAGATCAATTCCTATTTGATCAAATGTTTGGCCTTGTGATTTGTTAATAGTCATTGCAAACGCTAGTTTAATGGGAAATTATTGTAGTCTTTTAAAAGTAAAAGGATAAACATTTTCACAGTACAACGCTATGCGGTTAACGAAAAACTATATCTCCATGTTTATCGCCTGTTAAAATTTTGCCCTGTAGGATATTGTCTCCCAATTGTAAAACTAACAATCTCGTACCACTACATAAGCCGTCATTAATGCTGAGATTTCTAACCAACATCACAATACAATATACTCTCAACTTCAATTCATGCGGAGGAAAATTTGGCGGGTTTAAAGTATTTAAATATTCAGGAAGAATAGCATCGTTTAAATCTCCATTATCACAATTTTCAACACTATCCAAGTTTGTATATATATTTTCTGTTTTTATATCTAACTGTTCTACCACTTTTTTGTTAATGTCTTCAACATCAGAATAGCTGATTTGCTCATATCTATGATCTATGAATCGCTTTTCTCTAATTGATTCCTCCATATATACGTTCAACGATACCCGAATTATAAATACATCTCTGTGGCAATTCTAAATTGCTATTCATATCGTTCAAAACTCCATCTCCAACATCCAATAAAAACTTGGTGAATTCTTGTTCCTGTGGTACAGCCCGCATATTTTGTGTTTAAGAAAATTTACGGAAATAACTCCAAAGAGAACTAAATTTGATTCTTAAATTCACTGTTTCACAGCGGGTAGCATTTATTTTAACTGGTAACAATTGTCAAAAATCTCCTCGCAACACCTTAATTTTTCCACCAAACGGAACATCACAATTCATAAAGTCTCGTTCTGTCTATAATGTCTAAAGCATACCTTGGCGCCACAGGAGCTTCATCCCAAATAAAAACATCTACACTCTTTAAATAATCTGCTTCTTTTGAATTTTTCTTAAAGTTGGAAGATGAATCTAAAAACAGAGGAACAGGTAACCCAAACGTTTTATGAACTGTTCTGCCATGAGGAAGTAGTGTTGCTGCTATGCCCGTGAAGGCCATGGTACAAACAATTTTATTCTTACTCTTCGGTAAGCTGTAAAGGGTTGTATAAACATAAGTCTTACAGGAGCCTCCTGGACCGTCTATATAAAAACATGAAGATTCAGAAATTGATTCATTTATGTTAGCATCACATTTACCCAAAATAATATCTACAATTTCTTTCTGCTTTTCATTTAGGTGTTTATATTGTCGTGATCCTATTTCTATTGCTTGTTCTTCATTTGCATATTCAATGTCGTGGCATGGTAGGAAACATTGAAAGATTGTATTGTAACCTTCCGCAGAAAGCATGGAACTAATTTGAATATAGGCTTTTTTGTCCTTCAGTATTGCTATAACGTCTTTCATAATCTTGTGACATTGCTTCTTTAAATTCTTCCCACAATTCTTCCTGATAAATTGGTCGGCAATGCATTAAAATACGAATGAATAAATATCTCAGCTGTTAGGGCATCATCCAAATTTCAGCTTCATTCATGGCTCTTTTCCACTCGTGATGATCTTAAATAAGACCTAATTTTAAACACGCTGCTACATAAAATTCCTGTATTTCTCCGTTTACTGTTTTTAGATCTTCAAATCTGTTTGCTCCTTTAATATGAAGTAATAATAATCGAAAATGAAATAGTTCATTTTGGCTGGGGCTTACGGAGTACATGCGTCCAATAACAACTTTGAACTGTTTCTGACGGCGTATACTTTTACTACGACAACGACAACAAACATGATACCTACCTGTGATAGTTCAGACGTATGCACTTTTGGCGATCGGCTCCCATACGTATTAAAAAGAGACGGAAACGAAAAATCTGACCTCGCTAGATCGAAACGGTACGTATCTATTGCGCATTCTCCACGACTAACATCACTTTTATTAGATAGGATTGCTATTTGGTCCCAACGGAGTTGGCGTATTTCTAGTATCTAGTATTTCTAGTATCTAATACTCAGGTGGAATGACTTGTATACTCCAATGATCTAAAGGGCCAAACAATAGGTTTAACCATAGTGGGGGTTTTCTTATTGAGAAGACAGACTAAATCAAATGTCAATTACATGAAAGAGGGCAGCAGCTCTTTCAGTAATCAGAGTGGCAGAGACTGTGGGGATCGGTATGGCACTGTGAAACACACTCTGCGATGTGGAAGGCAATTAGAAACCGTCACATCGTACTAAAATTTTGTGATGATGGCACCTTCTGGAGTAAAATATTTCGGTGGCAAAATAGTCCCACATTCGGATCTCTGGAGGGGTCATCAGCAATAATAAATGTAACATTTATCACGAGTCGGATCGTGGAATGTTAGAAACATGAAACAAGTAGGAAAGTTAGAAAATTGAGATGGATAGGCATGAGAGAGGTGCGATGGCCAGAAACAGGAGAGATTTGAAAAGGAGATTTTAGAGTGATACATACAGGGTCGGTAGGAAATTCGCGAGTAGGGATTGCTATGAAGATGAAAATATGACAGAGTGTAGTAAACTTCTTACAGAAAAGTGACAGGGTTTTAGTTTCGTAAGATTAGAAACTTGTAATAAGTAATATGTACAGGCATATAGGGTGATTGGTAACTGGACAGCCAAAATTAAATGCCAGATGTAAAATCGAATTCTAAACATAAAACAAAGAATAACTTTTTTCATATTGGGCTTCGTTTAGGAAATATTTAAAAAAATGTATTAAAAAAATGTAAAAAATGAAAATAAAGTTATAACAACGTAAAAAACTACAGCAGATTTTCAAAAATTCCACCATTTGCATTGATACACGCTTGGCAAAACAAAACAAGTGAATTGTAAACTTCTGCAAAATTTACAGTGTTTTGAATATTATGCACTGAATTTAAAATTCTATCCCGTAATTGCTCAATAGTATTAATTGGCTCAGCATAAATCAATTCTTTTAAGTTACCCCATAAATAAAAGTGTAAAGGATTTAGGTCCGGTGACCTTACAAGCCAATGAACGGGACCGTGTCTTGCAGCATGTGGTGGTGCACCGTCTTGCTGAAACCACATTCTATTTAGCAGACCAATAGGAATGTAGTCCAATAAATCTTGAAAGTCATTTTCCAAAAATGCTAGGTATGCGTCAGTATTTAAACGATGTGGCAAAATTTGAATTGGAAGCAGTCGTCCATTAAAAATTCCACACCACGCGTTAATCGAAAATCTTCGTTGGAAAGCTTTAATTAACGTTAGCTTTCTGGTTATCAAAACATCAATTCAGATTGCCAATCACAATAGCTTCTAAGCTAATGACGTAACCGGGGCAGCACGTGTTTCTATTTAATTCTCCGAAGGCGCGCTTCGTGCTAAAATCGCCATTATTTAAATTTTGGGCTATTGGTGAGTAAATAAATGTAACCCAGAGGGCCAATGAACACCTAGTTACTTATTTCCATCAAAAGTATATCGATTTTCTATTTAATGTAACGACCCCATTGTTGTACTAGCGAATGCATAACGTGGCATTTCATCGCCCCTTGTTCTCCTTATTTCGGCGGCTTATGGGAATCAGGTGTCGAAAGCGTTAAATATCATCTCCTTAGAGTTCCAAAAGACAGTATTTTGACGTACGACGAATTTAATGCTGTTTTAGCAGAGACAACACTAAATTCTTGTACCTTGCACCCTCTGTCCTCGAATCCTAATCATTTAAAACCATTAACTCCTTCTCACCTTTTAATAATTGGGAAGTCAGTGGTCGCAATACCTGATCCCAAATTAGACCATATCCCAATTGGTCGACTATAGAGATTTCAAATGCTTCAACATATTCAACAATGTTTTTGGAAGCGTTTGAAATGTGGTGCTGCAGACACATGATGAAGATATAGATATAGTTGGGGATGTAGGATGTTCAACTTTTGGGTAAATGCGTAGACTGAGAACTTTATGATGATGATATTTATAAAAGGCGAAATGCCAAAAAGTGTAAGCCACCCGTGGGAAATGAAACCTTCGCTATAATAGCACAGATGGCAATCAATGTAAGTATTTCTGGAAAATACTTCTACGAGAGCAATTTCTTGCCCCTCTTTTTTAAATGTTTACAATTTGTCGAAAACTTGTCGGCCACATATTTATATATTTCTATTTCAATTATTGAACTGTTCACTAGTTTTTAACTTCTTTCTTAGAAATCAACACAAGATGACGTTGGGGGACAAAATACAACGGAAATTCAAACGTAAATTCGACAAAATTGAGAGTTTGTTGGAAGCAGACGAAATAGAACATGCTACAGGTCGATTGCTAAAACTGGAGGAAACCATCACAAATCTATTAAAAGAATGTCCAGAATCTGTTGTAAAATTAAATGGTAAGTCTCTGCATGTACAATGTACATTACTTGATTCATTTATAGCGGCAAATATAAACAGTTTTATTCCCTTAGGCATGTTAGCTGGTGTTGGGTATTATTTGTCAAACTTATTTGAGTTCCATTATCACAACGTTCAAAAAGGAATAGAATATTCTATGAAAAGTAAAGTGATAATTGAACGATATTTAGAAGTGGTAGATTTCATGTTTCTTTATCAAAATATCTTAGGCCAATTAGGTGGGTTGCTAGAAAAGGAGGCTCCTGATCAAGCTTTATTCTATTTGCATAAAGCAGAAGAAGTGTACCACAAGTTTAAAAATACCACTGCTGTAGAAATACGCGATTTCTTTGGAACTGAGAAAGATGAAAATGTTCCTCCAGATACATTTGAAAATGTATATCAAGGGATAATTCTTCGTTTGATGATTAAGATTTACGTTTCGAAAAAGTACTTCTTGGATGGTGCCCTTTGCGCTCACACTTCGATTAAAATTTTACTCAAATATCCGAAAATTAATTATCTTGCTTTAGTCGAAGATGCTGAGTTAGCAGGTGTGTATTTTATTAACGCTTGCTGTTTTAAACAAGCCAGACACCACTTAGCCTTTCGCCAATACATTTTGGACAAATACGAAGGTTTTTTAAGAGAAAATAATGACTATGAGGGTAAGGTTGAAGAATTAAAACGTTTGAGATCTAATTTAGCCCAAGACTGGTTCAGATACGAAGTCAACTTATTACATTTTTCCCGTCTTCGCTTGTCGCAGCATTCTAAAGGCAAGATTGCAGATTTCAATGAATCTGTACTACCTCCTGAATCTCTGGTAACTAAGGAAAAGGTGGATAATGCGATTTTTGAGCAACTTCAAATTAAACCGTACGAACAGCAGGCGAGTTTCCGAGTGGTTGAGACGGTTTCACAAGCAAGACGAATTTTTAAGAATAGCGAAAAACGACTGCAGGAAGCTTTAAATTATTACTCGCATAATCGTTCATCAGAATATTTTGAACTCATGGATTATAAATCCAGTATGCTCCGTATATTAAGTTACTTCGAAACGAATTTAGATGTTCAGCTGAAATTAGTCCAGGACAGTGCTGCTATTTTAGAAAAATTAAAAGAGACACTTGGTAGCGAACCGCCTGCGCCTTTTCAAAATCTGGCGTGTGTGTTGTATAAACTGGGGATATGTTATGACCAGATCGCTACAGCGAGGAGAAATCATTGCAACTGTAAGCCTACTCCTAAAGTAGCCAAGAAAATAAACGCCTTCATTCAGAAATCTATAGATCATTACCAGAGATTTTTGAATCTTTTCCAGGGCCCAGCAATATTTGAAATCGATAATTTGACAGAAGATAGAATTGTACTTGCAGCCATTCAATCGATAATAATGTATAGATCATTTATTAATATTCCCAGCCTAATTACGAGCCGCTGCCATTTAATAAAAATTTTACTGGATCATTGCAATAAAAATACAGATCACTTAAATTCTATGAGTCTGACTCAGAAACGATACTTTCTCTGGGAATTAGAACTGCTAGTTAAATTATTCCACGTGCATTCTGATAAACTTCGGCGGCGAGGAGGATAGTTGACAGCAAAAACATTTTGTCTTGTTTTAATCTGTGTGCTGAATTTTTATTATTGTCCGATTGTTCGAAAAAAGTAACACCGTGATATAACCAATCAAAAAACCGACATCACAACAACTGATCCGGTGTCTCTTTTTTCTATCAACCGGGTCTAATACTCTATACTTTGTATAAAAGTGTTTGTAATGTGCCATTATTCTTGACATACTTTATATAAATAAAATTTATTTTTAGTTAAAATGTTTGCTTTAATTTATTTACTTCCAACTCTAGAGAAAGAATCCACGTCAATTCATCGAGCTACAAGTCATCGCACGACAACTCATAGCCGATAAATGATAGCAGCGACAATTTATCGCGAGACAATTCATCGCATGGACAATTTATCGCAAAATATACTGTTTCTTAGAAAAACCGGGTGCCGGCAGTAAAATAGCCGGTGCCAGGTGCATTTTATGATGCAATGACACCATAAAGGCATAAGCCATACAATATGAATTGTTATAGTTCCTAGAATTAGTTTACTTTCGTACAAGTCTTTACTGGGTATTTCCCGATCCTTTTCGGATTTATTACAGTAATTCAGAAAGTTTTCGGTATTATAGAGGGTGCCCCATTTATGCTTCAAAAAAATGATATGCAAGTTCTTCAAGTCAAAATAATGGGGATTTGTCATATAATATTTTTCTCTTAGACGCCTGTTGGCTGAGATACAAGGTGTTAAAAGTTTTTTGTTTAATTTTGAAATCTACCATTGTTTCCTCAAAAATTGTTCTTACTTATAAAAGGTCTGTAGAACTCACCGTTTTCGAGATAATTAATGTTGAAATTTTGGGTGCAAATGGGCATGAAAAATAAAGTAAGCTTGTGCTTAAGTCAGTTGAAACAAATAAGCATTGCATTGTGAAATTTTGATTAGGCTTAAGCTGTCAGTTTAAATAAATGATCACTGTTAATTTATAATTTGTGTACATAACAATCTTTTCGTAAAATGTCTTACAATCAGTACCCTTTAAATGAATTAGCCGATATGCATTTAATGTACGGCGAGTGTAAATGCAATTCTTTAAAATCGGCAAGGCCATACGCGGCAAAATTTCCCAACAGACGGATTCCGCATCTAAGTACGTTTGCAGTAATTGATCGACGATTTAGAGAAAGGGGGACTTTTTTACATCACACCATAGAGCATGCTCGTCCACGCTCCATTCGAACGCCAAATTTTGAAGAAAATGTCTTGAATGCTATTACAGAAGACCCACAAACAAGTGTAAGACAAATAGCTTCAGAGTTGGCAGTGCCAAAATCAACGGTTAATAGAACGCTGAAGGAACAGCTATTCATCCGTATGATTAAGACGTGTTCACGAAGGTTTACCCCAAGATTCTAATGCTAGGCTGATTTTCTGTAATTGATTCAGAGACGCACAAAATGAAAATAACAATTTTGTAAGTATCCTTTTATATATTAATAGCGAAAGTGATTTTACATTGAAAGTTTGTTCGCCAGATATCTCATCGAGGACTCTATCGATTTCAACAATGTATTTTGTTTTTGTTGATAAAACGCCTTGTTTTCTGGTTTTGACATATGTCATATGTTTTAATCGCAAATTGTGACACTGAAAGAATAATATTGAAGAGTTGTTTCACATTTGAACGTCAAAAAATAACCTTTCGAATACCTCACGACAGTAAGAATAACTTGGAAAATAATTCTCCACATTTTCAAGTTATTCTCACTCTCTTGTGATATTACATACGGCAATATGTTGAGGAAGTAGAATTGAACTTTCTTGCGGCATTGGCTTATGTTCTTGAAGATTATGTAGAGAATGTTTTTGAAGCAGTTAGTTCTACACAGAAAATGAAGAATTATTATCAATTATTTTGAGGACACTTAGGTTGGACGATTGGACAGAAGAGGAAGGAGGCGACCACCAAAATTTCCAATTAGTGTTTGGAATTGTTATGCTATGGGCAGAGAAGAAATGGTTCTAGAACTAACAATTGACTAGAAGGACAGCTTCAGTTCAATTGTTTCCGTTGTACACCCCAATATTTGGAAATTTATTATGGCTTTGCAAAAGGAGGAGAGTCTTAACCAGTTAAAAATTGAAGAGCTTGTATCAGGAAATGATTTCTAACAAAAGAAGATTTACAAGGATTCAGCAGGTCACCTTCAGGTTGTAATTGATTCGTACGTAACACGGAACACCTTGCTATTTCAATTAAATTTGTTCCATTAAACATGACATAAATGTTGGTCAACTATTGAGTGGTACTTTACCGTTCGAACAACGACTCCTTGAGCAAGTACCCTGTCAGGCATTGAATTATAGAACTAAATCCAGATGCTATCCAAACATGTCGTTGGGCTTGGAGCACCCTTCTATCTCCACGTACTTTCCATGCTTTCATGTTGAAAGTTCTTTCAATATTGCATTCAAGATTCAATGTGCATGGGGAAACGTAGACCACTGGTTTCGTCCTTGTGGGATTCATCAGTACGTTGCTTTGCCCTACACACTCGAACCATGCAATATTACTTGCTTTATATATTCCTTCCACCCATCTGCCTTTTCCTCTCTTCCGATTAGGATATCACCTGCCATTGCCAATGCTACATTTGCTACATTTTGTGTGGTATTCCCTATTAAACTGTAGATGGAGAATACTTCAAGTTAATACCATGTTCCCCAGAATATCTAAAAAACAACAGTTTTTATGTGGCTTTCTTCGGTGTTTACAAAGATTTAAAAACTGCTCAGTCATTTTTCTACTTCATTTACACTGCAGAACCGAGTTACTTATTTTCGCTTTATTGTTTTATAAATTGACACAAAAATTATGTTGGTAGACAAAATACAACGTAAATTAAAGCGAAAGTTCATTAAAATTGTGGACTTACTGGTGGCAGAAGAAACAACACAAGCGACCAGGGAATTTTTGAAAATGGAGACTACCATTATGAATTTATTAGAGAAATGTCCAGAATCCACTGTAAGATTAACCGGTAAGTATTTCTATTTACACAGTTATACAGTGTGGAGATTAAGCAGCGGATTACTTCAATACTAAGTACGATGGTGACGTCTTCTAGAAAAGTCACTGATGGAAATGTTTATGAAAATGAATTTATCATTTATCATTAATTTCCACACTGTGCAAGCGACATTACTGCGTTTGCGTTTGAGGCTAGCGGAAAACTTAAATAATTTTGTGGGTTTTTAGGTATGTTAGTTGGCGTCCAATATTATTTAGCCAACGTTTATTGGCTGTATTTTGAAAATGTTCAAAAACAAAAAGAGTATTTCATGAAGAGCAAAGCCATAATTGAGAGATTTGGCGAAGAAGCAGATTTGATGTTTCTGTATCAAAATATCTTGGGCCAACTAGGTTTTCTATTGGAGAAAGAGGACCCTGACCAGGCTTTATTATACTTACATAAAGCAAGACATGTGTACCACAGGTTCAAGGACGCCACAGTTGTAGAGATACGTGATTTCTTTGGAATCGAGAAGGATAAAAATGTTCTGCTAGAAAAGTTGGACAATGTGACTTTAGCAATGACTGTTCTCTTGATGTCTCAGATTTACAACTCAAAAAGTTACTTCCTGGATAGCGCAGTTTACGGAAATATGGCGATTAAAATGTTCCTCTCGTGCACCCAAATTGATTATTTTTCTTTAGCCGATATTGCTGATTTGGCAGTGGCTAATTTTATGGACGCTGAATGTTTTAAACAAGCCAGACATCACTTAGCCTTTCTCCACTACATTGTCGACAAATGCGAAAGTATTTCGAAGGAGAACAATGAATTTAAAGTGAATGTTGACAATTTCAAACGTATGAGAGCCGATGTAGCTCATAGTTGGGCCAGATACGGAGTTCTCCTATTACGGTTTTCTGATATTCGTTTGCGTCAACTTTCTAAGGGTGAGATTACAGATTTGAATGAATTCGTACTACCTCCTGAATCATCTGTAACTAAGGAAGAGTTGGATAATGCATTTTTCGAGCAAATTGAACTTCAATCTTACGAACAACAAATGAGTTTTCGGGTGGTCGAGACGGTTTCCGAAGCAAGGCAAATTGTCAGAAATAGTGAAGAACAGCTCAGGGTAGCTTTAGAATATTACTCTGATACTTCTATGCCGGAATATTTTGATATTATGCTGCTTAAATGCAGTATGTCCAGTTTGTTACGTATGTTCGAGAAGAATTTAGATGTTCAACTGAAACTGATGCAAGACACTGCTGCTGTTCTGGAAAAATTGAAAGAGACGCTTTGTAACGCATCACCTTTTGAAAATCGCGTATGTGTGTTGCGTAATCTAGGAACTTGTTATGAATACATCGCTAAAGTAAGAAAAGAGAATTGCAAGGGCAAACCGACTCCTAAAGTAGCGAAGAGGATAAACGTTTTTATCCAAAAATCCATCGATAATTACCAACAATATTTAAATCTGCCCCAAGACCAATGCTCAAATAGATTTGAAAACAATAAAGACAATGAAGCAACAGTTGTTTCTGCGGCCATACAATCGATAATAATGTACAAATCATTTATTAATAGTCCTAAATTGATTATGGACCGTTGGCATTTAATAAAAATTTTACTGGATCATTGCAATAAAAATACGGAACACTTAATTTCTATGAACCTGACTCAGAAACGATATTTTCTAAGGGAACTAGAACTACTCGTAAAATTGTTCTATATGCATTCTGATAAACTTCGGAAGCGAGGAGGATAGTTGACAGCAAAAACGTTTTGTCTTATTTTAATGTATGTATTGTTTTGATCGAACTTTTACAAAAATTTACCCTGTTTGTGCTAATATACCAATATTTCATGTATGTGCCGTATTTTTGAGACTTAAATATAATATGTATTTTTTACTTAACCTCCCTACTCGTTTATTTTTGCAATCTCAAAACAGGTTAAAAATTCTATCTTGCGATCTACAAACTACGATTTCCTTGGGTTCTTGCGCGCCTTTTTTCGGTGTTTACCAATATTTAAAACCTTTTTATTTTTCTACTTCGCTTCTTGAACTGCAAGTTTAAGTTACTCGTTTTTAATTTTCGTGTTGGGCAGTTGAGACAAAAATGGCTTTGACAGATAAAATACAGAGAAAATTGCAACTGAAATTCAATAAATTTTATAATCTGTTTATGAAAGATGAAAAGGAACAGGCCGTACAGGAGTTGTCATCATTGGAGAGTACCATTACGAATTTATTAAAAGAATACCCAAACTCCACTGTAAAATTAAATGGTAAATATTTGAAATCATATCAAGTACAGCATTACATTCACTTGTATAAATAATTCTATTAACTTTATTCATTTTCTAGGTATGTTGGCTGGCGTGCAGTATTATTTAGGTACAATAAATGGAATGTCTTTGAATAATTTCCAAAAAGGAAAAAATTATTATACGAATTGCATAAAGATAATTGAGAAATTCGAAGGAGAGGAAGACCTTATGTTTCTGTATCAAAAAGTCTTAAATAATTTAGGTAATCTGACAGTAAAGAGAAACCCTGACCACGCTTTGCCGTATTTACGTAAAGCGGAAGAAGCATATCACAAATTTAGAAGCACAACCGCTGTGGAGATATGTGATTTGTTTGGAGTTGGAAAGACGAAAGAAGTGTTGCTAAATCCGTTCGATAGGGAGTACAGAACAAATGTTAATTTACAGGCTAAAATTTACGCTTCGAAAAAAATATATTTGGACAGTGCCATTTACAATCATAAGTCAATTAAACTTTCATTTAAACACCCCGAAATTGATCATTTAGTTTTAGTCAGAGACGTTACGAACGCAAGTACCCATTTCACGGACGCTTGCTATTTTAAACACGCCAGACATCACTTAGCCTTACATCAACACATTTTGGACCAATATGAAAGTGCTTTGAAGAAAGACGGTGCGTATGACGCGAAAGCTGACGAGATAAAAAGTATGAAAGCCAATTTAGCTTACATCTGGGTGAGGTACGGAGTCCACCTTTTGCAGTTTTCTGAGAAACGTGTTTTGCTGTATGCCAGAGGTGAGATTGGATATTTTACTGAACCCGTGGCACATCCTAATTCGTCGGTATCTAAAGAAGACTTAGATAATGCATTTTTTGACATAATTGAACTTGAGAAATACGAGAGACAGGTGAGTTTTGACGTGGCCGAGTCGGCTCAAGATGCCAGAAGGATCGTCTCGAATAACGAAAAACGAGCTCGAGAAGCTTTAAATTATTACTCAGACCCTCGATCGCAAAAATATTTTAATATTATGCATTGTAAAATCATTATGTACAACATACTGGCAAAGTTCGAGATGGAATTAGATACTCGACTGAAACTGATTGAAGACAGGGCCGAGATTCTAGAGAAATTAAAGGAAACACTTAGTAACGAATCACCTTTTGAGAATCGGGCCTTAGTATTCTTTGAACTGGGAGTATGTGCTGACTACCACGCTATAGGGAAAATACAGAAATGCAGCGGTAATACCGCTCCCAGAGTAACGAAAACAATCAACGCTCTTCTTCAGAAAGCTATAGACACTTATAAACAATTCTTGGATCTTTTTCCAGGTGACTGTACAGAAAATAAGGAAGTGAATGAAAGGAGAATTGTATCTGCCGCCATTCAATCAATAATAATGTATAGATCATTTATTAATGTCCCGAAGATAATTACGGATCGTTCGCACCTACTGAGAATTTTATTAGATTATTTCAATAAAAATTCAGAACTCTTGAATTCGATTAATTTGGCTCAGAAACGGTTCTTCATGAGGGAGTTAGGTTTGGTAGTTAAATTACTTCATAGGCATTATTATAACAATGACGTACGTCGGGAGTTAGGAAGATGTTGACAACAGAAACATTTTGTCTTGTTTTAATCCGTGTGAATTGTTTTGTCCGTATTTTTATGCCATGTCTGTTATACTTGTAGTGTGTACTATTATTTTATTTCTTTGTTGTAAAATGTGAAATTTTTAAGACTATGGTAAAAATAAAATGTATTAACCCCAAGCTTTCGATTCTTTGAGAAATTATTTACAAAACTCTTCATTTGCACGACTTAAACAATATAATACACCCCGACGCTCAGAAAAAGTAATTTTGATTGTCAGAAGGTTTTTATCCATTTGCTTAACGTCATGAAATCGCAATTCTTCTATTATTTTAAATAATATCAGTGATTCGTAGGCATTAACCCACCAAACTAAAATCCAAAGCGGCAATCCGTCCATCAGACTGTCAAATATTCCAAAGAATTAAAATTTAACCGTTAGCGCCATCTGCTGGTCTTCTGCACAGAAATTTCGCGAGCGCTTTTTGCATTTTATTTCTTTTTTTATTTAAAGAAAATACTTAGACCACAAGAATACTAATTGTTGTGGGAAGCAATACATCGGTCAAAAACATAAAAAATTTATAGTTAAGCATCGAGAATTAATTTCAAAAAGTACGCTATACCATTATATGCTTGTAAATATTTATAAGTTTACGAAACTGATCAATTATTTCTTATATACTTTGCCTAGCAGCTTTCTGTGCACAGTAACCATTAACTCTTATATGAAATGTCAGTGTGAAATAAGAAATTTCATTATTAGTTGCCCATATTTGCTCTTAATAAAATTTATCTTATCGTGGCTTTCAGTCCTTAGGTTCTTTAATGACCTGAATTATAATTAAATTAGATAGGTGTAGTTTCCTACCAGAAAATGCTGTTAAAATATTCTGTAGTTGCAGCAATAGTGTCTTTTTACAATAATTGTAAATACTTACATCTTTTCTTGTTGTCTGTGGTACAAGGAGCACACCGCTCTTAGATATTAGTGTAATTCTGTGACCGATGCAACAGCTTGCAAACTTTGTTGGTGCCACACGCTGTTTAAATGAATTAAAGGGATTTATTCAAAATTCCAGAAATAATATACCTAATAGAAAAGTCTGCTAACTTTAATTGTCAATAAATATTTAATCCACCATCCTCTCCACATTTTGGCGGTGTCTGGGACATACACATTAAATCTGTCAAAGGACATTTGTCCAGAGTAATCGGCGACACAGTGTTAACATTTGAAGAATCTCAAACTGTTTTAATGCAAATTGAAGGTGCGCTTCATTCAGACCACTCTCAGATTCGAGGAAATTGCAACAGACATTCAATAAATTTTATAATATGCGTATGAAAGATGAAAAGGAACAGGCCGTACAGGAGTTATCATCATTGGAAAGTACCTATTATGAATTTATTAAAGGAATACCCAATCATATCAAGTGATATTACAGTAAAGTAATTCGCTTGTTTAAATAATTTCATTAACTTTATTCATTTCTAGGTATGTTGGCTGGCGTGCAGTATTATTTAGGTACAATAAATGGAAAGTCTTTGAATAATTTCCAAAAAGGAAAAAATTATTACACGAATTGCATAAAGATAATTGAGAAATTCGAAGGAGAGGAAGACCTTATGTTTCTGTATCAAAAAGTCTTAAATAATTTAGGTAATCTGACAGTAAAGAGAAACCCTGACCACGCTTTGCCGTATTTACGTAAAGCGGAAGAAGTATATCACAAATTTAGGGGCACAACCGCTGTGGAGATATATGTGATTTGTTTGGAGTTGGAAAGACGAAAAAAGTGTTGCTAGATCCCTTCGATAGGGAGCACAGAACAAATGTTAATTTACAGGCTAAAATTTACGCTTCGAAAAAAATATTTTTGGACAGTGCCATTTACAATCATAAGTCAATTAAACTTTCATTTAAACACCCCGAAATTGATTATTTAGTTTTAGTCAGAGACGTTACGAACGCAAGTACCCATTTCACAGACGCTTGCTATTTTAAACACGCCAGACATCACTTAGCCTTCCATCAACACATTTTGGACAAATATGATAGTGCTTTGAGAGAAGACGGTGCGTAGGACGGGAAAGCTGACGAGTTAAAAAGTATGAAAGCCAATTTAGCTTACATCTGGGTGAGGTACGGAGTCCACCTTTTTCAGTTCTCTGAGAAACGTGTTTTGCTGTATGCCAGAGGTGAGATTGGATATTTGACTGAACCCGTGGCACATCCTAATTCGTCGGTATCTAAAGAAGACTTAGATAATGCATTTTTTGACATAATTGAACTTGAGAAATACGAGAGACAGGTGAGTTTTGACGTGGCCGAGTCGGCTCAAGACGCCAGAAGGATCGTCTCGAATAACGAAAAACGAGCTCGAGAAGCTTTAAATTATTACTCAGACCCTCGATCGCAAAAATATTTTAATATTATGCATTGTAAAATCATTATGTACAACATACTGGCAAAGTTCGAGATGGAATTAGATACTCGACTGAAACTGATTGAAGACAGGGCCGAGATTCTAGAGAAATTAAAGGAAACACTTAGTATCGAATCACCTTTTGAGAATCGGGCCTTAGTATTCTTTGAACTGGGAGTATGTGCTGACTACCACGCTATAGGGAAAATACAGAAATGCAGCGGTAATACCGCTCCCAGAGTAACGAAAACAATCAACGCTCTTCTTCAGAAAGCTATAGACACTTATAAACAATTCTTGGATCTTTTTCCAGGTGACTGTACAGAAAATAAGGAAGTGAATGAAAGGAGAATTGTATCTGCCGCCATTCAATCAATAATAATGTATAGATCATTTATTAATGTCCCGAAGATAATTACGGATCGTTCGCACCTACTGAGAATTTTATTAGATTATTTCAATAAAAATTCAGAACTCTTGAATTCGATTAATTTGGCTCAGAAACGGTTCTTCATGAGGGAGTTAGGTTTGGTAGTTAAATTACTTCATAGGCATTATTATAACAATGACGTACGTCGGGAGTTAGGAAGATGTTGACAACAGAAACATTTTGTCTTGTTTTAATCCGTGTGAATTGTTTTGTCCGTATTTTTATGCCATGTCTGTTATACTTGTAGTGTGTACTATTATTTTATTTCTTTGTTGTAAAATGTGAAATTTTTAAGACTATGGTAAAAATAAAATGTATTAACCCGAAGCTTTCGATTCTTTGAGAAATTATTTACAAAACTCTTCATTTGCACGACTTAAACAATATAATACACCCCGACGCTCAGAAAAAGTAATTTTGATTGTCAGAAGGTTTTTATCGATTTGCTTAACGTCATGAAATCGCAATTCTTCTATTATTTTAAATAATATCAGTGATTCGTAGGCATTAACCCACCAAACTAAAATCCAAAGCGGCAATCCGTCCATCAGACTGTCAAATATTCCAAAGAATTAAAATTTAACCGTTAGCGCCATCTGCTGGTCTTCTGCACAGAAATTTCGCGAGCGCTTTTTGCATTTTATTTCTTTTTTTATTTAAAGAAAATACTTAGACCACAAGAATACTAATTGTTGTGGGAAGCAATACATCGGTCAAAAACATAAAAAATTGATAGTTAAGAATCGAGAATTAATTTCAAAAAGTACGCTATACCATTATATGCTTGTAAATATTTATAAATTTACGAAACTTATCAATTATTTCTTATATACTTTGCCTAAGCAGCTTTCTGTGCACAGTAACCATTCATTATTAGTTGCCCATCCTTGCTCTTAATAAAATGTATCTTATCGTGGCTTTCAGTCCTTAGGTTCTTTAATGACCTGAATTATAATTAAATTAGATAGGTGTAGTTTCCTACCAGAAAATGCTGTTAAAATATTCTGTAGTTGCAGCAATAATGTCCTTTTACAATAATTGTAAATATTTACATCTTTTCTTGTTGTCTGTGGTACAAGGAGCACACCGCTCTTAGATATTAGTGTAATTCTGTGACCGATGTAACAGCTTACAAACTTTGTTGGTGCCACACGCTGTTTAAATGAATTAAAAGGGTTTCTTTAAAATTCCAGAAATAAAATAATCGAAAAGTCTGCTAACTTTAATTGTCAATGAATATTTAATCCACCATCCTCTCCACATTTTGGCGGTGTCTGGGAGACACACATTAAATCTGTCAAAGGACATTTGTCCAGAGTAACCGAGGACACAGTGTGAACATTTGAAGAATTTCAAACTGTTTTAGTGCAAATTGAAGGTGCACTTCATTCAGACCACCCTCAGATTCGAGTAAATTGCAACAGAAATTCAACAAATTTTATAATCTGCTTATGAAAGATGAAAAGGAATAGGCCGTACAGGAGTTGTCATCATTGGGAAGTACCCATTATGAATTTATTAAAGGAATACCCAATCATATCAAGTGACATTACAGTAAATATTTTAATATTATGCATTGTAAAATCATTATGTACAACATACTGGCAAAGTTCGAGATGGAATTAGATACTCGACTGAAACTGATTGAAGACAGGGCCGAGATTCTAGAGAAATTAAAGGAAACACTTAGTATCGAATCACCTTTTGAGAATCGGGCCTTAGTATTCTTTGAACTGGGAGTATGTGCTGACTACCACGCTATAGGGAAAATACAGAAATGCAGCGGTAATACCGCTCCCAGAGTAACGAAAACAATCAACGCTCTTCTTCAGAAAGCTATAGACACTTATAAACAATTCTTGGATCTTTTTCCAGGTGACTGTACAGAAAATAAGGAAGTGAATGAAAGGAGAATTGTATCTGCCGCCATTCAATCAATAATAATGTATAGATCATTTATTAATGTCCCGAAGATAATTACGGATCGTTCGCACCTACTGAGAATTTTATTAGATTATTTCAATAAAAATTCAGAACTCTTGAATTCGATTAATTTGGCTCAGAAACGGTTCTTCATGAGGGAGTTAGGTTTGGTAGTTAAATTACTTCATAGGCATTATTATAACAATGACGTACGTCGGGAGTTAGGAAGATGTTGACAACAGAAACATTTTGTCTTGTTTTAATCCATGTGAATTGTTTTGTCCGTATTTTTATGCCATGTCTGTTATACTTGTAGTGTGTACTATTATTTTATTTCTTTGTTGTAAAATGTGAAATTTTTAAGACTATGGTAAAAATAAAATGTATTAACCCGAAGCTTTCGATTCTTTGAGAAATTATTTACAAAACTCTTCATTTGCACGACTTAAACAATATAATACACCCCGACGCTCAGAAAAAGTAATTTTGATTGTCAGAAGGTTTTTATCCATTTGCTTAACGTCATGAAATCGCAATTCTTCTATTATTTTAAATAATATCAGTGATTCGTAGGCATTAACCCACCAAACTAAAATCCAAAGCGGCAATCCGTCCATCAGACTGTCAAATATTCCAAAGAATTAAAATTTAACCGTTAGCGCCATCTGCTGGTCTTCTGCACAGAAATTTCGCGAGCGCTTTTTGCATTTTATTTCTTTTTTTATTTAAAGAAAATACTTAGACCACAAGAATACTAATTGTTGTGGGAAGCAATACATCGGTCAAAAACATAAAAAATTGATAGTTAAGAATCGAGAATTAATTTCAAAAAGTACGCTATACCATTATATGCTTGTAAATATTTATAAATTTACGAAACTTATCAATTATTTCTTATATACTTTGCCTAAGCAGCTTTCTGTGCACAGTAACCATTCATTATTAGTTGCCCATCCTTGCTCTTAATAAAATGTATCTTATCGTGGCTTTCAGTCCTTAGGTTCTTTAATGACCTGAATTATAATTAAATTAGATAGGTGTAGTTTCCTACCAGAAAATGCTGTTAAAATATTCTGTAGTTGCAGCAATAATGTCTTTTTACAATAATTGTAAATATTTACATCTTTTCTTGTTGTCTGTGGTACAAGGAGCACACCGCTCTTAGATATTAGTGTAATTCTGTGACCGATGTAACAGCTTACAAACTTTGTTGGTGCCACACGCTGTTTAAATGAATTAAAAGGGTTTCTTTAAAATTCCAGAAATAAAATAATCGAAAAGTCTGCTAACTTTAATTGTCAATGAATATTTAATCCACCATCCTCTCCACATTTTGGCGGTGTCTGGGAGACACACATTAAATCTGTCAAAGGACATTTGTCCAGAGTAACCGAGGACACAGTGTGAACATTTGAAGAATTTCAAACTGTTTTAGTGCAAATTGAAGGTGCACTTCATTCAGACCACCCTCAGATTCGAGTAAATTGCAACAGAAATTCAACAAATTTTATAATCTGCTTATGAAAGATGAAAAGGAATAGGCCGTACAGGAGTTGTCATCATTGGGAAGTACCCATTATGAATTTATTAAAGGAATACCCAATCATATCAAGTGACATTACAGTAAATATTTTAATATTATGCATTGTAAAATCATTATGTACAACATACTGGCAAAGTTCGAGATCGAATTAGATACTCGACTGAAACTGATTGAAGACAGGGTCGAGATTCTAGAGAAATTAAAGGAAACACTTAGTAACGAATCACCTTTTGAGAACCGGGCCTTAGTATTCTTTGAACTGGGAGTATGTTCTGGCTACCTCGCTATAGGGAAAATACAGAAATGCAGCCGTAATACCGTTCCCAGAGTAACGAAAACAATCAACGCTCTTCTTCAGAAAGCTATAGACACTTATAAACAATTCTTGGGTCTTTTTCCAGGTGAATGTAAAGAAAATAAGGAAGTGAATTAAAAGAGAATTGTATCTGCCGCCATTCAATCAATAATAATGTACAGATCATTTATTAATGTCCCAAAGATAATTACGAATCGTTCGCACCTACTGAGAATTTTATTAGATTAGTTCAATAAAACTCCAGATCTCCTGAATTCGATTAATCTGGCTCAGAAACGATTCTTCATGAGTGAGTTAGGTTTGGTAGTTAAATTCAGTAAGTAAGGCAAATAAGAAACTGAAATCATTGGAGAACCAATCCAGCAGAAAATTGATTATAAAACACCTGTCTGTATTCATTGACATTCGATTTCAGAACGTATTCTGCAGTGCTTACACGGGCTGTTCTTACCGGAGTAACAGAACGACGATGGTGTGGAAGCAGACCTACACCAGTCGTTGTATTACACTTACGAAAGTTCAAACAATAGAAGAGTGAAAACGGAATAGTGAGGAAATTTGTTTCTCTTGTCACTTATTGCCAGTAGAGCCCTTATCACCCTTCGCCATGTGGAGGCAGCGACTCAGTTACTAATACTCCTGAAAAGAGATGCAGCAAACTCTACGTTTAACACATCAGTACCATTTTTTGTTTCAAAATGAAAGAAATACCCAAAATCAAGTACGAAAACCAGCCGCTGAATCTTCATCAAGCCCATCATCATAAGGTTCTCAGTCCGAAGACTGGTTGGACGCGTACCTCCATTCTTTTCTATCCTGAGCTAACCTACGCATTTCCCTAAAAGTAGAACATCCTACATCCCTAACTATTTGAGAGCAGTAGTCTAATCTAGGCCTACCCCTACCTCTTTTTATTCCTATCTCTGACTCTAGTATGTCGCGAACTATTCCTTCGTGTCTTAGAAGGTGTCCTACCATCCTATCTCTCCTACTCTTTATTGTTTTCCATACCTTTCGCCTTTCCCCAACTCTTTCTAATACTTCCCTATTGCTAACCTTATCTATCCACGGTATCTTCATCATGCGTCTGTAACACCACAGTTCAAACGCTTCTACTCTTTTTCTATCCGCTTCTCCTATTGTCCAAGTTTCGCACCCGTATAATGCCGTACTCCATACATACGACTTTAAGAGTCTCTTCCTAGTCTCTATATTAACCGTTCTCGAACATAACAGTTGTTTCTTTTTGTTAAACGCAACTCGTCCCTGCGCCATTCTTTGTTTTATATCTTTAGTGCTCCTACCGTCTTGGGTTATTTTACTTCCTAAGTAGCAGAAATCCGCGACCTCCTCTATCTTCTCATTTCCTATTCGTATTTCAATTTTAGTTCTATTTTCATTCCATCTACATACCAAAATTTTAGTTTTCTTTTTATTGATTTTCATGCCGTAGCCCTGTGTCAAAACTGCTTCCATTTCATTCAAAGCCGCTCCTAATTCTTCTTTGCTAGATGCTAACACTGCTATATCATCCGCAAATCTGAGCATGTTAATAGTTTGGCCCTGTACATTGATCCCTGAGGCTGTTCTTTCCTTAACAATATTAATCGCATCTTCGATATATAAGTTGAAAACTAGAGGTGACAATGCACATCCCTGTCTCACTCCCTTCCGGATATCTACTTCCCTTTGTTCCTGCTCACATTCTATAACTGCCTTTTGCTCTTTGTAGAGATTATGTATTATTCTTCTGTCCCTGTATTTCATCCCTACCTTTCTCAGCACTTCGAACATCTTCCCCCATTTTACGTTGTCGAAGGCTTTTTCTAAATCTACAAATCCTATATATACGCTCTTTCTCTTTTCTATCGTTTTTTCTATAATTACTCGTAAAGCTAGAATGGCCTCGCGCGTTCCTCTATTTCGTCTAAATCCGAACTGATCTTCTCCTAATATTTCTTCCGCCTTTTTCTCCATCCTTCTTTGCACAATTCTAGTTAAAATTTTTGACGCATGGGAAGTTAAACTGATAGTTCTAAAATTTTCGCATCATCAAGCCCAAAGGAGATATAATCAACATCTTATTCGCATTGTGGCGAAACCAGAGTGGCCTGACAGCCAGTACCTTTCAAAATGGACATACGTGGCCCAAATTCTATTTCATACCTTTTTGTTTATTTATTAGATATGGTTTTAAAGTCTGCTCGGAAACTTCTTAAAACGAACTGCATGCGAAGCATTCATATCAGGACCATCAAGTCAAATGATGGGTACCAGCAGCCCTGAAGATGTTCCTTGTGATTTAGCGTAAATATTAAAACATATTTTAAATTTAAATCTAATTTAGATTGCTTGGTTCAAAATGAAAATTCCTATTAAAATGTTCTTCCAAATTCGTTTAAAAAGTAATTTCTACTGTATTATAGTGGCAAACAAAATGTCTAACTGAATATTAGCAGAAAATAACTTTTCAATACTTCTTTATTCAAATTAGTTTAATAAATATAACCACTTACATGAATAGATAATTCTTCTGGTACTCTTGTTCTATCCTACCGTCGTCACCGATATTGGTCGGCTCATTTGGAATCCAAAGTATAAATTTAAAACACTTTTTAAACAAATTGTTCATTATTTTATTTCTAATGTGTATTTAGTTTCTGCTTGCCTTCGAGACACTCCTAACTTCTAACTTACTGCTGTACTAGGTACTAACTGACTGTTGATTACGCTAGAAGCACAGATACTCAGTAGGTACTGATAACGTGCATTGTGTTTGGAAGCCACCTACCCTTGTTTGGGGGTAAAAGTACAAAATCATGAAACATAAACGAGTTTACAAGGGTATGTGTACCTATTCTACCTAACGTTTAGGATTAGACAAATAAGTGTGGCTATCCTAATTCGGGACCTAAGTGCCTCCGTCATACGTCAGATTTTCATTCTAAACAAAACAAAAGCACGTGCCATTTGACGTTTATCGATATTATTTACAACGCCTTAAACTAGTTTTTGCAATATAATTATAGACGTTTTGCAGTGAAAACAGTTTATTTTCAATTTGTGTGTTGGGCTTACGCGTAAAAACTTGAAAACAACTGTATGTAATTATAATTATATTTCAGAGGTTAGGTTAAAACGTCAGAAAGCACGTGGCTTTGTTTTGTTTGGAATGAAAATATGACGTTTGTGACGCGCCACTTATCTCCCGAATACTCTCTTATCTAGATTAAGTTAGGATTAAGATTAGTTAAGAGGATAAGATTATAAAATGAAAGGGTGGCATGCAATTATTTACAAGGGTAAGTTACCTGTAGACAAAGTTATTATAATGTTTTTGGCAAATAGAAAATATTAAAGTAACTGTAATTGTTAAATATTTAAAAGTATAGGTACCTTTGCTAATTTGACGTAATAATATTTTTTTATATTTCTTTAAGAATTTTCTCGAATAACCATTCAAATTTGTAATGTAGATATTATTTAACTAATCGCATATTCCGGCATTTCTTTTTCGGAAAGTTACTGTATATTATTGCATTTTTTAATTTCTTATTGAATTTTAAGGTCACTTTGTTAATAACTCTTTAATTAGTGGTACTGGACCGTTCGAACAACTACTCCTCGGGCAAATACCCCGCCAGGCGTTGAATTATAGAACTAAATCCAGATTTAGTGTGTAGGGGAGAGCACCGTACTGATGAGTCCCAGAAGAACAAAACCAGTTGGTCTGCGGTTTTCCATGCACATTCAAAACATGCAATATTTGAACAATAACTCTTTGAACCTAAAGCATACCCTTTTGTAAAAATTTCACATTTTTCCGAGAAATTTGACGTTTGCATGCTTTAAAAAATTTATGATATGTATTTCGAAAACTAAATGAGATATAAAGTTGCGGTTTTAACTACTGTGTTAAACACAAAAGAAGCCATCTGATACGTTCAATAAGAAATTTAAAAATTCAACAATATACAGGGTGTTCAACTTAAAATAAGGAAGTTAGTATCCATTTCCGCTATAACTGGAAGTTCGCCATCTTTGAAAATAATTGAAAAGCATGTAGGAGATATTAAAGGAATGAGTTCTGGAAAAAGAAATTCGTGGACGAGAATAAAAAATAGAAGGAATAAGATGGTAGAACATCTTGTGTTTTCGGACTGAAGACTTTAATGATGACTGAATATGAAAATCTAAATTTGAATTTGCCCCAAATAATGCAGTTTTAATATGCCTCTACACTATCTGATTATGCATTGCACTGGCCTGGGGCGCAAATTCCCATCAGGGGCGACAAAAATAAAAAATATTTAAATTGCGGTTTCCGAATTCTGACATTTCCCAGAACTTCAAAACTACGCAATTTCGGTCGACAGTAAGTTAACTAGAAATGTTGTATATTGTTAAATTATTAATGTAGTTTATTATTATTTATCAATATTAATCAAAAAATATTTCGCCTTACACCCATACAATAATCAAACACTGGACAAGGAAGCGTTACAAAAATCAATAATAAAGAAATACCGCCCGGCAGCATATTTTGAAACATAGGACGCTAGGAGTATTGTGTTTATTTACATTCCAAGTAGGTTTTGCCAATACAGATATCCAACGTGTTAGTGTGCTCTTTTTCCTTTGTTTTCATTAGCAATCGCGGATTTGCTTTAAAAAAATACCTTTCCTGACGGGACACCGGACACAATACATCCAATGCAAAATTCTGTAAATTACAATAAATTTTAGAAGAAAAAAAGAAAAAGGACTCGCTTGAATTCGAACAAATACTCATTGGCACTGATTTTAACAGTCTACTAAAGCGCGTGAAAATGAAAGTAGACCAGCCAGTTCAGTATTTAGACCCATCACGCTCCTGGCATCCTGTGTTTCAAATTATGCCGCCCGGCATATTGCAGTTTTGAAGCGCCCGCAGAATCTTAACTCCCAAAGCTTTTGCGATGTGATTGCTGATATCTTCGATGGTTCAAGATACATTATCATCATTAACAATTATTGTTACGCTGTCAGCAATGTTCTATTTTTTTGGCTTTTGAAATTATTGTAATTTTTATCAAAGTTTTTGACAATAAATAAGAAATTATAAGTTCTAAATGGATTTGGAGAGAAAATGGATGAATTAAGTAAAAAGAAAATGGAATAGATAGATAATAATGGAAGAGTGATTTAGAAATTTACAAATATTTAAGAACTTTGACAACTGCAAATTATTTGAGACATTTGATATTGCCTTTTTATAAAATTTTTAGGTATAAGATCGCATCCTGGTCCGTGCACAGATGACTGTCATCTGCATGGGTATTCTTACGCATATTTACTGGATAATAAATAAAATAAAATAAAAAAATTCGATGGACATTAGCAGACCCATTGAAAAGTTTCCATTACAAAAAAACCCTACGAGAGACATTTCTACAATGGGTTAATGGGTACATTTTCGTAGGTAATATAACAAGTGCTATGATTATCATCGATGATATAGTTCATTTCAGCTATCTTGGCGTGTGTATGCACTAAGCAACGCCTCATGTTTATGATGTTTTCGTTCAAATCACAATGGTTTTTGTATTGAACGTATGTTGATGCAATAAACGCCATACGTATCAATCAAAATATGTATAAATTTTATTACTTTGGCAGCTAACGCACGTGCAATCTTAATTCCTTGGAAACAGAACGCACAAAAATGGTTTTTGGCATTTCATAAGTTGTAACGTCAAGTTTATTTCATTAACTGTCAAATTAGTAATTTCCAATATTTATTTCTAACAATTTTGGTATTGAAATACTAAACTAAAATGCCTGGGTGTACTATAACAAAACAGTGCAGGCAATTTGTACTAGATCTTATGGAGTATTTTAAGGCAGAAGCAGAAAATAAAGGACCTTTGATTCCATTTTCTTCTGTGAACGAGAGAGTTTCTGCCGCGTTGAAAATAAGTTTAAGAACCATAGGTCGTATCAAAGCAGAATCTACATCTGGTGATCCTCTTACTTCCCCCGGAAAATCGCATAACAGGCGAAAGTTTAAGAGTGACGATGTAAGTGAAGAAATAAAATGCGAAATTCGCAACACGTTTTATATGATGAGAGAAGACAAGAAACACATTACAATTCAAACGCTGAATGAATTAGCAAAGCAAAGGGGTGTCATAGATGTATCTAATACGAGTATGTGGCGTATTTTAAAGAACTTGGGGTTTTGTTTCAAAACGGAGAATAATCGCCGTTTTCTTTGTGAGCAACCTCACATTGCAAGCAAGCGCATTGCGTTTTTACGAGAATACATACAAAATATGAAAAGCGAACATTCCAGACAATTTGTGTTTCTCGACGAAACATGGATTTTTGCTAAAGGAGGAAGTAAGCGCACATGGCAAGATGAAAGCGTTAAAAGCTGTAAGAAAGTCCATGCTTCAAATGGGAAGCGATTTGTTGTACTTCATTCAGGAACTAGGCATGGTTTTGTACCGAATGCATCGCTGCTGTTCTCTACAAAATCAAAATCGGCGGACTACCATGATTCAATGGATCAGAATTCGTTCAAAAAGTGGGTTTTAGAAAAACTAATACCAAACCTTGAGGAACCGTCGCTAATGGTAATGGATAATGCATCATATCATAGCTTCTTAGTAGAGCTAGTTCCCCATGCATCCTGGAATAAATCAAAATTAAAAGATTGGCTTGTAACTAAAAATGTGCCATTTTCGGAAACGGCTTTGAAAATTGAACTTCTAAATTTATGTAAAGAGAATAAACAACAGCCAAGGTACGCTATAGACGAAATGCTCCAAGAGCATGGTCATCAAGTCCTAAGACTGCCACCCTACCACTGTCAGTATAATCCAATAGAGTTGGTGTGGGGTATTTGCAAACAATATTATGACCTGCATATTGGAGGAAATATGCGGAAATATTATGTGGGGCCTGGGGCGAGAAATTTAATTGGGCCGGCTCTGCCACTTGTTATTGAAAGTTGGTGGTCATTTGGCTCAAGACAAAATCAATTCCGACTTGCATGAAATTTATAAATTTTCAAAATCGGATAATCTGCTCTTAAATGGAAATAAACCATCTATTATGCTTTTTGGTAAGCTTTATTAATTTACAAATCAGCAATAACACAATTCTCGTTGTCAAAGCTAAAATTTTGAGGCTGATATAATGTATAATATGTAGTTTCAGATTTAAACATCATCAAATATCTAAATGTATTAGAGAGGCATTTTTAAATTCGAAAAATCTGTTTCTTAGATAGAAAAGTTGTAACCACAAAACGAAATCTCTATGAGGCATATGTACTATCATAGTTTAGTTACTGTGTGTACAGGGCGTTCGCGAAACGCATAGGAAAGTTGCTAGGTTGTAACTATGCTCTATAACAGGAACATATTTTTACTTACACAACTTGTCCCATTTAATGGTGGCGGACCAAAGATGTAGTTCTTTAAATGGTTATTTGTTTTTTGAATTCTGCACTTAATTATAGATATAAATGTTAAGGAATGTTCAACAATGTTGAAGTTTTTGAATTATTCCAGTTTTTTCGAAATTTTTGAAGTTTGTATACCCTTATAATTCAGACCACAATTATTGTCTGAAACATTTTTCGTAAACCTCCCCATTTCCGATATAAACTTGCATTTAAACTGTTATTGAAGTTTCTCAAATTTCAGCTAAGTAATTATGTTAAGTAACAAAATATTTAGTTATGGGGTAGCTGACGATCACCCAGAATAACGAATTTAGGTGCAACATTTTGAATATGCATTATTTTTGTGAATTATAGCAAGCAAGAAACTGAGTATAGACGAACAAAACTGAAGAAATATATTGCATTACAGTACACAAATACAGCCATAACAATATTTGTTAAAAATTACAAAATTTTACAAGATTAAAACAAACAAGACCCAAAGTCAAAACAATGGACATTTATCACCAACAAAGTGAAACAGAAAATAATCAAAACATTGATTTTAAAGGCCTTGATAGGATAATAACCGTTGACTGATTATTGATTATAGTCAACCAACGGAATAACTATCTTTCTAGTCGACTCGTACATTTTCACATACATTCGCTGGATGCTGTATTTGATATGTTCTATATTCAGATGAACTTGGGCATCAGGATGCCTTTCACAATAATCCACGACAACTCGAAGCATACTCTTACGTTCGTCAGCATGTTGTAGAAGTTCTTCGCTTGTAGGATTAATAAGTTCCTGGTGCAAAAATGCTATTGTTACGTGGGCAAACAAGAAATTATATTCTTCCTCAAAGCCTAAGATTTTTTCTGGGTATTCGTTTGTTTCCGGATTTTTGAAGCAATTCAAGAATTGTCGATAGTTTTCTATGGACTTTAGTACATAGGGATTGATTAAGTTCTCAGAAGGAATTGTTGATGCGTTTCCATACCCCCCTTTCGCTAAGTCGACTAAATCGCAATAACCCTTGCTCAGTTCTTGATAAATTTGTTTGCGCAGGTCAACCCTCGACAGTTGGTCAATTGTACTGTGTAGTTTTAGGAGCACATCTATTCTTTTCTGGAATAAATTTTTCTGGATTAAGAAGTCTTGTTCGCAAAGCGCCAATGCAAGATGCGATTCACTTCTGTGGAGCATGTTTCTTACGTATTCTACACAGGCGGGATCTGAATAAAAGAATAAGATAACGTCCAGCCACTTTTGTATATTTTTGTAAATGCGTCGGGCATCAAGAGGAGTTTCGACTAGTTCATCCGTAATTTGATTTTGATATTTGACTATCTTCAATTTCATGAAAATCAAACCTTCAATCTCCTCCTTAGTTGCTGCTGTATTTTCTAAGTCCGACTGAGCTAAATCAGTACTAGACTTATCGGTACCATCTGATATCTTAACTTTTTGAGAAACACGTAAAAGTTCTATTCCGTACCAAACCCACATTTCAAACAAATCCGCTTTAGTACGGGCAAGTTCCACATACAGCTCCACATCGTTTCTAAGCCGAACATAAGAACTGTACTTTTCCAAAACGTACTCGGCCGCAGCCAAAACGTGTCTAGCCTGTTTAAAACCGAGGTATTTAATAAATATATTACTCGTGATTATGGCTTTACGAATCCAGTATATATGATCAAAACGTGTACTTTTAATATGAATGCCGAGTGCCACGTGAGTTAAAATTGCCGATTTTAACTCATCGCCCATTTTCTTGTAAATACCTGCTCTAATATATGAAATGTCCACATAATTATTTTCGAACAAATTCCTATTCGTTTTTGACAACGGCTTCAAACTTGTCACAAACATATCTTCTGCCTCTACTGGAGTGAATCTTTTGCTTTTCCGATACAGATTTTCCGCTTTGTCTAAATTTGATAATGCTCCTTGGAGATCCTCCATCATCATCGCTTTGGCCAACATTATTTGAACGGTCATATTTAATAACGCAAAGTATTGGTCTTCACCAAATACCTCAGTGATCATCAAAGACTTCAGTAAATGCTTTTGGGCTGCCCGTTGCTCGCCTAAACAGTCAAACATGCAGACCCTTGCCAGCATTTGGTACGCCCCAGCCAGCATACCTTAAAATTAAAAAAATAAACCTTTAGGGTGCCATTTTAAAGGGACTATATATATGTATATCAATCCACCCACGTGCGATAGTGTTAGGATTGTAAGACCCACGTGAATAAGGATATCAGCTTGAGAGTAAACTCAAAGACTAGAGCCATTTATAAACCAGGAATTTTAGATTTTAATCTATAGAAAACTTGAGCGACGGGAAAATTTCATGAAACATCCTGTAGCTGTACTATGGCGTTGTATATGAGATGAGATTAACTTGGTCCAAGCTGACATCACCTTGCAGGAGTAGCTATGCATTATGTACGAAGACACCATACAATTCTAACATTACAATTATAACTAAAATATTATTACGTACCGATTAATCTTTTAGGGCAAACGGCACCTGCATGATTTACCAGTACCGTGAGAATTCCGATAAATTTTAATGATCGTATTTTGGCTTTTCGTCTCACAGCTGTTTCTGATTCTGGGTCATCAATTTTGATAAAATACGTCAAATAATTTATTTCCTTGTATCTTTCTTCTATCTTCATATTTATTTTTTTTGTTAGACTCATCTTTTCTTATATATGTATTTGTAATAAGCCACACGACAATACGCTAAATGTACCTACACTGATTTCAGTGCTTTGAATTTATTTCAAAAGAAAATGCACGGTAAAAAAGTTTATCGGAAAAAGAAACGCAAACAAAATATGGAATATTTACAATTTTACTTTTAGGTGGTCTGCAGTTTTCTGTAATCATTTTGAACACAACATATTTAATATAACCTATATAAAACGAACCTTGTTCGTTATAGTAACCTTTACGAAAAGACACGGTATGAATGTTTCAATACCAGCTCTGGAGTAACATTCTGTAATATCTTGTAGTACAAAAAATCTGGATTCGTCCTATAATTCAATGCTTGGCGGGGTACTTGCTCGAGGAGTAGTTGTTCGAACAGTCCAGTACCACTCACTGAAATTAAAATTATTTTCTTATTTTAAAAATTTTAAGGAAGTTTAGACGCATCAAAACTAGGGCATCAAAAAATTAGGTCTTTTAGAAGAAATAGAACCAAATCTAGAGCAGCATGTATGGTTACGTATTTGCAACTACATAGTAGTGAGCATTTACCATTACGCAAAACCAGGTCTGACATTACCTCCTTTTAGGTAGTAACGGTTCAGAGCATTCTGGAAGTTATATTGCCCGTTGTGCTTTTAGAAATAGACAGTATTGTGTTGCAGTGCAAAGATATTATGGCAAACGACTGGTCCTAATAACGCTCCGCTCGCCGCGCTTGGCAAAACGTTCCCTATTCAAGTCTGGAAACAAAATCCCCCATGCTGGCGCAAAATTTATTTTTTCTGCCCTGTCTCAGCTGTGTTTACGTCTGGCTTACACCTTAGGGGTTATGAAATTGTGACCCCTAGAGCTGAATTATATTTTGGTGGGATGAAAATAATATCCAGTAAAATAATTTCATGACTTTTGGTGACATAATTACTCATACACTGTATAACATTTCTGATTTTTTATTACTGCAACGCTTACTCCTAAATATTGTTTTCCTTCCATCAAAATATTACAGCCATGGCTTTGTTCATTCAGGAGATATTCTTGCACATCTGCCAAAATCAGTGGCGACTCGTAATGAAGAGCTCGAAGACGTCGCTGTCTCAAAAATTTCTAAAAAAGAATTAAAGAAAATCACCCACCCAATGCTCATCCTCTCAGTTTGTATTTAATTATGTAAGCATAATAAAATATAATATTTGTGGTTATTTTTATTTAGCATAGTATAGTTAGCATAAAAGAAGAAATACCTACGTGTTATTAAATTACTTCCAGCAGCACTACCTGTGGCAAATTAGAGAGAGTATCGGTTAAGTAATTAAGTCGATCGGGGTTCTATGCTTGCAGTGGTTGATTTTCACTTTTTATTGTGTAGTTTAATTTATTTTGGCAGAAATGAGACTTTACTTTTTGATTCTTGCGTTGTTTTATCTGAAGTAAAAATAGAATATAATAAAAACTTATAACTTAATAATTCGACGTTTAAAAATTTCATGTAGTTTATGTTTTCTTGATTTACTTCTTGGTAGTAATTCATGTTGCATTAATAAAATACTTCGCGTAATACCAATGGAATAATTTATTATTAAGAGTATTGACCGGTTTCAAGATTAATTCAACAATTAGTTTCTCGGTTCGGTTTTTTGTGAAGAGCAAGTGAAAGAAAACCGAGGAGAAAACGTTGTTTCAGACGTTGTTAAAATTTGACCTAAATGTTGTACAGGTTTTTTTGTAGAGCTCTTGATCAAGTCACGGGCCCCAACTCGCCTAAATCTTCAAAAAAGTTATAGCAACACCATAAATATGCAGTTTAGACAAGAAATGTCTTGTACAATCTCGTGGTAAAATCAATCAAGAAATTCAAAAATTCGCTCTTATACAGGAGTTCATTTTAAAAAGAGGATGTTAGGCAGAGAAATGAGAGAGTCCCTATACAACTTTTTCCTTTAAAATAAACAATAATAATAAGTGTGTTAAATAACACAAGACTCTATGCTGAGGGATAGAGTGGTGTTTACTACACTGCTTGATGAGACCTTGGCAGTCAGGGTGGTAGGTGGTTGTCCGCAGGGTGGTGTTCTATCTCCTCTTGTGTGGAACCTAGTTATGGACGGACTGTTTAGGAAACTCAGCGATGAAGGATATTCTCCCCTAGGATATGCAGATGATTTAGTCATCACAGTCGAGGGAAGATTTAGCAGTACGATTAGGGAACGTATGCAAATGGCCCTGAGTATTGTAGCAGCTTGGACTGAAAAGGAAGGCTTGACCATTAGTCCAGAAAAAACAACAATAGTTCCATTTACGCGAAAGAGAAACATAGAGGCTCTTGGACCTCTATATCTCCGTGGTAGAAAGATCTCATTGTCAAGGGAGGTCAAGTATCTGGGGGTTATACTGGACTCAACACTTACCTGGAACCAACAAATCGATAGAATAGTTAGAAAGTCGGAAACTACTCTTGCAGTAGTTAGGCGAACATATAACAAAAAATGGGGTCTAAGGCCAGGAATGGTGCACTGGCTGTACACCAGAGTGGTCAGACCAGGAATAATGTATGCAGCTTTGGCATGGTGGACCAAAGTCAAACAGGTAACTACTAGACTAAGGCTAAGCAAAATTCAGAGGCTTGCCTGCCTAGGGATAACAGGGGCGATGCGGACTTCGCCAACTGCAGCCATAGAGACTCTTCTGGACCTTCCCCCTCTCCACTTCGTGATACAGGGGGAGGCGAGACTGGCACTATACAGACTGCAAAACTCTTTTTACCGTGTCCGTCTGGGTACAGAGCATACTAGCATTATTGAAGACATAAAGGATCCCATGCTTGACATGAGGACGGATTACATGGTCCCCAAGAACACCGCACAACCACTCTTTAAGGTCACAATCGATGACCCTAGAGTGGAGAACCAAACTCTGAACAGCATACCTTCCGGCAGTCTGATCTGGTACACCGACGGTTCTAAGACCGACACAGGTGCTGGGTCAGGACTGTTTGGAGATAAACCAAGAGTGAAACTCAGCTCCTCTCTGGGCAAATATGCCTCTGTCTTTCAAGCAGAGGTCTACGCGATACTACAATGTGCGCGGGAAAACATTAAGAGGGGCTACAAAAATCAGCGGATCTTTATCTTATCAGACAGCCAGGCAGCTTTGAAGGCTCTTATGAGCCCAAAGATGTCTTCCAGACTGTTGTGGGAATGCTTCGAGCAACTTAATATCCTAGCCATGCGGAACGCAGTGAGACTGCTTTGGATTCGATGTCACTGTGGGCTGATAGGGAATGAGGAAGCCGATAAACTAGCAAAGCGGGGCTCCAACGATCCTTTCGTTGGACCGGAACCTGCCCTAGGCATAACTAAGAGCGCAGTCAGACACCAAGTAAACTGATGGATTCGCGCTCAACATCACAATCACTGGAACGTGATTCCAGGACACAGGCACAGCAAGTCGTATATAAAGGGACCTTGCAGGAAAAGGTGCTCAGAACTACTTTGCCTTAGTAGGATGCAAATTAGAATCGTAACAGGCTTCCTAACGGGACACACGACCGTTAAAGAACACCTGTGGAAGATTGGCAAATATTACGGAGACCTTAACTGCCGCTTGTGTAATAAGGAACGGGAGACAGCTATGCACATCCTGTGCAGATGTGAAGCTCTAGACCAGAAGAGGCAGCGAATTTTCGGGCGATGTCTGATGGAACCGGAAGAATTTTCTACGCATTCAATGTTTGACTTGTACCGTTTGGTCCAAGGCACCAAGATCATAGAATGGGTGTGACTTAGAATTTAGGGTGAGCACAATAAGCCCATTTTGTGGCTGCAGTGCATCTGAGCCTTCGGGCAGGCAGGCCCTAAGGGGAGAAAAAAAAACACAGTTTGACTAAAAATTGCTCCCTGTTTTCATTGAACATAATAATAAAATCTCTGACTACTACACTAGCCAAAATACTTTATTTCACTTTCATATTACAGAAAAATATGTCATTAAATTTCAACAGCAAGATGAATTAGAAATAGCATGCCACATAACAAATATTTTCAAAAATGAAATGAAATAAAAGATTCACGCACTACTCTAAAATGTGTTCAATTTTCTGCTAGATCTTCAATCATTTTCAGATACATGTATATGATTTTGTCTTTGATATACTCAACTTGCAGATGTTTTTGTGCATCTGGATTTCTTTCACAATAATCCACAACAACTAGAAGCAAACTCTTACTTTCAGCGGCGTGTTTTAGAGCTTCCTGGCTTGTGGGTTTCATAAGTTGCTGAAGTAAAAATGCAATCTTTACGTGTGCAGCTAAAAAACTCAATTCATCATAAATTTCTGTAATTCTTTCTGGGTATTTGTTTGTGCTTTGGTTTCTGAAGCAATTTATGAAATTTCTAAAGTTTTCCGTTGATTTTTTTATGTATGAATTGATTGTATTCACAGGGGCAATTGCTGAATCGTCTGTGTTAATTTGGCGCGCCACATCGACAAAATCGTAGTAACTTCTACCTAAAAATTGCCAGATTTCTCTACGCAGGTCAGCGTTTGATAATTGATCAATTGTACTGCACAGTTTTTCAAGCACGTCTATTCTCTTCTGAAGCAAACTCGTCTTCATTTTATAGTCATGTTCGAAAAGAGATAACGAAAGATATGCAAGACTTTTATTGATCATAATGCCAGTGTAGAATTCACAAGAAGGATCCGAATAAAATGATAAGCTCATGTCCAACCACTTCTCGACGTTTTTGAAAACACGTCGTGCATCAAGAGTCGTCGCAACTATTTGATCGGTAATCTGATTTTCATACTTGACGATTCTTAATTTCATGAAGATCATGTCTTCAATTTCTTGCTTAGTTACTGATGTGTTTTCTAACTCCGCCTGAGCTAAATCAGTACTGAAATTACCATTACAACCTGGCAGTGTAACATGTTTTGAAAAACGTAATAGTTCTAATCCGTAACACCCCCACGCCTCAAACAAATCCGCCTTGAGGCGGGAAAGTTTCAAACGTAACTCTTCGTCAATATAATTATTCACATAGGAAGCCATCGAGTCTATCTTATCAAAAACATAGTGAGCCGCAGCCAAAAGATGCCTCGCTTGTTTAAAACCACGTTTATGAATAAATGTTTTGCTTGTGAGAGCAGCAGTCCTCACCCAACTATCGTGATCAAAATATTTGCAATCAAACAGGATTTCAAGCCCCGTGTGTTTCAAAATTGCCGCTTTTAACTCATCGTTCAAGTTTGAGTAAACATCTGCTCTATAATACATACTTTCTGCATAATTATTATCGAGCAAATTCCTATTGACTTTCCTGTTGTTTCTCGGAGTTGTCAAAAACATATCTTCTATATTAACTAGGGTCAACTCTCTACTTTTCCAATATACCTTTTCTGCTTTACCTAAATATGAAAGAGCTCCTTGGGGATTTCCGGCTCTCAGCACAATCTTGCCTAACAAGTTTAGTACCACCTGCTTCAACATCATGAAGTATGAATTCCCACCAAATTTTTCTATTATCATTAAAGACATCATTAAATATTTCTGGATACTTCGGCCTTCGTTCAGACAATAAATATTGTAAATATTTCCCAACAAGAAGAAAGACGCAGCTAGCATACCTTAAAACCAAAACATAAAGAATGGCAATTATCATGGAACTATTACATACTAACCTACTCTCGTATACACATATTAATTAATATATTTTTACTTACCATTTAATTTTACAAGGTTATCATCGGGAGTTGCTCTTTTCACCAAAATCGTAATGATTCCAATCATTTTTAACGTTTTTATTACGGCTTTTCGCCTCGTAAATATTTCTGACTCTGGATCATCGGATTTCACTCTTGTTAATGCTGTAATTTCCTTGAACCTACGTTCCAAATCCAAATAAGCTTCTTCTGTTAGAGTCATGTTTGTTTACCTACTAAAAATTAGTGTGTCAACGACGAGTTTACAAAATAATATACCAAAGACAGGTATTCAACTTTTAAATCTATTTCAAAAGAAAATATCAGGTAAAAAGTTCGTTTAACGAAAAAAACGCAAAGAAAGTAGGGGCTACCACTCTCAATCTTGGGACAATATTGTCAATATACAGAAAAGTCTTATGGATACGTTCGTGATGATTTGTATCAATGAATAAAAATAAATACCTATACAACAAAAAATATCGCCTTTATGAAATGTTTTGTTTTGGTTTTTGACAGCTAGGAGCACAGCTACTGGCCATCTCACGGCCAAAACATGAACGAAATTGATATAATAATTTAAGGGTAGGACAAATAATAATTAGCAAAACAATTATTAACGTCTTTATTCAAACTTCAAATTCTTACAATAAGATTAAATCTTCTAGAAATTCAAATGAAATCAGTAGGTAACTTAAAAAATTAGGTAAAACAATAACGAATAAATTAAAGCAATAATTTGATAAAAAATAAGACAATAAACGATTAAAGTAAGTGTTCAAAATTCTGCCTGTGTGAGTCTCTAAACAAATTTTAGCTCTACGCATGTAGCATATGTTGGTTAACAGTTTCTGCATCATTTTGAGCGGAAATTTCAATTTGACGCTTATTTCTGACATTTGTGCTAATCACCGCTGATAGCGCCTTGTGCGATAAGATGACAAACTACTGGTTTGAAGCTGTACTGAATCCGTAAATTTAACCAATATTAATAAATACTTATTAATAATTACACTGCAGTAGCAATTTAACTGAACGAAAGAATAAATTTAAAAAAAATTATAAATTTTAAAACCATTACTGAAGCGGAAATTTTTAAGTTTTATTTATTCCTTGAGAAACCAGATGGCACTATTACTTAAATAATTGAGTTGTCATGGGACAGAGGGCAGTTTACTGCTTCAAACATTACCATTGCAGGTTGCATTCTATTTAGTCTATTCAATGTACGAAATCCCGATAAAACCGAGATGTCATCTTATACCATTGATTGACTAATGTTGGAAAACCAACGCTTTTACACTTACGAACGCATTCATTTTGTACAAATTCGGAATTATTATTATTAAACTAAAAAAAAAATTGAATTACGCACCTTGAACTGTAAGTGCCAATTTAAAGGGACAACAATCCTTCAAGGCACCCAGCAATTATTAGCAACAACACAATTTTGGCGAATATCGCTTATAGACTAATACATGAGCAGGGTTGAGTATGCAAAAAATGCGTAACGATTTTGACTTCGGAAATTGATAAATAAAGTTATATTGTATTAAAGATACTTTGGTGCCGGCGGCAGTTTTGGTCGCATCTCTCCCCATCCCCTCCCAACCTTCTGCATGCTGCAATACTCTCTGGCTGACCGCAAACCGCGTGCAGTTTAATAACCTCGGGATTTTCCAAAATTCCTTAAAACACCCCGTAGTCAAGCGATAACTTAGCCGGTGTACCGGAAGGGGTCGAAACTATTCCATCGTGGCCAGAAGAATTGGGGAAAAGTGGCACCGCCCGCCTTTTCGCCTACTAGAGTTACGTGCCTGAGTAGACTTTCGAGACTCCAAGTCGAAAAGTGGGCGAGATACGGCGCCCTCAAAATAAGGGTAGCTTTTTATACCGGCCAAACCGGTGCCGGCATCAGGGGAATCTTTAAGGCGGCTTCTGATAGTCCCGTCGATCGGACCGAAAATATATAAAAATCAACATAATCGCAAGGGTGTTACTAGGAAAAATATTTTTTTCCCCGAAACCTCGCATAATTTTAGGTCAAAAAGTACCAAAATGAAGGAAGAAACTCGTCTTTGGGGGTCGAACGGGGTAAGTCGCGCGGGGTACTATTCGAAACTAAATTCGTAGTTGCCCACACATTGAAAAAAAATTTGAAAAAGTCAACGTTTAAGGGTAGAAAAGTGGATTTGAAAATCGACAACAAACATTTTCGGCGAAATCTTACAAGTTCAGACAACTATCTGTCAAAATTTCATACAAGTAAATGTGTACAGGAACAGAACGATAATATCACTTTTCCTAGAAAGTTTCCGCGTATCTAGGCAGTGCATATTATTGATGTTAAATTAAATCAAACTATAAAAAATATAAATGTCAACAAAAATTTGACAGCTCAATACCACCAGAACTTTAAATGGTGGCGCTGGCTGATTATTCGGTCTAGGGTCCCTGTATTGAGAGAGTACCGCAATCTCCGCCATGTTTACTCACAATAACAGGCGCCAAATTTGAATTGTGGTGGAACGTCAGATTTTATATTTGACATGTGTTACAAATTGCGGATACGCCTTCTGATTTTTGATCCATAAACAAATAAAATTTGACTGTAATACGTTGAGGAATAATACTACAGACCAGATTGTGGAAATATATATCACTGATTCACAAAAAACGATAAAACATAAACACCAAACAAACCAATATTTCAGCTTGACTTTGACTGACATATGACATTTTGCTGCTGACACGGCCGTCCGCCATGTTTACTCACAGTTCTGAAACATAGTGGAGCTATTGATTGCGGTACTCTCTAAATACAGGGACCCTAATTCGGTCAACAAAAATTTGACAGCTGACAAACTTTTGTTGACATTTGTATTTTTTATAGTTTGATTTAATTTATCACCAATAATATTCACTGCCTAGATACGCGGAAAAAATAAACTGACAGGTGACAACTGAATTACCACCAAACATTTATAAATTCGCCATAGTGAGGCACTGCAAACGATATTCGCTCACTTCCTATATGGTACCTACTCTCCCACAAAACGTCAAAATAACACTACAAAGTTGTATCGTCGTTACCAAACTCATTTTCAAAGCATATTGACAAAAAAAATCTATTTTCAAAATTAAAATTACAAGTTAAATTAGACGCGTAAGTATTCTTTCTTGTACACAGTCTTATAAGATACAGAACTTTTTATGGAAAGTGATACCATGTTCAAAATCTTAAAAATAAAAAAGATAGATTTTTAATTTAGTGAGTAACAACTTCGAATACTGATAGAAACATTCGCCCTCAAATAGGGTAGTTTTATTTTATTTCATTTTCATATTACATAAAATTTATTACATTTATCAAACGCATAAAAATATTTTACACAATTAAAATAAAAAAATACCTATATCTACTGAGTAAAACTGTAAAACGGTCGATATTATCATACCAATAAAGTAAAACTGAAAACGATAACAGACATATATTGCAACAACTAATTTTTTTAATGACGTTCTCGCATATTCCTATACATTTCTATAATTGCATATTTGGTGAAGTCATATTTTAAATGTTCTTGAGCATCTGGATGCGCTATACAATAATCCACCACGATCTGAAGCATATTCTTCTGTTCCTCCCCGTGTTTTAAATTTTCTTCATGTGTAGGATTGATAAATTTGTCATATAGCAGTGCTACTGTTACATGTGTGTACAAGAAATCAATTTCATTGGAAACATTTACAATTCTTTCTGGATATTCGTTTGTGTCCGGGTTTCTATAGCAGTTTAAATAATTTAGGTAGCTTTCTATACTTTTTTGTAAGTACGAATTTATTGTATTCGCAGAGCCGATTGCTGGTTCGGCGTGGTAAGTATCGAGCTCCACATAGACGAAATCGCAATAGCTTCTAGCCAATTCTTGCCAGAATAGTTGACGTTGTTCGACGACTGAGACATAGTCCATAGCAGCGCGTAATTTTTCTAGTGAATCTATTCTCTTTTGATGTAAATTCGATTTTATTCTAGAATTCTGTTCAAAAAGCGCTAATAAAAAATACGTTTTGCTCCTGTTGCGCAAAATTCGCAAGTATATATCGGAATGGGGATCAGAACAAAATAATAAAACTTCGTCCAACCAATTGTTGATACTTTTGAAAACACGCCGTGCTTCCTGGGGAGTTACAACCATTTGATCAGTAATCTGATTTTCATACTGTTCGAGTTCTAAGCCAGTGAAAATCAAATTCTGGATTTCTTCTTTAGTTGCTGATGTGCTATGTCCTGATTGCAACCGAACTAACTCCATAGTGCCTTTGTAAACACTGCGTGACAACATAATTACTTTCGAAAAACTCAAAAGCTCAATGCCATACGCAGCCCACGTCAGAAGCAACTCCGATCTAGTACAGAAAAGTCGATAACCTGCATCTTTATCGTGTTTGTAATTTATTATAAGTGAATCGAAGACACAGTGAGCAGCAGACAAGTAGTGCCTAGCTTGTTTGAAACGGAATTTATTCAAGAATATCGAGCATGTTAGAATCGCATTTTTAATCCATGCTAAATGGTTGAAATACTCAAATTCAAGTTGAATGCTGAGAGCCTTATGAGCGAAGGTTGCCGCTTTTAGTAAGTCGTTCCAAATGAAGTAAATTCGAGCTTTCATGTACATAGTGTCCTCATAATTCCTTTCAAACAAATTCCTATCAGTTTTTGACAATGGTTCAATACTTATCAAAAACATGTCAGCCATCTCAACTGGAGTCAAATTTCTGCATTTCATGAACACATTTTCCGCTTTATCTAAGAAGAATAACGCTTCATGGGGGTCTTGGTACACTAATATCATCGCCAATCTATTTAAAATAATTTGCCGTAGCAACATGACATACGATTCCTCGCCATAGTTTTCTGTTATCGCTAAAGACTTCCTTAAATACCTTATGCTACTTAATTGGTCTCTCATATAAGCAAAGCAGACGTCGGCCAACATGAAGTGAGCTACAGCCAGCATACCTTGAAATCAAAACAAATTGACGAATTAACAAATTAACGAAATATAAAGATACTGTTAGATGCAAGATGTGACAGGCGCTAAAGCGTCGCACCTCCACCGCTCGCCAACTTAAATCTGTTGGACTATACATACAAAACTATATACACGATTGAACAATTTGAATATTACTATTAAGACCTGATTGTCCGAAATAGTAACACTGGCTTAAACCTGACACCGGATCATTTGCTATGAACCAATCCGAAAACCGGATGAGCCGATGTCATACTTAATAAGTCTGCGTTACTTTTTTTCGAACAACCGGCCAACCGGGTCTTAGGAGTTCTAAAATAATCGTTTCCATAACAACAAATAAGAGAAACCTAATTTTAGCTAAAATATTTGCACATACCGTTTAATCTTAAGAGGCAACCAGGAGTTGCTTCTTTTATGAAGATCTTGATAATTCCTATCATTTTTAGCAATTTTATTTTAGCTTCTTGATTTAAAACTCTGGCAATTTCTGGATCTTCACAAGTGGTTGTTATTAAATCCGTAATTTCAATATATCTGCGCTCTAAATTCAAATTTCTTTCTTCTATTAACATATTTCATAAAATTTAATAAGTAGACATAAGAATACACACTATATACATATATAAAAGCTAATAAAAGTGACAAAAAATAACTCCGTAAAAAGAAATGGTCAACAAAAATACAGAACATATTTGTGTGTACCATGTGATGCGCAAGAATATCGCCAGATCGCATCACTAGTCAGACAGGAAATACTTACGAAATTTTGATTATACCCGATAGGTACTGAAACCGATACTTTTGGTCTGTCTCACTTTCACCATTCTTCTTTGAATTAGGCAATGGGAAACCGCCTTTTTTGAATTAGACAATGGAAACGTAGAATTTTGTGATAAACATAATCTGACTATCGCGAACACTCCATTTTCAAAGAGTCTTCAATGACTCGCTTCTGAGAGCTCCATTTTGGTCCAAATAAAAGTTTGACCCTTTAATTTATTATTGAACTTGTGTGTAGAAGTTCCAACTTTAAGTTGGATAAATGTAATACTATAGTTATGGGACATCCTTAGTTACACCTGTGTGGATCCAATGTTGTAAAATGTATTATCTATTTTTCCTTACATTTAAGGCTACTTAAATACAGACAACTGTACCATAAAAGTCTTATTAATCCAGGCCCTGGAGGGGATTTCTTGCAAGATTTTATTGAGAAACTTCAATTGCAGATCGGGATGTACGTTACAGCTACTCACGGCGATCCCTTAATAGGATGGCCTTTAATTAGCAAGTACGCGGTTGTGTACCAGCTCTGCACCTCAATCGGACGGAATGTTCAATCGCTCACCGCATTAGTTGAATGGAGGAGTGCTATTTTCACAGCACCGAATACATTCAGCCTGTGCGAATTTGTGGTTTAAACATCCACGGCACACGTAGAATTTCAGAAAGAACCTTAATTAGCCTATTACACCCCTAAAACGATTAATTAACGTATATTTAATTATTGGTAGCCTCACAGCAACAATTATTAAATACTGGCTCTTACTTACTATGGAATAGTAAATCACGCCACGGTAGTCGGGTACTCTCAATAGTTCAGAAAGTTAGTCGGAGAATGTCTGGTCAAGAAACTTCTTGATCTACGGTCGACAAGCGGTTTTATTACTTTTTCCGTCATTCTCCTGAAACGTTCGTTCGTATTCTCGGCTCCTCCCATTAATCAACTCGGACAAGGCATCGCGCGTCCTGTGTGCCGTCTCTCAGCTTTCTTTTGGTTCATTGCCGCGTATGACGTACTTCCATACGTTTCTTTTTTCTCAGGTTTCGCGATCTTTTATTTGATGCAGCAGAACGCCTATCTAAGTTTGTTAGATCCATAGGGCGTTCTAATTATGCTTTGTGACAAGTGGGGTAGCAGTCTGAAACGTCTCGTAGTACAAAAAATCTGGATTTAGTTCTATAATTCAATGTCTGGCGGGGTATTTGCCCGAGGAGTAGTTGTTCGAACGGTCCAGTACCACTAATTAATACTTATGTTCAATTTCTAAGAAATCCAAGTTTTATTGACCCTATACCGTGTGACAAACTTCCATGTGTAGGTAAAGTTGAAATCATATAACTTGGCGTATGGGTTGACACATGCATGTGAACTAATTTGTTTGGACATTGACAGTACTGTGACACTAATACTAGTTTCCATGATAACATACGAGACACGCAAAGACGTACAAATACATTGTTATCCAACATTATAAATGAGAATGAGTGAAATAAAGAGTTACAATGGAAAATTTGATTATTTCATCTTACGTTAATAATTAGCTGCCATACCAACTAGTTGCGTGCGAGAGAGACATCAAACTAACCTGATGCGTAGATTATTTCAATCATACGCCAACTTATATTATTCAGACTTTACATGGGGAAATAACATGGGCAATTACATTTTTGGGGATTCCTGCTCCCCATGTATAGTTACAGTGGTGGTAAAGGTAGCAATCGAAAGACTATTTTTTTCTGCGTATGAGGATATCAAAAACTCTGCAATTTCCCAAGTTATTAAAGCATTAAAAGCAAAAATTACACTAATAATTTTCAAATTAAAACACGGATATTCATCAGATTACCTATGACAATTTAATTTATTCTAATCAAAGACTCCCTTGATTCTAATTTCTAATTCGTCTGAACTGTCAACATTATTTATCGTCAATTTAAAATTTGGGTTTCAAAATGAACAAAAATATTTATTCAGTTGAAGAAAAGGTTTTCATTGTGGAAACATTTTACGGCGGCAATAGTCTGCGGGTAGTCCGTGACTTATTTTCTGTAAAATTCAATAACAGTCCTATTCCTTCGGTAACAACAATAAAAAATTTAGTTAAGAAATTTGAAGATACTGGGAATCTTTCATTGAAAGAAGGTAATTTTTACTAATAAATTTACTTGGTTTCTATTTAGATAATTCTGATTCGTTTATTATTATTACCTAGTTGCTAATTCCTTATTGTTCGCTAACTTAAATTTTATTGGGATTACGAGAAATTTAACAAGTGATAACGTGGAGTGAAACAAAACTAAAATTAATCTTATCATTTATTTTTTTAGTCGTTCCAAGAAATCTAAATGTTGAGGTAGAGGAAATGGTAATAGGCCTGATAACTGCTAGTCCAACATCTAGTTTAAGGTCTATTGCCCTAGAATGTAATGTTTCAAGATGAACTGTCCGTAACATATTAAAAAAAACATATATCATCCCTTTAAATTGACGAAGAATCAATTGTCCAAGAATCAAGGCATATCATATCAAGGCTAATCGGGATCGCAGCTTCCTCTCATCAATTTGTTTTACCGATGAGTGTACCTTCACTTTAAATCAAGGGCCAAATTCACAAAACGTTAGGCATTGGGCCCAGGAAAATCCCAGAATAAATCTAGCCACTACAACGTAATACCCTCAAAAAATCAATATTTGGGCAGGCATTTTTAATAATCGCATTATAGGACCATTTGAAATACAGGGAAATTTAACTTCAGAAGCTTATTTAGATCTTTTAATTAACCATATTGGCCCTGCATTAGAAGAAGTTGCACATGCGAATCGGGAGGTCTGGTTTCAGCATGACGGATGCCCAGCACATTTTGGAGCACAAGTGAGGGAATTATTAAATGAAATATTTCCAGAGAGCTGGATTGGTCGAGATGGTGCTATAAACTGGCCAGCTAGATCTCCCGATTTGGCACCGTGTGACTTTTTCTTGTGGGGTCATTTAAAAAATAAGATTTATAAAACTCTTCACCCAAATATTGATTCTTTAAGGAATGCTATTTTTGCGGAATGCAACTTAATAAACGGTCGGCAACTTGCGAATGTGAGAAATTCTTTCTATAATAGGCTGGGATACTGTCTGATACAGAATGGGGGTTTATTTGAATATTTGCTATAATTATTTTTCTTTTTTTATGTTACTTTAATTTCATTGTACATATATTAATAAGTTTTGTCCTTACCTCAGATTACAAAATTCATAAGAGCAAAATAAGCAAATGTTGCCGCTTGTTAAATTTTTCATAATTGCAGTAAAATTAAAGTAATTTAATTTTTCTTATTTCATTTTACTGCTTTAACATTTTCCCAAAAACTTTTTAATAGGTTAGACGACACCTACAATTTACCCTAAACTATGGACCAGCATTCACCAAAGAAACATCCACACCAGTAATCAATTAATTGTCAACTATAGGTAATGACAATAATAATGTGAATGAGAATAATTATCTAAATAAAAAAACAAGTTCATATATTAGTAAAAATTAACTTCTTTCGATGAAAGATTCCCAGCCTTCAAATTTCTTACTAAATTATTTGTTGTTATACCGAAGGAATAGGACCGTTATTGAATTTTACAGAAAATAAGACACGGACTACGCGCAAACTATTGCCGCCGTAAAATATTTTCACAATGAAAACATTTTCTTGAACTGAATAAATATTTTTGTTCATTTTTAAATGTTGACAGTTCAGAAAATCCATAAAAATCAAAGACGTCCGTGATTAGAATAAATTAAGTTGTCATGGATAATCTGATAAATTTCTGTGTTTTAGTTAGAAAATTATTAATGTAATTTTTGCTTTTAATGCTTTAATAAATTGGAAAGTTGTAGAGTTTTTGATATCCTCATAGGCAGAAAAAAATAATTTTTCGATTGCTACCTTTACCACCACTGTAACTACACATGGGGAGCAGGAATCCCCAAAAATGTAATTGCCCATGTTATTTCCCCATGTACACATGGAAGTTTGTCACACGGTATATTTATATACCTACATTTTTGTTTATCTGTGTGTCTGGGGTAGAAGGGAAGGTATTTAAGTAACGTTGTCAGCGAAACAGGTGTCTAGTTTAATTACTGCGTTGCTGCTTTGGCGCGTAGGGTAATCTTATTTATTTCATTTTATCATTAGAGACACAAAAATAAACAATGATAACATTTATTAGAAATTATTCATATTACAACATTGACTCGAAAAATAATCAAAATATAATGGCTAATCATAGACCTATTCGAAAGATATTGGAATAACTAATTTTCTGCTTGAGTGATACAGTTTCAAATACATTTCTGTGATCCTACATTTGTTATAGGTAATATTCAAATGTTCCCGGGCGTCAGGATTTCTTTCGCAATAATTGACGACAACTTCTAGTAACCTCTTGCTTACACGCTCATACCGAAGAAGTTCTTCTTTGGTCGGATTAATAAATTTCTGGTACGTAAGAGCAAGCGTAATATTTGCCTCTAAGAAATCAATTTCGTCGTCAGTCATCAAGATTCTTTCTGGGTATTCGTTTGTTTCTGGATTTCTGAGGCATCGCAAGTAATTTCGATAGTTTCCCATTGATTTTTTGACGTACGAATTGATTTTATCCTCGGATGCAGTCGTTGGTTGATCTGCATAAGTTAGGTGCTCGGCTACGATGAAATCGTAATAGCTTCTAGCGAGTTCTTGCCAGATTCCCTTCCAATGGATCTTTGACAGTTGGTCTATTGTGCTGTTTAATTTTTCGAACAAATCTATTCGCTTTTGATGTAGAATCGTCCGCATTTTACTGTTCTCTTCGAATACGGCCAACGAAAGGTATGATATGCTCCTGTTGTGAGCAACTCTAACGTATGCATCAGAAAGGGGATCTGAATGGACCAACAAGACGTCGTCCAACCATTTGTCTATGATCTTGTAAACGCGCCGTGCCTCAAGAGGAGTTACAATTATTTGGTCCGTGATTTGATTTTCGTACACAGAAAAGTTTAGTTTGGCGAAAACTAAGCTTTCTATGTCTTCCTTAGTTGCTGATGTACCCACCAACGCCGACTGAGCTAAATCTGTAGTACGATTATCTCTGCCACCTGGCGGGGCCGCTGTTAGTTTACAGAAACGCAGAAGTGCTAATCCGTACCCCGACCACGATTCAAACAATTCCGCCTTAGTTCTGGAATATTCAGTTAGTGCGTCCTCATCGGCTAGGGTGCGAATGTGGTTCTCATAGACCTCCAAAATATACTGAGCCGCAGCCAAAATGTGCCTGGCTTGTTTAAAACCTCGTTTATTAACAAATATTTTGCTTACGAGAATCGCTCTATGAACCCAAGTTATATGTTCAAAACGTACACATTTAAGTTCTATGTCCAGTCCCTTATGAGTGTAAACTGCCCATTTTAGATCGTCGTTCAAATTTTTGTGTATACGAGCTCTAAGATACATTGTTTCGGAAAACCTGAAAGAAACAAAAAGAATAAAGTGAATAAATATGTAGCAAATAGGCAGGCGTCCCTTTATTGTTTAAAAAAATTGGGCGAATTATTGAACAAAAATGGTTGAAGCATTCGGTACAACTGAAGCCTAGTTAGAGGTGGCCTACTACACTGATCGTTAATATCGCAATATCGATGTTCCTGTAAAAAGCAATCGAACTATCGATATTTTGACAAACATCTATACGTATATCATGGAATGGTGGAATTTCTCCTACTACGTACGTATGTCGCATCTTTAGTGTAACTTATTATTGATTAACTTATTGTTTAAAATTAGTATTTTTGTTATATTTCATACCGATTATATCGACGTTTCTTACTGACCAGTATGGAAATATCGATAGTTTCCCACCTCTATAACTGACAATCGGCAGTGTCAAAAAATGAAATCAATTACAATATTTTGACACTTAAACTGCAAAATGTCCTGCGCAGAAGCAGAAGAAATAATTGAAATTTCAATCGACCACACCTTATTTTATTCCATTATGGCTATAGGTAAGTTTCAGTATGTATGTTTCAGTAGAATATAATATGTAGATAGGTACATACCTAGGTAGGTGCATACGTACCTAGATGAGTAATTTAAATGTTAAACAAGTCGCCTGGATAAACCAAGAAAAAACAATATTGCTGTCTAATTTATCTTTAAAGTTAGTAAAATCATTAAATGTGTAAAAGTTGTGCAATTTAATTTTTTTAGTGGGTAAGCTTTCGCAGAACTTGATTTTTGAAAAAAGGAACAGAAAAATTGCTATCGCGTTATTTGTCAACATTTTGACGGTTTGTAAAAACAGTTGAATCCCACATTTTGCAGTTCTCCAATTTTCGTACACTTGCGACGAAATTTTGTCAGACGTTTAGAAAAGTTATTTTTATATCTGATTATTTTGGAATATCCATTTACTGTAAATTGCCGTTTCCAGAAAGGATTGTGCTATTAACCTCAACAAGAAACGTCTTAATACTATTTGTGTGCAGACATCCTAATCGGAAGAGACGGAAAGGTAGACAGGTGGAAGGAATATTTGGGAATCTTATGTGGGGGACAGGAACTAGGAGATATATTAGAAAAGGCTGTCCTACAATAAGGGAAGAGTTTGAGCTAGCATTAAAAGGTTTAAAAAACAATACCTAAAGCACCAGTGTGCAGGTCAAGAGGTAAGAGAGCGATTATTTAAACTAGTTAGCTGAATATACCAGACATGTGAGATTCCAGAAGATTACAAACGGAACATCATAGTCGCTTTGCCAAAAAGTAAAGACGCGGGTAGTTGCGAAAATTTTAGAACCATCAGTTTAACTTCCTACGCGTCGAAAATTTTAACTAGAATTGTGCAAAGAAGGATGGAGAAAAGCGCGGAACAAAAGAGAAAGAGCGTCTATACCGGGTGGGGATTTAGTGTGTAATCGGTTCATATCTCTGGTACTGCTTAAGATATCAAAATGAAATTTTACACGTATGTGGGGAACGACATGGAGCATTTCGTAAAATTATTTATGTATATACAGGATGTTCACATTCTGAGTACCAGACCAAAGTTCTATTTCTTCAAATAGAAACCCCACAAGTATTTGCGTGATTTCGATTCCCCATAAAATTTCATGAAAATTGATATACTTCATGATGTGGTTTTGAGTAAGGACTGTTGAGATATTGACATTTTTGTGTCATTATGGTCCCAAATTTATGACGCTACTGGCTCCTTGACCAAAGCCACCTAATTATTTTTTATTGAAAGGGGTTTACACACTGCTGTATTTGTGAAATCTATAAATGCTTTCACCATAATACTTAGGATTATACAAGGTGGTTAAGTTATGCAAAAGGGGATTTTTCTCAAAAATTTCAACTAGAATACCATGTATATTATTTGCACAACTGACAGTCAGTTAACTAAGCTTTTAATTGATGTAGATATTGCCAGATCTACTACTGATAGTTTCGGCAGATATTACGATTGAACATCAAATTTTTTGAATTTCATTATTAGTTTATACTCTTTTTGGCGAATTCCCCCTATTCTGTAGCTCAAAACTCACAATAATGTTTATATTTTGTATTAGCAAATTGGTATCAATATAAAGACAATAAATCTTATTGTAAAATTGTTTCTTGATGGTTATATTCTTAAATGTATAATGTCTTTTTAAAGTCGGGTATAATGTTCAAACAAGGAGTGCATTGGAAGAAAATATTATCTTTAAGAAATAATCTTGCAATGGGATTTCTTGTGTTAATGTAAACTTCATTTGCTAAATATTTTATAGAAACAAAATGCAGACCATTTTTGGAGTTTTGGGTGACAAAATAGGGTAGATCGTCAAAAATAATGTAAAATACTAACGAAACTCTACATTTTTATAATTCAATTGTACATTCTGTCGAAACTTTTACTGGTAGACTTGACAATATCCACATCAATAAAAATCTTAATAAAATGACCATCAATAAATTGTACAAATAATATACATGGTGTTCCGTTTGAAATTTTTGAGATAAATTATGTTTTGCATAACTTGACCACCCTGTCTTATCTCAAATATTATGATAAAATTATTTATAGATTTCAAAAATACAGTAGTGTGTGAACCTATTTCAATAAAGAAATTTTAGGTGGCTTTGGTAAGTATGCGTCAGTAGCGTCATAAATTTGGGTCCATAATGGCACAAAAATGTCAATATCTCAACATTTCTTAGTCAAAATCACATCATGTAGTATATCAATTTTCATGGAATTTTATGGGGAATCCGTATTATGCAAGGACACGTGGGGTTTCCATTTAAAGAAATATAACGTTGGTCTGGTACTTAGAATGTGAACAACCTGTATATACCTAAATAATTTTGGGAAATGCTCCATGTGGTTCCCCATATTCGTTTTGATATCTTAAATAGTTCCAGAGATATGAGCCGATTACGCACTAAATCCCCACCCGGTATAGGATCTGTAGATTTAGAAAAAGCCTTCTTCAACGTAACATGGGGGAAGATGTTCGAAGTGCTCAGAAAGGTAGGGATGGCATATAGGGACAGAAGAATAATATACAATCTCAACAAACAGCAATATTGGACACATAAAGTGATGGTGCTAAAGATAAAAGTTAAACGCATCTTGCGGCATATTTCCAAAACTGAAAACGTAACGACAAAATAATTCTTTCAACAATCACAAAATAAAGTTTCCACTCAGTATTTCATGGAAAAGTAAAGTAATTTAGCTAACGTTGGCATATGTCCGGCGCCTCCACCATGTGTGGCTCCGAAAACGACAACAATTCACAACTTCCAAGCACAATGCACAACAAACTACTAATGGAAGAATGGTGGTAAAAGAACTCAAAATGAAGGTACATATTAAAAATTGTGAGTGAGTTGTTTACATCGAGTGCATACATTTAACTTCATCTGGAAGTAAGAAGGAGCAATAACATTCATGGTGTTTCCACAGATTTATGGTATTAATTTCTTATGCTATAATTAGGTTCTACCGTTATATTATAAGTCATTTGAAACATATATGATCGAAATCAGAATGCCTGTGGTTCATGAACAAAAGGACATTGGAATAACTTGTGTTCTGAGCAACGATCCCACGGAATGATATTCGTTTTCCACAAGTATAATGAAAATTTACAACACGAGCCTTGTTGAGTGCTGCAATTCATATACGAATGGTAAATATACATTCCTTGCTGGTTGTATATTATACTCTTTCTATAGCTATTACAGGTTTCTTTCAAAAAAAGGGCAGTTTTATTTGTCAAGGAATAACTCTGATCTCTGACAGCAATTTAACTTTCACCTTGATACATTTTGTTATGGTTTATGTTTGTATATGGACATACATACAGAAATTTAGATAAGATTAAGCCAGTAAGTTCTGCATACCTTTCTTCAAATGAAGTCCTGTTAGTGTTTGCCAGAGGATTCGCAGATTGTAGAAACATATCATCAACTTCAACTGCAGTGAACTTTCCGTGTTTGTCGAATACCTCTTCTGCTTTATCTAAGTATTCTAATGCTTCTTCGTGGTTCCGAAGTCTCAGTACATCAGCCATCATATTCAGAACAGAGAGTTTCAACAACATGAGATATTGTTTCCTTTTAAATTTCTGAATTGTATTTAGAGACTCCATTAAATAATGCTCGACATTCTCTTCCTCATTCATACATTCATAGTAACATATGTTGGCCAGTATGAAGTAAGCAGCAGCCAGCATACCTTAAAATTAACAAAACATTAAAAATGGAATTAACAAATTCCATTGTAATACATAGACTTAGGTACTGAATTCTTGACTGCAATATCGAGAATTACTTCTCTCGCAGAGAAAAATTTTAATAGAACTGTAAATTCTTTTCAACAAAGTGTAAAACTGAAATGGCGTCCTGACCTGATCTCACGTAAATCTATCAAGAAGTAAACTTATAAAAATTATAGCCATGAAAAGGGGCCATGCATAGTAATACACACATAATTAGACTCTTTTTACGTACCGTGTAATCTTACGATGGAATCTGAGCTTGCTTCTTGTAGTAAGATTGTGATCTGTGCTACCAGTTTCAATCCCATTACTTTGGCTTTCCGTTTTTCAGCTATTTCGAGTTCTTTATCATTGCCTTTGACACGTATTAAAGCCATAATGAGTTCGTATCTACTTTCCAATTCTAAATTTGTTTCTTCTGTTAAAGGCATGTTGGAGTATTTTGATAAATAAGGAAGCACAAGATAATATTCACTACATACAGATTTCGACGTTTTCAATTTATTTCAAAAGAAAACGTCCAATAAAAAAGCTGTTTAAGGAAAAAAGTCAAACAATATGGAGAAAAATGTGCTCACGGTGTGTACACTGTACATGTACAGTTGGTTGCCTATATCTTTCGATGGTTACCAAAACTTTTTTATTAATTTGATGCTTTTATTATTATAAACTCTCAGAACATATGGATTCTACATGAGTTCCATAATCAACAAACAAATTCCGACTTAGTCCTATCAATTTATTATTACTACATTTATATACTATCTTAACTTATTTCTATCATTATTATTGTTACATTTATCTATAATCTGAAAACTATTAGGCAAACTGAACTAATAAAACAGCAACATTTAACAATTTCTGTACTCGCCGTTTGCCTATCAGGTACTTGTACATTTCAGTCTTAAAATTCTGTAAGTTTTCTATTTGTTTTATATTGACAGGTATTTTGTTATAATTTGTGGTGGCTTTATGTGTGACTGAATTCTGCATCTTCTTCAGTCTATGGTGTTCTTTATGATAGTTGTTAGCTTGTTTTGTACTGTATCTATGTCTTGTATCTCTTGATTCTGTGTCAATATTGTCTACCTGTACGTAAATAAATATTTTTTTTTTAATTAGCTTCATTGATTCTTGTTCGATTGTCTCTGTAACATTTAAAACTGTATCGGGTGGCCAGATAAGAATGCAAAGTGCTGTATCTAGGAAACTATTCATCATAGTCTTGCGGTAAAAAAATTTATTACTAAAGTGGCCAAGAGAAGACCGTGGAAAATATTTTCAGATTTCCAAGATGGTCGCCAGGGGGCATAACTGCCATCTTAAACTTTTAAAGTGATTTGTCACTGAAATCCTCCTAGTAAATGTACCAAAAAATATGTGTTTTTTAAAGATAAGCTTTATTCGAGTAATTCTTGTTTAACACTTTTTGACGTATTTATTAAAATGAAGTGGTGGGGGGGTGATTCAATATTTTTTTACATAAACAGCTGTAACTCCTAAACGACTGAAAGGATTTTAACAAACTTGGTCTCGTTGGAAAAACTATTTATTGCTCCATCAAACCCATCTTACCTATGATATGTCTAATTCTTAGTGATGCCGCTAGAGCGCGTTTTTTGATATAATAACAGAAAATTGCAAAATTCTCTAAAAAAATTAAATGCAATAATATGACTTTTTTCGTAAAAATGTAGTGAAATGATACCTAAATAGGCTGGTGAAGACCACATCTCGATATCTTATTCCTAGCCAAAAATATCGAAGAAAGAAAATTTAGTTATCATAAAATTTTAGGTATTTATTCTTATTTATTTGTCTTTTTTCAAGATTCAGTGATAAAATTTCATAATTTCATAATTTTTAAATAATAAAAGTAGTTAGATCGAAGATATCACCAGAGGTGGATTGGATGAGGAAGTCTATTTCCTTGGCCACCCCGATCCCCAGACCTTACCTGTTTGGACTTCTATCTATGGGGTCGGTTAAAAGATATTGTTTAACAAATTCCACCAACAACGAGATACGACATGAACATACGAATACAAGAGGCCATTCGTAGCCTGTCAAGAGCAGAAATTGAAGCTGCTGTAATGTCTACGCATGAGCGGCTCCAACAATGCATTGATTGTGATGGAAGACAGTTCGAGCATTTAAGGAGGCATTAGTTTTATTTCAAAATCGGTCCTTCTTTCTTCTTATGCCCCTACACGTTTTTTTTAATTGTTTGAACTAAGAATACTTTTATTATATAAAAAGTTCAAAATTATGAAATTTTATCACTGAATCTTGAAAAAAGACAAATAAATAAGAATAAATACCGGTGTAATAGCGTCTCTCTAAAATTTTATGATAACTAAATTTTCTTTCTTCAATATTTTTGGCTAGGAATAAAGTATCGAGTTGTAGCCTTCACTAGCCTATTTAGGTATCATTTCACTACATTTTTATGAAAAAAGTCATATTATTGCATTTAATTTTTTAGGGAATTTTGCAATTTTCTGTTATTATAAATTTGTGTCTATTATAATACCTAAGTATTTGAAATTGTCCTTCCTATTGTAACGTATTTCGTTTATACACACAATTTATTTACAGTGACTATCTACAAATATTCACAATAATTAACAATAGTGATTTGAGAACTTCAATTTTAAAATAAACAATAACAGCGAAATATACAAGCAGCAAACAAACAACAACAAGCAATGACAATTAAATAACTACTATCAAACAATGAAACAATTAATTACCTAACCTAAACAATCCTCAGTACAGAAATCAAGAGTTCAAACTTCTCTAGAAAACACTCGTACACACAACGGTTAATCGCGTACGAAAACGCCCCGGTACACTTAAAAACGCGATAACTAATTTCACGTTCGTACCGACACCAGACACTACAATCGCATGTAAACACTTCGCATATAACGCCCGCACAATTCTATCGCATTATCATCTCGAACCAAACTTCAAAACTACAAGACTCCAGGACTGTAATACTCGCCTTCTTGCTTCCCATTTATATACTGGTGATCGAACATTGTTCCAGAAAGAGAATCTTCGAGCAATAGAAAATTATAGACCATTCCATAGACAGTTCTTTTCGGGAGTCAAGGTCAGCGCCGTAATAAATCAACGGCGCGGCGCGGCGGGTCGCCGTCAAACAAATAGCGTGAATGATAACCAGAGGCGTCGCTTGCGGGGCAAAAGTTCGTATCACTATTAACTTTAACGCCATTTATCTCAATATTATCTGATATTTCTAATAATTTCCCCATATTTACATAACTACATTTCTTCTCATTTAAATTCATTTAATTCCTTTATAGAATGTAATTGCACCATCAGCATATAATGCAATTTTTCCTCTGAGGTTGGCCATACTTAAAGAATCATTCACGTAAATTAGGAATAGTGTGGGCCCCAGGATAGATCCTTGTGGAACACCATGTTCTGCCATGTCTAATATTTATATTATTCACTCTTCTATATTGTGTTATATCTTCTAGATAGTCTATAAATATTCTTTTTACTGATCCTACTATTCCTACCATTTCCAATATTTATCTAATAATATCTTACGATTTACTATACCAGAAGCCTTTTTGAAGTCTAATATTAGGCATCTTGCAGCACATTTGAAGTCCATGCTGTGGTATAGATCTTGCATTAGAATAGAATAGAATAGGCTTTATTCCCCAAAGGTAATACGAAAAGAATATACATACAACAAAACAAAAGTAAATTTACAATATGCACATGCGTATTACACAGAAGTGCTTCATAAAGAAGCCTTAAGGAAAAACAAGATTCGATGCGAAGAAGTGCGAGACAAGTTCCAAATAATTATTGGGGGTTTCTTTGAAACGTAAATTGAAAATATTCATTTAGGGTATAAAATGGATTATCTTGTAATAATGCTTTTAATTCTCTTTTGAAAGTATTTAAGTTTCCTATTTTTTGTAATTTATAAGGTAAATGGTGATACATTTTAATTCCTGAGTACAGCGGACCTTTGCGATTAATATTATAATCATAGTGGGGTAGTATTATTTGTTTATTTTGACGGGTATGATGAGAATGTACATCTGATTGGACGAGAAATTGATGCCTTTTTTATAAATATTAATATAATTAATATAATTAATATAATATTAATATAATTAATATAATAGAAAGTTTGTAAATGTATATATTAGTTAGCGTAAAAATTTTTAATGTTTTAAAATATGGACTACATGATTCTCGTGAATTCAGATTGCACAATGTACGAATTGCCCTTTTTTGTACTATGAGAGTACTTTGAGAATCCCTAGAATCACCCCAGAACTCAACCCCATACTGCAATAAACTGTAAAAGTAAGCATAATAAACGGTGAGTGCAGCATCATAGCCTAAATTGCGCCTAATAGAAGATATTGCAAATACGGCAGTGCCCTGCTTCTTATTCAGCTCGCGTATATGTTGCTGCCAGGTAAGCTTTTCATCAATGTGAATTCCAAGAAATTTCGTACAATTAACCAGTTTTATTTCATTAATTTCATCTTTTAGTGTCTGCATATTAATCTTACCCGATGTACTAGTTTGATGAAAAATGACAAAGTTAGTTTTGTTGCGATTCAAAATTAGTTTGTTTGCATTGAACCAATCAGTAATAGCGTTTAAGAACACTCTAACATTTTGTATTAATTGGTTCAAGCACTTATTCTTGAGAAGGATACTGGTATCATCGGCAAATAAACAAAACTGAACATACGGAAAATTTTTCACTAGGTCATTAATATATAATAAAAATAGTAAAAATAGTAAAAATAGTAATTAATAATTAGTAATTAATAACCGCTGTTTCTGTACTGTTTCCGTGAGTAAAGCCATTTCGTGTGTTGTTTATAAAACCTATTTTATTTAAATAATGTGTTAGTCTATTTAATTGAACTTTTTCATATATTTATCTTCAACTCCTGAAGATGCGGACGTTGTCGAGTTTAATTACTGTGTCACTGTCTTTTGGCGTGTGGGGTTAACTTATTAAGAATTCATAGTGAATTTACGTCAAAGTTCTTGACCGAACGACTGTGTGTCTGCTGATTGTGACGGTATTGCAGCAATTACTATGTTACTTTCAGATCGTTCATTTCCTTTTCCATTACTGAAGTCTTTGTTTCTAATGCCCTAAGTTACACTTTAAGCTTTCTTTTCTTTTATTTGGTCTTCCAACATTGCTTTTGTATGGTTTATTAGAACGTTTCAGCTTTTCACGGTTTCTGTTGCATCTTTACCAAACCAAGATTTACTACTCTAAAGACCCTTTTCCATCTGAGGGATGTAATGTTTTTGAGCAAGTTGTTTTTTCTTAAATAAGGCAGCTAAAGTAAGGTAACCCACCCCTGGAATACCGGCCTCCCCTAGAAGGATATACGTATATAAAATTTTGAGTTATATTGTTTTAAAATTTTCCATATTTAATGTGGACACATAATTACAGATTTCTAGAATTTTGCAGCGTCAGTTTTCAAAAATAATTTACTAAAACATTCACACAGATTGCAGGTGTACCAATACTCTGGTCAAAAAGTAAACTGACCTGTGACGTCGCAGATCGCAGCCATTACCAGCTGAGATAGAAAGAAAGTTTTGCATTTTTTTGAGTTTATTTTCGTAAAGTAAAAGACTGGCCATACTAGAGCAAAATGGCTTTATTTCATTTTTGCATTCATAAAATATGTCATAAGCATCACATCACAAACATATACAGTAATAAAGTAACAGATAATGAATTTAGTAGGTAAAGCAAATACTCATAGACTTGGAATGGGTAATTTTCTGCTTGAATTAAACTTTCTCAGATACATTTCCCTAATTCTGTCTTGGACGTAGTCAACATTCAGATGCCTTTGGGCATCTGTATTTCTTTCACAATAATCCACGACAACTTCTAGCAACTTCTTGCTTTCCCTGTTATTTCTCAGAAGTTCTTGTTCAGTTGGATCAATAAATTTCTGGTACGAAAGGGCCAGTGTTACGTGGGCCTCCAAGAAATCAATTTCTTCGCTGACCACCTCGAATCTCTCTGGGAATTCGTTTGTTTCAGGATTTTTGGACATATTTAAGAAATTTTGAAGGGCTCCCGTGGATCTATTTAAGTATGAATTGATTGTATTCGCGGAGGCAATCGTTGGGAGGTCTTTATAAATTACATACTCCACTGAGACAAAATCGTAGTAACTTCTTGCCAACTCTTGCCAGATTCCTTTTCGAATGTCGTTCGGTAGGTGATCAATTGTACTACTTAATTTTTCAAATACATCTATTCTCTTCTGGTGTAACATGGTTTGAATTTTACTATTCTTTTCGTACAGCGTCAATGAAAGATATGCTATGCTCCTGTTATGCATAATTCGTAGGTACGAATCAGAAAGGGGGTCAGAATAAAATAATAAAGCTTCGTCCAACCATTTGTGGATATTTTTGTAAACACGAAGGGCATCGGGAAGAGTTACAACCTCTTCATCTGTAATTTGATCTTCATACTTAACGATACCTAATTTCACGAAAATCAGACTTTCTATTTCTTCTCTTGTTACTGATGTAGCTTTTAAGTCCAATTTTCCTAGGTCAGTAGTACGCTCATCGTTACCAGATGAGGCCATTTCTGCGGGGAGACTCAAAAGTTGCGTTCCATACAACGCCCAAGTTTCGTACAATTTTGCTCTAGTATCGGAAAAAACTGCCTTCTCGTCTTGATTGCAGCTATTATAACACTCGTACATCTCCAAAACGTACTGAGCCGCAGCCAAAACGTGTCTAGCTTGTTTAAAACCAAAATATTTTATAAATGATTTGCTTATAAGAATTGCCCTGATTGTCCAGGTTAACATATTGTAACGAACGCATTTTAGTTCACTTTCGAGTCCCTTATGAGATAAAATTGCCCATTTTAACTCATCATCCAAATTGAATAAGTGAATAGTTGCTTTAATGTACATAGTTTGAGAATAGATTTTTTCAAATAAATTCATATTAGCTATTGCCAAATTTTTTGTTGTTGGTAGAAACATATCGTCCACTTTAATTGGCACGTACTTTCTCCATTTCCTATACACATTTTCTGCTTTATCTAAATACGATAATGCTTCTTCATGGTCTCGAACTCTCAGCATTTCACCTATCATATTTAAGACTATATGTTTCAACAACATTAAATATGATTGCTCTCCAAATTTCTCAATTATCATTAAACACTCCATTAAATGCTTCTGGCCACTTTCTTTCTCATTCAAGCAATTCAAATAACAAGCGTTGGCGGATAGGAAGTGAGCTGCAGCAAGCATACCTTAAAATCAAACCATAAACAACACTTTGAAATTTATTTGAGTTTATTTTCTACTTTACCGTTTAATCTCAGGAGGCAATCAGGGCTTGCTCTTTTTATTAAAACTGTAATAACTCCAATTATTTTTAAAGATTTTATCCTGGCTTTTTGTCGAGCAGCTTTTTCTGATTCTGGATCTTCGCATATTTCATGTATTAAATCAGTGATTTCTATGTATCTACGTTCCAAATCCAAATTTATTTCCCTTGTTAAGCCCATGTTTGTATAATAAAATTTAGGTCTTTCTAGAATTGAAAAACACCGTTTGTAAAAACCGTAAACAAAATAAGGACTACGAGTATACACAGTCTTATTCTGACAAACATTCACTACTCACAGCTGGTATAAAGGTACCTACTTATCTACTAGTAGGTACATTTTCTGGTGGTTTATGAAAATATTGTTGTATACCTACGTACCGAATAACAAATTTCTTCTGCACCTATATACCAATAATTAGGTATGCACTTTATTTAGGTTTTTGAATACTACTGCAATACTGCGTGTTTTATTTAACGTGCCCATTAGAAGATTTTAAATTTGAAATCGAGCTAGAGATTTGAAATTTGGAACCCGGCCATAATCAACGTTGCCCAATTCAATGAAAATATTTTCAAAATGGAGGCGCTTCCGGTTATACCGGAAATCGATACTATACTTGGGCCGCCGAACAGACGGAGTGATCACCCTGCAAGAACGTGCTCTAGGCGGGACCACTATCAATTTAGGACAACCGAACCGCAGTGATGCGCTTTCTTTAGACCCAACGAAGTCGCATCACTCCAATTAGGTCGTCATAAATTACTAATGGCCCCGCGCTAGAGCACGTTCTTGCAGGGTGATCACTCCGTCTGTTGGGCGGCCCAAGTATAACATTGTTTTTTCAAATGGAAACCTCTATTTTTTATTCGATTTTTGAATTTCGTTCACTTTATTGCGTATGATGGACCCAAGTTACTATAACTTATATGTCATAGTTTTTGACGTACTTTTGTCATTTATTCTGTAAAAAAATGCTCATTGCAGAAGTATATTCAAAAATTCATATCTCTCTTACTGTCAACCCAAGCGGCAAAAGGTTTTTTTTATCACGAGCCCAAAGTTTGAGGTGTCTTTTAGTATGCCCCTTTTTGAGAAAATTGTCTTGTTTGACATAGCAAAAATACTTTGAAAATGTCAATGACGAAACTTCATACAATCAATTTTTTCAAATGGCACGTACCTACCTATTTTTATATCGACATCCGATAGAAAATTAAATTTTAAGGGCACTCTTATTACTCTTTCTTATGTATATTTCCATCACTTAAGTAGATATTTAGGTTTTTGAGAATTTTCTATCGCAAATATCGTTTTTGCGAGCGACTAGTTGGCCGTGAACGTAAAACAACTGCGGCTACTGTCACAACCTTTTCTATCGCAAATATCGTTTTTGCGAGCGACTAGTTGGCCGTGAACGTAAAACAACTGCGGCTACTGTCACAACCTTTTTAGTTGTCAAATTGATAGTTTTGTTGTACGTCTGTTACAAGCACTTTGGTTACAAGTAACTCAAACTATCTAAATGAATCACTACCCTAAAGATGCCATTTTTGATCTATTTTCTATTTACGGAAGCTGTGATAAAATAGTTTAAAGAACCTCTCGTGAATTTAATTTGAAATATCCAGAGTTACCTCCAATGAATAGAAAGAAATTTTCATGTCTTCGCCAGAAATTCCTTTATAAGAATGCAAAAACTCTGGCCAACGGATTATCCTAAACGGATAGCCTTTTGCTAAGAACTTTTGGTCAAAATACAAGAGGATGAGAATATTCTGAAACGGATTATCTGGACGGACGAGGCCAAATTTGCTCAAAGAGTAGTATTTAATAGAAGAAATAGTCATTTTTGGGCCACCGAAAATCCTGATTTGGTCATAGAAGTGGAAAAAAATCAAATCCAGTTGTCAATCAACGTTTTTTGTTTGTTGTTGGACAATGGCGTGGCATGGTACATGTATCAAGAAAATTTAAATGGAGAACGTTATTTGCAAATTATTAGCAATTTTGTTGAAAATTTTCTAGACAATTTGCCTTTGCTAGAAATGATTAATACGTGCTATCAAATGGACGGCGCACCAGCACATTCTACAGTAGAAAAGTAGCCATAGATCGGAAACTAAGAGATTTGTTTGAAGCATGGTTTGAAGATAGGTGGTGGGGAAATAGAGGTCCGTGGCTTTGGCCGCCCCGTTTCCCGGACTTAACACCACTTGACTTTTACTTGTGGGGGCGAATCAAAGAGGAAATGTACCAAACAGAACCCAGAACTCTGGAAGACTTGATTGACAGAATTACGCAAGCTATGAACTCTCTGGATCGACATGAAATAAGAAGAGCCACAAATGAAGCCATTCAGAAACGTATTATTGAATGCTTGAACCGAAATGGTGGACACTTCGAGCATATCTTGTAGTCATAAATAAACCGTTAGCACCAAACAAAATTGCTCATTCTTCAGTAATTGAAACTGTTTGAGGCTTGCAGATAAAAGTACATAGATAAATTTATGCTAGAAAAATTGCTTCATAATTATATGAAATATGTTAATCACGTTTACAAATTAATGTATCTAACAGTAAAAACATATTAGAAGCCACTTATTTTACACTGCTAAAATAAAACATCTACATGAGTAAAATAACATTTTCCTCAACAAAATAATCATAGACTTATTCGAACAACAAATCTTCTCTCTGACATTTACGCATTGTCAGATACATTATTATGATCTTGCGTTTGATTGTGCTAAGCATCAAGTGTCTCTGCGCATCTGGGTGTCTTTCACAATAATCGACTACAACGTGAAGCATATTCTTGCGTTCCTGATCGTATCTTAAAAGCTCTTCATCTGTAGAATCAATAAATTTGCCATACAGGAATGCCATTTCTACATGTGAGTCCAGGAAATCCACTTCTTCATGATCATCCACAATTTTTTCTGGATACTCCTTTGTTTTCGGGTTTCTGTAACAATTTATGAAATTTTGAAAGTTTTCCATCGACTTTTTTATGCAGGAATTAATTTTTTTCGCATAGGCAATCGTCGGTTGGTCGTGGTACATTTGGTGTTCCTCTGTGACGAAATCGAAGTAACTTTTACTCAGTTCTCGCCACACTGGCCTGCGTTTCATCATCGATTGCTGGGTCATAGCACCGTTTAATTTTTCCAGAAAATCTATCCGCTTTTGGTGTAAAATCGTTCGGATTTTATAATGCTGTTCGAACGTCGCTACTGCGGCATATGCTTTGCTTCTATAGACTACAGTTCGTATATATAAATTAGAAATTGGGTTCTTATTAAATGACAGCTCGTCTAACCAACTGTTGATCGTTTTGAAAACGCGCCGTGCCTCAAGGGTAGTTACAACTATTTGATCGGTAATTTGATCTTCGTAAGCAACGATCTTCAGTTTCATAAAAATCAATCCTTCAATTTCATCTTTAGTTGCTGAAGTGTCTTTTCTCAACTCCGATTGAGCTAAATCAGTAATATGTTCACCGATAACTCCAACACCCCTTGACATCACCCACTCATTCGAAAAACGCAAAAGTTCTATTCCATACGCTGCCCACATTGTGAGCAAGACCGTTCTCATACAAGCACGCTCATGGGCTGCTTTTTTGGGACAAACATTTAATTCGTACTTGTCCAAAACGTACTGTGCAGCAGCCAAAAGGTGTCTGGCTTGCTTAAAACCATAATTGGCCGTAAATGTCTTGCTTATAAAGACTGCATTACTTATCCATTGTACATAATCAAGAGATTCACATTTAAGTTGAACTTCCAAAGCCTTGTGAGTGAAAACTGCCGCCTTCAAATTATCCTTCAAATTTATATAAATTCGTGCTCTTATAGACATAGTAAGTATATAATTTTCTTCAAATAAATTAGTTTTCGGCAAAAGTTCCCTGGTTTTCACGAACATGTCCTCAACCTCAATTGGGGTGAACTTTCTACCTTTCCAGTACACATTTTCCGCTTCATCTAAATAGTAAATTGCTCCTTGTGGGTCTCGAACTCCCAGCCTCTCGCCTGCTATGTTTAGAACGGACTGCTTTAAATATGCGAGATATGGTTCTTCACCAAATTTCTCAGTTATCTTTACAGACTTCATTATATACTTTTGGCCGATTAGTTCTTCATTCAAATACACAATACACACGTCCGCTAAAATGCTATAAGATGCAGCCAGCATACCTTAAAATCAAAACATAAATTTAGATCAAATCATTCATGACAAACTGCCCTCCTACAAGCATTTTAATTAAACTTTATTTTTTACACACCGTTTAATCTTACGAAGCAATCGGGGCCAGCTTTTGTTATCAAAACTGTGATAACTCCAACCATTTTTAATAATTCTATTTTAGCTTTTTGTTTCGTTGCTTTTCCCAATTTTAGAACGCTGCAACCATTAATCAATCCCATAATCTCTCTGTATCTACTTTCTAATCTCAAATTTGTTTCTTCTGTTAGCGTCATGTTTGTGGAATAAAATTAGTAGACATAAACTTGATAATACACACTGGGTATAAGTACAGATGTTTTCAATTTTTTTCTACTGAAGAAACAGCAGATAAAACACCAACGAACTGGGTACTATGTATATGTAGAGGTATAGTATACGAGTACATGCAGTTGTATTTTTCTATCAGCTGTAGGTTATTGTGTTCTGTAGTTTGATTTGCGAAATCGACGGTCTCTAGACGTAGAATTGTCAAAATTTCATTTCATTTTTCAATGCTCCGTTCAGTGACTGCTCGTGACCTGTTCAAGATGCAGTGCTCTGCCAAAAAAATGAACAGAGCATCTATTTTGTGTATACCTACTCAGAAATAAGCATTTTTTCAACAGCTTCATACCAGAAATTGGGACAATTTGTGTTATCCACTTCGTAAAACTACCCTATTTGAGAGAGAATATTTTTATCAACATTTGAAGTTTTTTAATTTGTTACTGTAACGGACCCTACCCCACCTTTGCAGACTTCTACTCACTTGTCTATCTACCTGCTAATCCCTGATTAAGTAACCTAATTAAAATTTGCCTATATACTTCAAAGTGGCCACGCGATCGCCTATTACCTACTTTGTGTATTACCTATGCCATTACAGACCCCATTACTTTGATCAGAAAGAATCACACGCGAGAATGTTAATAATAGACACAAATAAAGTTAATACATCAAGATTTATTCATATCTTTGGACGAATTGTTAAATTATCGTTAATTATTTTATTACAAAATCAGATTAATTACCATGTGCAGTCATCCTGCATAAAAAGTGTTTAGTATTCTGTATCAAAATGCAAAATATATTTATTATTGACAACAATCAAAGAGCTATCTTTAAAGTTTGTTTTTTTTTCTTTTATTAGCGCCTTTATAGGGAAGCAGAGATATACATATGGTTGAAGTATGATGTCTATTATAGTAGTAATTCTTAGATGAGCGATCTGATGGGCTTTCCCACCATCCCGCCTACTGCATGGTTTATCTGGCTAAGATACCCAGTGGGTTTCTTCTCGATTATCACATAATAAACACGATACATGAATTCCTAATAATGGTGATTGCAATAACAAAAACTAAAATTAGCTAACTTAATAACTTGAATGTCTTCAGTATTTACCAATGAGATAGCCGAGGATAATTTACATTATAAAACAACTAGAACCAGCACTCTCTAAGATCTCACCGCTCGAAGGGAAAACCTTTTGTATTTCTCTTATATTTTGAGAAAAACCCATTTACTGTTATTAGGAGAAAACCTTCAAGTGAAGCCATTAGTGTCTAAAAACCTAACCTTTTATTCGCTTTTGGTTATCTATTTAACTAAACGAGCTAGGCAACCCAACGTGCCCTCCTAAAGCTTGGTTATGCAACCAAACATGCAAAAGTTGAGTAGACTGCGATTCTTTTCATTATCAATCAACAAGAAAAATATTGAATGTTTCAAAAGATTTCAAAATATGATTTAACGACACCTCATTGTGGCCGAAATAACTGGAACAACAACGAACAACTCCTTTGCGCTAATTGCGCACGCATTCTGTTACTCTGCTGTCTACTCTGTACAGTATGTTCTGTAATTCTGTTGGGAAACTGTCAGTTGTCACATCCCTCTGGCAGTGTTTTTTTAGGGTTAAGTATTGAGATGAAAATATAATAATTTTAAGTTTTAAACAAGAATAATGGTGAAAATAGGCTTGCAAATCAAGGCAACTTTAGAAAATATTGATGAACTATACACCATTCATGAAAATTACCCATATTTGCTGAAGTTAAAGTGTCTGAACTGTGGAGAAGTCTCGGAGAAGTGGCATGATATTATAGCATCCCAAACTGTACCTACGAAAACCGGAAAGTCCCAGACCCATTACCTTGCTAAATGTAAATTGTGTGGTAGAGAGAATAGTTTAGACATTGTCGAAGGAAGTAACGGTAATAATCCATTTTATGAAAGCAAAAATAGAGTATCAGGAAGTAGCTACTTTGTAGGTAAATATCTGAATGACGATCAAGGCAAATTTAAGACCATTGTAATATTTGATTGTCGAGGAATTGAGCCTGTGGAATTTCGACCTTCGAATGGTTGGATTGCAAGAGCTGTTGATGGCAGGAAAGTGTTTGATGATTGCGACCTGACTGAGAAAGAATGGGTGGAATACGATGATAAAAATAATCAATCTGTAGGGATTTATGAGATCGAGTCACATTTTGTCAAATTAAAATAAGTATTTTATGACTTACTATATATTCATCTCCTCTATCTGTTCTTCCAGTCTGCTGTGGACATTCCCTCCATTCCTCTGTAACACTTTACTTCCTCCACATCTCCTTTCTTGCTGGAGACCTTGTAGTAAATCAAGATTTATCAGTTGCGCTTCAGTTTCTCTCTGGTTTGCAGCAGTAGCGGACTTCTTGTAGAGATTAAGAAAACGCCAAAAATATAAGATCTAAATACATTTATTTGCAGAGCCATAAATAATATACATTTCTATAAAATTATATAATCCATATGATGCTACAGCGCAACATTTAAAAAATCTATGTGAATAAAATTGGAAAGTTATTCTCCCTCACACACTAAACTAGTGCTACTATATTTTCAGATACCTGAAATTTCGTAAATAGAAATCTACGAAATAGCGTCAACCAATTATTAATCATTTTTCAGATGAATTATCCAGGTACCCAATTTTCGAAAACTCCAAAACTGCACAGCCGTTTACTATTCTTCAAACTACATAGTAATTTTTTTTTCTAACTAAAAAAACACTGGTGATTACTGCTTACAACAAAAATTGTACCGTAAATCAGTCTATGCCAATAAAAAAGAATTATCTGTATTTACATAATATTTAAAACAAAAACTACCCCTAAAAAGTCGACTTAAAAACAATAATTTAGTCATTACCTACAATTAATTGGTGAGTATAATACACAGGTATCACACACCTCTGTGGACTTTCTCTGGCAAACTTGGCATTTTTTTGAAATTGAATATCTACCTGTAGCAATTACAAATCTCGAAACCATAATAATCATGTATGTACATAATCGCAATTCAAAATTATATTTCAAAATTTCTGTAGTGTTCAGAATCAAAAATTGACACATTCCTTTGTTTCGTTTAAAGTGGCACGGTAGGAGGGCTACAGCCCTAACTTGCATTTTAGTGAATTCCTTAACAATTGAACCTATATCAAAATTTGCGGAAATTTTTAAAAAACATGTAATGCAATGCAAAAAACGATCTCATACTAAAGTTAGAAGAACCACAGAGTTATGAGGTATCCTGTTTTAACACAATATTCACAAGTGCCACATTGTTTTTTTTTTAATATTAAGATAAAGAATGTCATTTTAAACCTTAATAGAAAAATAAGAGACGCTCTTGGTGGCTTGCCGACAACATATGCCATCCTCTTTTTATGCTCAGGTATTGCAGAATCGCCCTGATGCAGATTATCAAACCTAGAAATTATAAATCGTGTGCAAAACTCATTGGGCTATATACCTAATATATTGTCGCGTGCGTGTGCACGGACAGTGGCGATCGGGCATGAGAAGAGAGAAGATAGGGAGCATGGGTAGAGAGATACACGAGGGGACATGGGTCATTGGTTGAATGGACAGAAGAGAGGAATGGGTGTCAAGCCGAGTTCTGGGCAATAATGATTTGTTGAAGGCAGAGTCAAGCCGAGTTGTAGGCTCTATATATTTATTTATTGAGGACAGAGATTGTTATCAGTATTGTTAATAAAGGGTATGTACAATTATTATTTACACTTTAATTCAGCCTGACCATAGAACCCCGGTACGCACGCCGCTGGGCGTGACATTGTGGTGGAGGTGCCAATCTATGGTTTCAGTTAATTTTATATGCTATTATTTGCTATTAATTACAATTTAATATGCTTATTTTGAGTATAAATACTATTTCCAATAAAATGTTGAATTTATCGTTTCTTTAAAGTTTAAACTCGAGCGTGCTGCTAGTTTTTGTGCGTCCAGGTACATGCCGTTTTTGCGTCAACACATGTATATTTTAATATTTTTATCGCTGGCTATTTCATGCACTTTTACTTTCGATGAAAAATCTTTGTACCTGCCTAGAAATATTTTTATAAACTTTGGTATGAATTTGAGGTCAAATAAGAATACCGATCAACTATCTGGAAAAAGTTCAAAAACCCCCAGATCACTAACACGTTCGGAATCTTCATATTTTTTATTTAACTCGGAAGCTAAATTAAAATCTACTCCAAAAACTAGAAAGAGTAGTTTACCAAATTTTAAATCATTAGAAAGTACTACTTTAAATTTTTCAAACGATTTTGAACATACAGTAGTAGAAAATACAAAACCTAAGGTTAAAAAGAATTCAAAAACAGTAAATATCGTGGATAAAAACAAAATAGAAATGACAGACGAAGAATTTAACTGTACTTTGGGAAATTTATATAATCCAAACAGAACCCCAGCAATACCTAAATTCATAGCTCCAAAATGTTTTAACCCAGACACTGAAAATATTACCGAATTTTTAAACAATTACGAAAGAATAGCCAGTCTTAATAACTGGAACAATAATTTAAAGTTATCTTATCTGTCACAATTTCTATTGGGCCAGGCTCAAACTTGGTATCAAACATACGCAATTCGAAATCCAGACTCTAATTGGGAAATAACTTTAGAGGCGCTAAAGAAAGAATTTCTGTTCAATACATACAGAAAAGAAATAAAATATAAGTTGAAAAACAGAAAACAATTAGTAGGTGAACCAATTATGAATTATTTTCGTGATGTAATGTATCTGTGCGATTTAGTAAACCCGGAAATGGATGAAAATTCCCAACAAGAATATGTAGAACAAGGTCTCTTGCCCTTTTACCTTTATCAGGTTAGGATTAAACAACCCAAAAATTTTAAGGAATTTAAAGAAATAATTCGAACTATTCAAGAAGTAGAAAAGGAGGTAACGTCATTACAAGTTCCAAATTCAGCTTTAGAACCACCAGTATCAACCATACCCAATAGTCTAAGTTTTCCAAGTACTTCGGTAGTTCAATGCTTAGAAAATACTGCGCCAACTACGAGTCTTACTTCTTCAGATATTCAAAAAATAGTAGCCGAAGAAATTACGAAGGCGTTCCAAAATTTTAATATTGCCAATAACACTTCACTTCAAAGCAGAAATAATAATTACTTCGGAACTCAAAATGACCCCGCAAGAAGAAGTAACAATTTTGACAATAATAATTCGCGAAATCAATATAGAAGCAATCAAAAATCGTTTCAACCAAGAACTTTTGATAGTAGACCAGTATGCTTTAATTGTGGGAAAATAGGACATAAAAGAAACACTTGTAGAGCACCCAGAAATAATGGTTTTATGGCAAATAACAGTTTTACAAACAATAGAGCAAGTAGTAATACAAATCGACTGGAGGATTCGAATGTTGTGTTTCACAGTAGCCATCCATTGCAGTCCACAAACCCATTTGACCAGGGAAACGCCAATGGGCGGTGTTGAACCCGGAAAACGAGCAACTCAGCACCGCCAAGGAAATTAGTTCTATTCCAATAGACAACGTTCTTATAATGAAGGGTGTACATACTTAACATATCAATGAGTGTTTTATTAAATCTTTCTGTCAAACCGTTTGTTTGTGGGTGGTAAGATGACGTATAACGATGATCATCTGTACCCATTTTTTGCAACATATGCGTTACCAAATTAGATCTAAATACTTGACCTCTGTCACTTACCAATACTCTTGGTACCCCATGTCTGCTTATAACTTGTTCCACTATAAATGAAGCTATTTCATCAGCTTTCGCACTAGGTATAGCTTTTGCTTCAGCCCACCTCGTTAAGTAATCTGTGCAGACAACAATATTATTGTTGCCTGATGATGTTCTTGTTATTGGCCCTAAAATATCTATTCCTATCATCTCGAATGGTTGACCCTCAATTTTAATAGATTGTAAAAGTCCTGCTGGTTTTACATTTGTAGGACCTTTTCGAGTTTGACAGTCTTGACAACCCCTTATATAACTTCTAATATCTTTGGACATAGATTCCCAGTAGTATCTTGAATTGATCTTTTTATATGTTTTGTTAAATCCTAGGTGACCAGATAACGGTTCGTCATGTCACTGTTTAAGTATGTCCAGCTTCAAGATTCTTGGAATTACTAATTTGTCGCATTCATATGGAACATGTGATTTTTTGTAAAGTAATTTATCTTCCTTAATAATAAAATTTTTTGACTTCCTCTGTAGAAGAGAATTTCCGTAATTTTCGTCTCTTAGTGCCCTTATTATATCGCCATCTGGTTCAGATCCGGCTCGAAGGACCACAATGTCACGCCCAGCGGCGTGCGTACCGGGGTTCTATGGTCAGGCTGAATTAAAGTGTAAATAATAATTGTACATACCCTTTATTAACAATACTGATAACAATCTCTGTCCTCAATAAATAAATATATAGAGCCTACAACTCGGCTTGACTCTGCCTTCAACAAATCATTATTGCCCAGAACTCGGCTTGACACCCATTCCTCTCTTCTGTCCATTCAACCAATGACCCATGTCCCCTCGTGTATCTCTCTACCCCTGCTCCCTATCTTCTCTCTTCTCATGCCCGATCGCCACTGTCCGTGCACACGCGCGCGACAATATAACAGGAGCACATGACCAAGCAAACAAAGGTTAAAAACATGATAAAACAAAATTAAATGCGGCAAACAGGAAATGGTCTACACCGCCAACAAAAAATTTTTTATATGTTATTTCATAATACCTTGCTGCAAAATTTAACTTGACATGATTTGCAAAATATTTTTCTGTGCCAAGGTTAAAAATGAACGAGTAAACACTGCAAAAAAACATACCAAAAGTCATGATTAACCACCAAAGCCAGCTATTATCATTGGACGCTAAGTCAGTGGAATGCTGTACGATAAAAGTCCATTTTGCCAGCGACAAACCAAATCCAGACAAAGCGCCATATCGGGAGGCGATTGTATGGCAGAAACACATTAATAGGAGAAAACCGATCCAGTTAAAAATAAAAGCCACTGTAATAAAACGTATTAAAAATGGTTTCATCAAAAAATAACTATCTTCGACAATAACAGTCGGTCAAAACTTTCTGTAAATGTTTTTCAAAATTTTTAGCAGATTTACTACAGACTTACATAAACCTTTTAACTACCTTAGTTGATATGGAGTTTTCGTTTTTCTTTTCGAGTAATTTGAACTTTAATAATTAGGGATTGGCCGATATACATAAATCGGTATGTCGGTCGATGATCGGTATCGGCTGATATTGTACGAAAGCACAATTATTGAACATACCGAAGTGTACAGACAAATTTCGCATCATCCACAACGAACTTACCGAAAAATGCAACGTAGAACATGAAATCTGTTCCTAATAAACTGGTGTCGATATCGTCATTAGTTTCAGCATCAATTGCTAAAATTCTCTGACCTGGTCTGAATTCCCCATTAATCACTCTAGGATTTTGCGTAATTGGAATCTGCACACCCTGTCCTTCTAAATGTTTCTCCCTTTGCACTTCTTCGTAAGTAGGCAGTTTTGTGGCCACCTCGTAAGGAGGGGGTGCATAAAAATCGGGTTTCGGGGGTGGAATGTCATCTGTGGAAGTGCATGTAACAAAGCCTATATTTGGGATTGGCTCATGTGACTCATCCGGCGAACAGCTGGCGTTTACCACTTCAGAGGCATTACTTGTATCCTGGACCTGGAACATTTTTATTTTTGATTACTTTTCCTTTCACTGGTTGCGTTTGACGCCATTACGTACCACTGGGCGCGGGTTGCTTTCAGGTGGATTACTTTCCATTATTGCTTACAAACAAGCGTATTCGTAAATGGACTTCTTAATTATTTACCTAAAAATTAATATTCAAAATGGCAACTATGGAACTATGTCATATTCGGGACTTCGCGCACTGTTTACATTTCATTTACATCACTACGAAAAGAGACTGGTTTTTGTGGCACCACACCATCTACTGTTGATTATACGTAATACTGTTTATCTTACCTACCGAGTACGCAGAGTTAGTTTAACTTTTAGAGTACAGAAGCGCTGTAGTATTCGCTCAACATTTTTGTTTTCAAAGCAACAGTTGATAATCCGCAGCTGGTGTGGAAACTTTGCTCGAGTGTTCTGTGATTTTTATTTTGTAAACAAACGTATCGTCGTGGAACTTTCTTCAAGAAAATAATCGAAAACTTGTATATTCACCGGTGATTTCATAAGTTTCAAAAGACATGAAGTTTTAAGTTAGTTTTGCTGTCTAGGATATTTTTTTTGCGCAACCAAAACAATTAAATCGGTAAGTGATAATCGTAAAAGTAAATTTATTTTAAAACTATAAATTCAAGGTTTTTATATCTAAATCCGTAATGTAAGTTTGTTAATTTACCTATCTATATTTAAGACGGTCTTGATGATTTCTTTTAACTGGTTGGTTGCCCGTTTTGCTCTGCTTATTTTCCCCATTACTAACAGTTTGTTGTTCACGGAAAACAAGGTAATGAAATATTTAAGAAGTTCCACCATTTTTGTGGATGTGTCAGGAATTCTTTTGATGCTTTTGTTTATTAAAATAGGCGACTGAACTGTTTTTTAGGAGAATCGGTAGGTAAACAATAGGATGTAGTTATCCAGAAGTCCCGTTTGCCGACCGCGTGGTGAAGTGTTTATTTATTTTTGGGGTAGGTAAGCACCAAAGTGTAGGCACCTAGGTGCTAGGAAGCTTTCCACAGCACTTGAATGAAAAATAAAGTGATGTTTACTTTAGTTAAAACCAGTGGGATAAAAGCAAATTAAGTTGACTCCAGGTATAGTGTTATAAATACAAGTGTAATACCTTTTTCGGCTTAAGTGATGTAAAGAGGATTACTTCGTTCGGAAAAGTGAAAACTGTAAGGAGGAGAGGAGGCCCGATTGTTCTCTTTTAATTCGCCTTCTTAAAGCTGCATCCACACTGAAAAACACTATGGCCCGGTTTTTCAAAGAATCCAACGCCGCACTAAGTCTGACACTGGCTTCATTGCTATGATACTATCATAGCAATGAAGCCAGTGTCAGACTGTTGGTTTCTTTGAAAAACTGGAACTATTAGTGTTCCATGTTTCTCGAAAAAGTTGGCGGTTATTGCTGAATGTTCCTTATACCTAGGTACCATATTGATACAGTAGTGGCCATAAATATAGCAACTTTTAAAAAATCAATGTAATATTAAACAACATTATTTTTAAGATTAGAAATGCATTCCAGCATTCACATTGCTTCTATGGTAAGTGTTTCCTGCAATAAAAATTAGAGCTTTGTGAATAACAAATTAATCCCAGCATTTGTTCAAATTTTTGTTGGACAGAAATATAGCAACAACTGTCATAAATAAGTTTAAAGTAATTAAAACGCCAGTTAAGTTGTACTTATCCCGAGTATTTATCGCGTTGGCACTATTTGTGGTTAGTAACTAAAAAATGGGTCGGGCTAAAACAGTTTCAATTGAAATTAGGAACCTTATTACACAAAAGTATGAAAACGGTGTCAAACAGGCTGAAATTTCAAGAAGTTTTAATTTAAATAAATCCGTTGTGTCCAGAATTTTGAAGCTATTTATGTTGAACCCATTCCAAATCCAGGAAGACCAAGAAAAACTTATGAAAGATTTGATCGACAGGTGTTAAGAATATCGAAAGAAAACCCATTCCTGTCCTCTTACAAAATTCTTGGAAAATTGGAGGAAATTGGATCAAAAGATGTTAGTGCTCGTACAATAAGAAGGAGATTAGTCGACGGCGGGTTATTTGAGATTTGACAAGAAGTGCACATGTCCAACTGTTAAGCACGGTGGTGGTGCAGTTATGGTTTGGGGATGTTTCTCTAAGTTTGGGATGGGCCCAATCTGTCGAATCCATGGTAAAATGGATCGATTCATGTATTAAAATATTTTGCAATACCATCTGGTCCCATACATCGACTAAACAATGCCTTTAAGTTGTGTGTTTCAGCAAGATAATGACCCGAAACACTCGTTGAAACTTGTGCAGGATTTGTTAGCCGAGCAACACTTCGAAATTATGCGATGGCCATCACAGTCACCCGACTTAAATCCAATAGAAAATTTGTGGGATTACTTGGATGGCAAAATTAGAGGAAATAATTATACTAATTTGGAAAACCTTTATACTGCACTGGAAAATGCTTGGGAAATAATTGATAATGGATACATTACTAAATTAATAGAATCGATGGCCAAGCGATGTGCCCAGGTTATTAAAAATAAAGGTTATTATACAAAATATTAAACGCTTTTGTTATTTTTAATTAATACTTGTCAAAAAAAAATTCTTTCCGTAGTTGCTATAATTATGTCCAACAGAAAAATTAAAAAATATTAAAAATAATACTTGTTTTAATTACACATAAATACGCATTATGTACTAGAAATGTGTATGTATTTTAAGAACAAAAAGTAAATAAAAAGAATATTTTTGCTTAGAAAAAAAATTAAATTCGAAATTTCAGGAAGTTGCTATATTTATGGCCACTACTGTATATTTCTAGCCTATTACATATTATATCGACATAAGGTACAGTGTACATGCCTAGACCGCCGTTATTGCGAATAAAAAAATAAATCCGCGTTTTGCTGTCATGCAGAAGGACCAAGAAAGACCTTGGGGTCGAATCATGCACCAGAAACTCGACTTCAATTTATTGCTCTCTTGCTTTCCTACTTTTCAGAATAATTCCCCACTTTATCGCTTAATATCTTTAAGGGAATACCTTAGAGGAGGGAAGAGGAGGAGGAGTAAGAAAGCAGATGTTTGTGTTACCATTTGGCACCAAAAAAAGGGACGTAACCTAAATTTCTTAGTCTCTACGACGAAACGTGGACGAAAATTCTTAAAATGTTATTACTAATTGCATTATTTTGAGTTAAAGTGCAAAAATTCTGAACAGTAATCTGGTTTCACCACTTTGTTTGGCACCAAATCTGCTCAAATTTTGGTAACACTCACGTACACTGCAAAGATCGGGCGTTACGTATCCATACTCTTCCCTCATCTAAGGGGAATACATACCCGACCAAAAAATGGACCCGGTCACCCAATTTAAACACCAGGGTAAACCCGGGTACGCCAAGAAAATTGCCAGATTACTAGTTTTTTTTAACTGCAGAATTTTTAGTACCTACTTAATTTTTTACGTTGCCATTTATAATTTTGTGTTGATATCACTTTTTTGATTGACGTGTGCCGCCGATGCAAAAACACGCCGTATTTCAATATACTGCCGTATTTCAATATACTGCCGCAGTATTCAAAAAGAACGCTTACTTTTAAGCGGGGGGTTATTCACGTGGGAAGTTTGGTGTACACTATAAGGAAGTTCGAAAGGAAGTCCGGGGAAGTTTGAGGAAGTCCGAGGAAGTTTGAGGAAGTTTGGGGAAGTCAGAGGAAGTCTGGGGAAGTTCGAGGAAGTTTGGGAAGTCTCTAGGAAGTTTGAGAAGTCTCGAGGAAGTTTGGGAAGTTTGGAAGAAGTTTGGGAAGTCCCGAGGAAGTTTGGGAAATCTCGAGGAAGTTTGGGAAGTCTCGAGGAAGTTTGGGAAGTCTCGAGGAAGTTTGGGAAGTCTCGAGGAAGTTTGGGTAGTCCCGGGGAAGTCCGGTAGTTTAAGGGGAAGTCTGGGAAGTTTTTGCTAGGAGGAAGTTTGGTGTACATATTTTTCACCGTGAATATCCCTTCCAGAATAAAAATATTCCAATCCAATTATGAATTTGTTCAGTTTTTGTATCCGGGTACAGCTTTTACCCGGGTCATACAGCTGTACGCGGATACCCGGGTACCCGATGTATTCCCTTATAGCTTTGTTGCCCAGTTCTCTTACAATACCACTATTGTTATCTCTCTTGCTATCCAGGGAATTGGTGGCCGTTCCTTACATCCCATTTCCGTACAAGGCGAAATCAGTGACAGTTCCGTACACGATGCACGTGTTGCGATACTGGGAATCATTTGTAAGAAACTGTCATTAGGAATAGTGGTAGTTGCGTACAGATACAATCACTTAGTGACAGTATACTCGAAGAGCATTCTATAAGAATCGATCGGGTTGTTTACGTATAGTATAGGGATTGTACCTGTACGCAACTACCACTATTGCTAATGACAGTTTCTTAGAAATGACCCCTAGTATCGCGACACATGCATCGTATGGAACTGCCACTGATTTTGCCTTGTACGGAAATGGGATGTACGGAACTACGACGATACCGCTATCCAGGGTTTTCTACTTCCGTTACGCCTCTAGCATTATTTTCACCCATATCCCTTACAAATAATTTAATTATTTGTTTATTCCATTCCCAAACTTTTTGTTAATCTATACCTGTGCCATTTTAATCGGTAATTTAGAGACAGTAATTTGTGAAGCAGTCAGCGAAATGAAGTATTTGATTACATCGAACTTATTCTGTTGGAATAAAAAAAGATAAAAAAGTTACTCGCTTCCGTTACTCTATAGTCTATAGTAACCTCGATAGTTAACTGAATCTGACTGACAAATGAACTTGTTTGGCAAATAGGTATTTTATTTTGGGAACAATTTAAATGGGCATCATTTCGAATAAAATGAGTATTTAGATTTGATATTCTCGCAATTAAATTTGGTTACTTTTGTAAGGTGGAGGTCCTGTCAGGTCATAAGTAGGGATTCCTTATCATAAGGCTTTTTTTATGATGATTTATCAAGAAGACATCTCAACACACGATCCACGTGAAAAGTATTAAAATTTAGAACAACAAAATGCCGATTAATGTGCAAGTTATTCTGCTCAGAATACTTATAAACTTATAATAGTGTGCGCTTAAATCCTACCCTTTTATTTTTCATTTTGAAAAGGAAATAATTAAAATTCCATGTTTTCACTTGCTCAGTCGATCGAAGTCGAGTCGAAGTAAATAAAAATAAGCGACCCACAATGTTTTGCTACATCAGTCTTCTAATTTGTATATTGTATGACAACGTACATTAGAAAGTAATTATGTACCTATTACAATGTACCTAACAATAAAGATTAATGAAATTAATCGCAGTTTCACTGGAGATTGTCCAATTTCACTCTCTAAATTAAAACTTCAAGCACAAAAATGTTTAGAGAGTAGATTTCAACCTGTCTATGTTTGAACTGATGAAATCATATACAGTGTGACATAAGCAAAAGGTTCTAGAAACATGTATGGTTCGCAGAGACTGCTACACACAATGGTAGAATCTGAGGCTCTACAGGTGTCCCAGAACGTTTTACACAGGATATAGCTTCAAAACTATAACAGATAACGAAATGGAACAAAAACAACTTCGTAGTGTTGATGAAGGAGTACATAAACCGAAGAACGTAACCACCACCGGGGCTGCCGCCTCCGACATACTCTCCATATGTACTTATTTTTTTTTTATAGCAACCAGTATATAATAATTTTTCACTTCTCGTACAAAAAAGTTGTAGGAGTAACATTTACTTAACTGTTAAGTTAATAAATTCAGAGATAAATTCTTAGCTAACAGTTTGTCCACAAACCAGGTTTCTAACCGTCTGTCGTATTAGGCAAAACAGGAATTACAAAACGCCAATAAGTGAATACTTTGTTGCTAGTTTCATTCCACCGCAATTGTTACATCATGATGTAGAAACTGGATGCGCTAGGTCTGATTTTTTACTTTTGTAAATGTATACGAGCGAATACAAGTTGGGATCCATCGGTATTTGAAGTGGGGTATGAAACTAGCGCAGACAAAAATAACCAAGGTGTTTATGAAAGTTTTACTGAAAGCTTAGATTCCTTGAATTTTCCGAATAAATATTTGTTTGAAATAGGTCAATTTCCTTAGGTTAGTCCGAAAATATTGTGGCCCTGGCCTATATAAGACATGTATGTTAATATGTCAATTATTTTTTAATTTTTTTTTTAATTTGAGACCGATTATTCACCCCAACGTACTTTTCACCAGGAGGACCTACTTAAATCAAACTTAAATTGGTATTACGCTCGTCCTTTTTAAAATTCAAGTAGCGTGTACTATTGCCACAATGAAGTTTACTATTACAATAACAGATTCAAGTACCTCCTACAACCTACATCGTCTAATGTATAGTAAGTCTGTTCAAATATTTAAAGCCCATATAGAAAGTTAATTTATGGACTTGTGTAACACCTAGATGTCGTCTATTAAGGTCGTAGGCCAGCATCGTATTGTTCTGTCCCAATAAAGATTCTTCCGGTATTATCGATTGTAACGCCGAAGTTTATTAGATATCGGGGTTATTTTTAGATCTGAGTTACCAGAACGTCACGGCAAAAGCAAAGTTGTAAATTGGTAATCCTATTAAGGCGTTACCTCTGTAGGAAAAGCCATTATTATTGCTTATCTTGATGTAATAATAAAGTTGTGAAGATATAATTTTGGAATTATTGTCTGTATCGAGATATTATGTCGGTGATGTAATCGAATATGTGGAATAGGTAACAAAATATATTGTGAGTCTAATAAGAGGAAAGGCGAAAATATAAAGTAGGTTTAATGAAAGAGTGAAACAAAGATATAAGTAGGAAATTATGTAGGAAAGCGAAAGAGCAATGGATTGATATTAAATGCAAAGAAGTGGAAGATAAGTTCGAAGTAGGAAAGACTGATGAAGCATATAAAATAATTACGAGAAATTTCAGAGAAATTGGATCTAATCGCAAAAACATTAGAAACGAGGCGGGACAAGAAGTAGGAAATATATTAGAAGGGGAAAGCAGTGTAGAGGGGGACAACGTAGGCTGCCCTATAATGAAAGAAGAGTTTAAGATAGCACTAAAAAGTTTAAGATACAATAAAGTACCAGGTATAGATGGCTTGCAGGCAGAAATCAGAAGATTACAAACGGAACATTATAGTAGCTTTGCCAAAAAGGAAGGGCGCGGATAGGTGTGAAAATTTTACCTAGAACTGTGCAAAGAAGGATGGAGAAAAGGGCGGAAGAAATATTAGGAGAAGATCAGTTCGGATTTAGAAGAAATAGGGGAACGCGCGAGGCCATTCAAACTTCACGAGTAATAATAGAAAAAAACAATAGAAAAGCGTGCATGCATTTTTATTTGACTTTTGGTCTAATGCTAGGATTAATTTGCCCTGAATAAAAATTTGCCTATAGTTAGATTTTCTGCAACTGGAGCTTTATTCCTCACTTTATTCTCGCGATTCTAATATTCCACCCCAGACCGGATGTAAAAATTTAAACCTGTTTTTTGCGCCGTTGAGCTGTCTGCGAAGTTCGTGACCTTCAGAATCCACCCTCGAGACTATGTCTAATCCCGTTATCCGTTTTGTCTGAGACAGACTTACGTAGGTTGAAGTATGCATTGCGGAAATCTTAAAAAAGTGAACTGATTCACACGGTTGGAATTTCTGTCTTGTCAGTCTCAGCCTCGATCTGTTCTTAAAAATAGAATCTGTGTCTAGGGGATAAATACAGCGTAACAAGTGGCAAACAGATCGTTTGAATAAAAAAGAAATTGGTGTATTTTTTCTATTTTCCTCAAATTTCTTTAGTGGTTTTCTTCATACTTTTTTTAACAATGGTGTTGATGACAAAGTTCCTCCAGTACCTACATCGATAGCTTCTCGTTCATGAAAGCTAAGCAGTGCTCATCGCGGTCTACGTTTGGATGGGTGGCCGGCATTTGCAACCGTGAGCCCCTTCAATACTCCCCTCGCCAACACGTATCAAGCCAGCGTGGCGTTGTAAGGCTTATACACCCCTATAAGAGGAGGTCGATCATCCAACAGTGGACGGGTTAAGACGAGGGTTAAGACTTATAAAGAAAGGAAGAAAGTATAGAAGATGAAATAGTAGAGGGCATTTTTAAAAACTTAAAAGGCTTAATCTATAATCCGCATTTTATACCAACGGTTTATACGATGGTTTTAAAAAAATTATTGGCTTAAAAAGAAGGGGGCCTCTCTTTAAGTAAGTTTATAACAACTGAAGTTGGAATCGTACAGAAGTAAACAAACCAATCGGTCAGATGAGCGTGGAGTGGCGAAAACGATGATTTGTTATCGATTTTATTGTAGGAACTTTTTTAAGGCACGTTTGGTGGTCTTATAAGTTTTTCATTTCTTAATTTCGAAGATTCGACTACTAACTTTAGTTTTTCCTCGAGCTTTTCTTATGGTTGCCAATTATTTTGTTTGCATTTTTGATTTGCGCTTTCTGTTACCTTTCCAGCGATGTATTACACCCTGCCAATTTTTGAAAAGTAATAAAACTAAAGAACAGAATAAACATTTATTTTCAAGCAGAAGGACGCTGTGGTGCATTATCCATTATCCCGTTCTTTTGTTTGAAAATAAATTGTTATTCTCCGTTTTTTTTTTTTTGTTAATTTTTGAAAAACTAAAAATATAGACAGATTGGAATAAAAAAGGTAATAAAAAATGTTATTAAAAAGTGCAAAGGAAACAATTGACGTCACATCTCGGAAATAAAAAGAGATGGGGAAAACTGATAAGACCACCAAACGTGTCTTCAAAAAATACCTTCACAGTGTTCAAATCCCAACAACGTAAAATACCTAAATAACAAAATGGATATCGATAAAAAACTGAAACAAACACTTTTTGTTTTTTCAGATAGGATAGAACCAAAAAAGCTATTTAAAAGTTGAATGTAGATTTGGGGTTGCTTTATTGTTGCGCCACTGGTGAGGTTGATACTTTTAAAATTCTGCGTTCAGTTTGGAAGCTGAAAGGTATCGTCGAATTTTTTCGTGCAATTCATCCGAGATGAAGTCCAGAATGTTCATTTTTGGTGAAAAATCACCAGTCTTTAATTTGTCCCCCTCGTTGTGCCCTGATTAACAGCCTCAAATTTTGACTTTACTAGGTTCAGACAGAAGTAGATTCTTAATATTCAGATTCTGGTAAGTTGTAAATATTTTAATTTTCTGTGCATAAAAAACTTTTTTTTAATATTTTTAAATTTGGCGGTCTTCTGAAATTCTTCATATGTTAGGACAGGGTAAAATGTGATATAACCTCGGCTGTATCATTGAGAAAATATTCTATTCGACCGACATCATCAATCCCATCGAGACGGCGGGCTCACTTTTCCACTAATAGGTGCCAAATTCAGGTCCAATCAGACAAATCACATAAAAGTTGGTTCACACACTTCCCAAAAAAATATCGTCCTTCCAAAAATCGACAATCGACCATAGCCATCCTCGATATGTATCCGGCAATTGCAATTGCAATAAGTATAAAAAATCATCAATTTACTGTGTTTATACACGGAGGATACCTGACCTACTTGAACATGTTACCGGTTTCATATTTGCACAATATTTTAAAACGCAAACAGTAATAAAAATTTTATTGTGCAAAAACGATGCCGCGATCTGAAATCGGACGAAACAGTCGTCGTCCCAACGTTAACCTTTTAACCTAATCTACTGCAGAAACTGACAAACCCAATTTTATGGCGTAGACTGGTAATAAAGCCGACTTAATTACGCAAAATCACGCGAGGCCTTGCAATCCGCTTTGGTCTATTTCTCTCTATTTAATCGTGCCATCAATTTAGAAACACTTAAAAACAGCTATCTGGGTGTTTGGATTATTTACCTTGCTTTGGCTTTGGCGCTAATCGACGACCTAGCGTTAAAGTCCAAGTTTTTGTTTATAAATTGGAAATTGGCTGCGAATTCAAACCAATACAAGTGCAATAGGTAATCTCCCTAATAGTGTTGTAAAATTACCGGTAATTTATATTTCGGTAATATTACCGGTAATATTACTGGTAAAGTTGGTAATTTTGGTAAAATATTTTTTTATATTGCATAAACTTTTTCAGCTACCACCTACCAACTACCAACTAGATGAAGATGTTTTAGTCATAATATTTTATTACGAGTAGAAACGAATTTTTGGCATAGTGACATAGACTATAAATATTTATTAACAAAATAAAAACATAAGGTAATGGTAATCCTCTAAGATAAAAATAAACATTTGACAAACAATAACAAAACAACATTTCAACAAAAATATCCTTCAAAGTAAAAAAATAAATAACAATCTTTCTCTTTTCAGTTTAGTTTTAAAGGCACAGTAAAATTCAGTTTTCTATAATATCATTTTAATTGTCTTCTTCGTCACTGTCACTAACGTTTCTTCTGAATATCTCTTCTTCATCATACTGACCTGGATTATTTGACATTTGGCACTACTAACATAACCGAGCTATTCTGTTTTACACAGTCAGTGTTACCCACGAACAAGAATCCACATCTACGCCGGCGCCTTGGGTAATATTACGTAAAATTGGATTCGGTAAATTACCAATATTACCAATTTTACTTCATAGCAGGTAAAATTACTGTAAAATTACGTAATTTTACAGTAATATTACCGGCCGTAATATTACTTTTACAACACTACTCCCTAATTTTTATTGAAAGTCTTTCCCGATTTTTGGATGTAGGTATTTGCTTGGTGTAGTGAATCAATTAATAAATTTTCGTAAAATTTTGCATAAAAATGAACAAATTTTTTAATGAATTTCAACCCAAGAAGCTAAGAAATAAAATAATGCAATCTTAAATTACGAAATATTGTTTAATTCTATCCTCGTTTAAATATTTATAAATTCAGTTTCAGCAAGTTGCATATTTGAGTTTTTTAAATGAGAAGTAGACAGATAAAACTTGAGAAACGCCAGAAATTACGAAATGTACATAATGAAATGAAGCCGCTGGTTTGCAGACTTCAGAAACGGTTTTAAATGTTTTAATTTTCTCCATATTTTGCCCCGTTTTTTGCTTATCATGACAATTTGACATGACAACATTTTTTATCGCCCAAAAGAGAAAATCCATTTAGATATACATCAGTCATCGATAGGTTGAAAAACAGGAAATTTGATGCAATTAGCTTTTAGTCTTAGACAAACGACTGGGCTTAAAACAATATTTGTACAGGTTTATCGTAACAGACATTGAAAAATAGAAATTCTCGTTCAGGTACGCGGATTCTACCAAAGTAAACTAGAAATAGGTCTTGTTATCACTTATTAGAGGTGTGGAAAGAGAGAAAGTAAATAATTTTGTGGATCACTAATGAATTTCATTAATAAGTGTACGACTACCAGGCTGTATTGATACACGAAGAAAAATGTTTAATAAAAAATATTTGATATGTACTATTAAATTTATATTTATCGTAACAATACTGCTTTATATTGTCCACTACACGGGTATAATAATAGTATATTATACACGAGTTTATAATGAATGCTATTATTACCGAGGATGAAGTTTACAACACGAGCGAGTGAAACGAGCGAGTTTTGTAATCATCCGAGGTAATAATAGCATCATTATAACTAGTTGTATACTATACTTTGTCCACGACTATCAAAACAGATTCCCAGAAAGAATTTACCTTCATTTCCCTTCTCCGGTGTAAGAAAGATTCATACATACGCTCTCAGGTATAATTTTCTTGGTTTTTTGGGCAATGAATCTAATGAGGCAAGTTCTGCAGCTTCTTTTATTGCTGGTGCTGTTAAAGAAACCTCGTTTCCACTCTTACTACTCATTATATCTTCTTTTTTAGAATAAGTATGCATTTCAAATTAAAAGCAAACCATGCTGATTTGACGTTTCAATTTGAACTGACACATCGCGATCGCGGCCTTCTAAATAAATGTAAAAAAGGGTCAAAGCGATGTTCCTATTGGTTTAGTGAATAATATTCAATAATCACTGCAGTGATTAATGTATCTAATTATGATTGAAGAAACACACGTATAAAAAGTATATTATAAGATAGTCGTGGACAAAACCATGCTGATTTGACGTTTCAATTTGAACTGACACATCGCGATCGCGGCCTACTAAATAAATGTAAAAAAGGGTCAAAGCGATGTTCCTATTGGTTTAGTGAATAATAATATTCATTAATCACTGCCGTGATAAATAAATGTAAAAAAGGGTCAAAGCGATGTTCCTATTGGTTTAGTGAATAATAATATTCATTAATCACTGCCGTGAATATTATTCACTAAACTAATAGGAACATCGCTTTGACCCTTTTTTACATTTATTTAGTAGGCCGCGATCGCGATGTGTCAGTTCAAATTGAAACGTAAAATCAGCATGGTTTGCTTTTAATTTGAAATGCATATTCTAAAAAAGAAGATATAATGAGTAGTGAGAGTGGAAACGAGGTTTCTTTAACAGCACCAGCAATAAAAGAAGCTGCAGAATTTGAATCATTAGATTCATTGCCCAAAAAACCAAGAAAATTATACCTGAGAGCGTATGTATGAATCTTTCTTACACTGGAGAAGGGAAATGAAGGTAAATTCTTTCTGGGAATCTGTTTTGATAGTCGTGGACAAAGTATAGTATACAACTCGTTATAATGATGCTATTATTTACCTCGGATGATTACGAAACTCGCTCGTTTCACTCGCTCGTGTTGTAAACTTCATCCTCGGTAATAATAGCATTCATTATAAACTCGTGTATAATATACTATTAAAAATATTTGTTAGTTTTTATTCACGACCCAGTGTTGTTTCGAAAACCGATTGCTCCAGAAATCTCTACAGACTCATTTTGAGCTGTCCTTCTCCACGGAAATCT